>CM074971.1:263341-274244 GCA_037577455.1 Pangasius macronema
GTGTTGAGGCTGTGTTGAGTGTTGAGGCTGTGTTGAGGCTGTGTTGAGTGTTGAGACTGTGTTGAGGCTGTGTTGAGTGTTGAGACTGTGTTGAGGCTGTGTTGAGTGTTGAGGCTGTGTTGAGGCTGTGTTGAGTGTTGAGACTGTGTTGAGGCTGTGTTGAGTGTTCTCAGTGAATACTTTTGCACTGTACATTCTGTCTGCATGTATGATGATAAAAGCATTTTTGTGAAGATTTTGTTTATTTGATTTGATTCTCCAAAGTACACGAAATTCTGCTGTAATATATTTTCAGTATATTAAAATCTATTCAACAGTCAGTGAATCAATAAAAGCACCAGTGTGTCGTGTTTAAACAGTAACGTAACTTCACCCACCACTGAAGAACATTCACAACCTGATCTTCTCGAGGCACCTTCATATATACATTCCCTTATAAACCCTTAAATATTTTATAGATATTTAAAAATAAAATGTTTTTCACATCCCACAGTTCTCCATCGTCAAACTCGATCAAACGGAGCACAGATGTGTGAGTGCAGATGAAACGTTCAGCCTTTGATCATGTCGGTTGTGATGGTGTCGTCTTCCTCCACGTCCACTGCCATTTTCTTGCCCACCAGTTTGAAGATATTTTGCGGAGGGATGCCTTGCGGTTCTGCCACTTTCACTCCCAGCATGGCGAGGGTTAATTCTGTGCCTTTCTTCACCGCCTTCTTTGCCACCACCGACTTTCCCAACTGAAACCGGACAAAAGAAGAGTTACAAATATTTGGGATTCAAATTCAAACATTTGAATATATTTTCATTCAACAAACATGTGAGATGCAAATTTTGCTCTGGATCTGCAAAGCAGGTTAGAGTGGTAGAAACCGCTGGACCTGCATGAACATGTGACCATCTTTCATAACGATACTGTGAAAGCAGATGAACTGAACAAGTGACTGTGGAACTGTGAAAGGGTGCAGAGAACTTGGGCTGGAGTTCTGGGTGCCTTCTGCTGTGCAGCACATGTGGAGAGCATGGTGTCCTGACCAGCTGTGCAGAGATGGAAAGAGGGCCAGCTGTTTACTGTAAACTCAAATGCTACACGAGGCCATCTAATGAGACGTGGACATCTAATGAGACGAGGCCATCTAATGAGATGAGGCCATCTAACGAGACGAGGCCATCTAATGAGACGAGGCCATCTAATGAGATGAGGCCATCTAATGAGATGAGGCCATCTAATGAGACGTGGAAATGTCATGCAAAACTTTGCCACCGGTGGAGAACGAGGGAGACGGGCATTTAGTAGTGTAAATTTTGTACTCTGTACTCCGTGGTATACTTTTGTTTAAAAGTGTCTGACCTTGCTGTGGCAGGAGGATTCACAGGGCAGCATCTGCTTCACTGGAGATCCCAGAGCCACCTCCAACATCCGAATCTCTCGTACCAGCGCCTCCAGCTCGGCCGGCTCCAGTGACGCCGCATGATCGCTGCCCTTCCAGCTTTTGTCCAAGGTCACGTGTCGTTCCAGGACCTTCGCCCCCAGAGCTACGGCAGCCACAGACACACTGATGCCTACCTCGTGTCCCGAGTAACCGATTGGGATATCTGGGAATTCCTTCTGGAATTCCTGCATGGAGAGACGAGAATTTCATCAGATCAGAGAGGGATGTTTGTCACACACCACCAGTGAAAAGTGTGGAATCTGTCAGAAATGGCCTTGTTTTTGCTCAGTACACAGCTGCGCAGGAGGATAAACACATCACAGTCTCTAGTTTGAGAACCTCACCGGTCCTCAGCTAGCAGCTTTATTAAATATTACCCNGAGGCGAGGCCGGGATGCTGGCCTTCTACACAACGCTTCCAAAAGCCGAACCTGGGACTCGCCAGTAATCAGTGGATGACTGGAAAAAGTGTTATGGACAGATTTAAATAAATAGCCTTTAAATAGCTTTAGATAATATAAGACTATCTCTCCATTTTGCAGGGTCATGCCGCACCCTGTGGACGAGCTCGGCTGGATCCGGACTGGAATTCTGCAATCACTGCATCCTTCTGAGCTGCTGTGGGAGCTGCTCGACCACATGGTACGAAAAAAATGGCCATCGGACCAATCTAACTTGTGGGAGGAGCTTCAGGAAGCATGGAGTGAAACTGATGACGAGTTCCTCAGCAGACTGACAGAATGCTAAACATCTGCACGGCTAAAACTGCTGTAACTGAGCATCCTCGGATGAAAGCATTTGAAGCACCAGATTGTTATTTCAATTAGAAATCATTATTTCTAACCTTGTTGATGTCTTGACTATATTTTCTGTTCAGATTAGAACTTAATTGATGAATAAAAGTTTGACTTTTCATTCGGAGCGATTCCACACTTTTGAGCAGTAGTGTGTAGGGATCTTGAGCTCGTGCTGTGACAGGAGGAAAGAGTGGTGCAGTCATGAAGCATATCTGAACATTTCATCCTAAACTTTAACATCTATAATCCTTTTAAAGGGTTAAATAAAACATCTTGTGTCATGTTTGTCTCTATCATTAGTACGATATTCAATAGATTGGTACGATAACACAGGATTGTTATAATGACTAAGGCAGAGTGCTTCATGTAGTGATCGCTGTAACAGAGTGCCGTGTCTTATAATAGGTACAATAACCAGGAACCTGTTCGGCTTTTTGGCTTCAAGCTACAAACTGTTAGGAGAGCCATTAAAGGTAGAATTAGTACAATTACGAAACAGAAGTAGATTTGTTTTTTTTGTTGCTTGGTGAAGAGATGAGATATTTTTGTTCTTTCTTTCCTAAAAGAACCCTCTCTGAAACCCTCTGCTACAAACGGAGAACCATGAAAGTGTTCTTCGAGGGTTCTTTGGAAGGTGAGAGGTTTTATCTTTATAAAGGAAACTGAAAGAACCCTCGAGGAGCCCATTCACAGTACAGGTGTGTGTTAGAGATGATCATTTTTGTGCTGAAATGAGCTGGTGTCCCTGAGTGCGAGAGGCTCACAGTGATGATGCGCAGGTTGACGTGCTCCATGGGGAGTGGATACGCGCTGGTGCACTGCAGGAAGGTAAATGCGGAGTTGTGCTTCTTCACCGTCTGATAAACACAGCGCATGGTCTCCATCGACTGCATACCACTGGAGATCACCATGGGACGACCTGAGGACACGAGTCAGAACGTCTCGAACGGGTCCTGTGCATCGCTACTGTACTATCATGAGAATAAATCCAATTCTTTACTAGTCTACAAAATCTGAACACATTTGTAGGTCTCATATGGGCCGATAAAATAAAAAGAAAAGAGGAAACACCTTTCATGGCAGTCTTCTCCAGATAGGGAATGTTGTTGGTGTCCGCTGAGGCGACTTTGAAGAAGGGGACGTTGATTTCATGCAGAAACTCTACAGCCATCTGTGGGAGAAATAATCAGGAAAAACACGAACGTGAGCATTAAAGGAGGAATCTCTAAATCATCTTATTATTGATAAATAATCTAAAACAATATTGTTGTATTTTTTTAAAGAACTAATTATCATATAAAAATAGCTGTTTAAAAAAAAACAACTAAGGAAAGCTAAATGGTCCTGATCCTTTCAGCTCTGCTCTCTCACCTCATCCATCCCGGACGCGGTGAAGAAAATTCCCACTTCTTGTGCGAAGCTCTGCAGTTCTCTGTACTGCGCATGGCTGAACTCCAGGTGGCGCTTGTGCTCCCCGTATGTGCTTCCCCATGCGTGAGGAGAGGAGTAGGAGCGCTCGAGTGCGTGCTTGGTGAACCTGTGCTCGAGCTCACTCTTCTGGAATTTCACACAGTCTGCACCACAGCTCTGCAGGAGGAGGAGGAGGAGGAGGAGGAGGAGGAGGAGGAGGAGAGAAACCATTATCTAATCTAAGAATCTGACATGCGTCATGCGCAGTGAGGGAGCTGGAACAGGTATAAAAGAACGAGCTGACTCTCCCCTCGTGTGGAGCTGCCTGGTGCTGTTCTCAGGGAGAGGCTGAGCAGAGGCTGAGCAGAGGTAGAGCAGAGGTAGAGCAGAGGTTGGGAGAGTGTGAGCAGAGGCTGAGCAGAGGCTGAGCAGAGGCTGAGCAGAGCCTGAGCAGAGGCTGAGCAGAGGTTGGGAGAGTGTGAGCAGAGGTAGAGCAGAGGTTGGGAGAGTGTGAGCAGAGGTAGAGCAGAGGTTGGGAGAGTGTGAGCAGAGGTACAGCAGAGGTTGGGAGAGCTTGAGCAAAGGTAGAGCAGAGGCTGAGCAGAGGTTGAGCAGAGGTTGGGAGAGGTTGAGCAGAGGTAGAGCAGAAGTTGGGAGAGTGTGAGCAGAGGTAGAACAGAGGTTGAGCAGAGGTTGAGCAGAGGTTGGGAGAGGTAGAGCAGAGGTAGAGCAGAGGTAGAGCAGAGGTTGAGCAGAGGTTGGGAGAGGTTGGGAGAGGTTGGGAGAGGTTGAGCAGAGGTTGGGAGACTGTAGTCTATATGGCGAGTGCTGAAGCTCTGAGGAAATGCGGTCTGACGTAAGTTTACTGGAGAGGAATAAGGAACGACTTTTGTTCTCTTAATTGTGTTGAATGTTTGAGAATGAATTATATTATAGAATATTATATAAACTTACCTCATACTGATATTTATTATTTCATGAATGCATTGTGTTATTATTATTATTTAGTCAAATGTCAAATTAGCTACTTCTTCTTCTTCTTCTCCTTCTTCTTCTTCTTCTTCATATGTTTGCAGATTATTCTAATATTTACTTTATTACCTTTTTTCTCCTAAAATACTTTGATGAAATTGTAGTTATGTCCTTTCTGAGGATATTGTGTGTGTGTTTAAAAATAAAAGTTGACAAATCTGACAAAAACAAACAAAACAAAACAAAAATGAAGTCATAGACCTGCAGTACCTTAGCCATGCGAATCATTTTCTTGGCAATCTCAATGTCTCCTTGATGGTTCTGACCGATCTCTGCGATGATGAAACAGGGGTTTGACCCCCCGATCTTTCTTCCTGGACAAAGTTCAAACTCGAGAGGCATCTTCTACTCAGACCTCAGTCTAATGAATGTAGAGAATGTGAGCGTCTTTTCTCAGAGATGGTTTCAGGAGGGAAGCTGCAGTAGCCGGAGAGGCCTGGATGATGGTCAGCTGCCAATTTATACTCTTCGCAATGATCCTCCCCCTCGTTCTCCTCCCCCGCCCTCCTCCTCCTCCCCCCCTCCTCCCCCTCCCCCGCCCTCCTCCCCCTCCCCCGCCCTCCTCCTCCTCCTCCTCCTCCTCCAGACGTTGGCAATAACTGTGACATCATCCTGAGAGAAAAGACACGCAGACTGAATAATCACGCGCTTTAGTCACGTTATGTCTCACACGTTAAAAACATTTCTCATGTGTACTGCGTGTATTTCTATTTGACTTTTATTATTATTGTATTTTAAACACGTGATTAATTCCTTTTCACGCGCAGCGCCTTTATGTAACGCGGAAATGTGCGCGCGAGTTTACACACAGCAGTAATTCAGGATAATTAAACGCTTTAACACAGAAACGAACAAATGTTTAAAAACGCCTTTGGTCATGTGAGACACACCCTGGACACACACCCTGGACACACACCGTGTGCACAGACCCGTACCTGTGTGTGTGTGTGTGTGTGTGTGTGTGTGTGTGTTGTTGGCTTGTTATGTTTCTTGTGTATCATGTGTGTGGTGTTTGTGTATAAATGCAGATGTGTGTATTACCTGAACACCTTTAAGTTTAATCGACCTGCACGGTTTGCTTTGGCAGGAATGTAATTTATAAACTCGTGCCGATAAAGCAGTGCGGAGCTGAGACAGTGACTCGGCTTTACAGATGGCAGGGAAGCAAAGCCACATCATCAGCAGCAGGCGGCAGCGCTCCGGCGCCCAGCCCTCAGCCACACAGCCTGCTGGTCCGGATCAGACAGGTGACCTGCGCGTGAGCGAAGTAAAGGGCGTGTCCCTGAACCGTGGCCCGGCCGGAGCCTGCATTCACTTCATTATCCGCCGTGCAGAGCAGCATGGAGACCGCAGCCAGCCGGCCAGCAAGCGCTCCCAAAGAGAAGAGCAATCCGCACAAAGCGGCGCTAATCCTGGCCAGAGGAGGCAGCAAAGGGATTCCCCTGAAGAACGTCAAGGTCCTGGCTGGAGTTCCCCTGATCGGCTGGGTGATCAGAGCAGCGCTGGACTGTGAGCTCCTGGACAGGTAGGAGGGAGGGAGGGAGGGAAGGAGGGAGCACAAATCACAAAACTCTCTTCACCTCACTACACTATCATTACCTTTAGCCCCAGCATTTTTATCCCTCCAGTAAAGCTGAGGAGAAATGGAAAGTGTGTGTTATTCACATCCATAAAAAAAAAAAAGCTTGAGTCAGAGCTGTAATCTCATGAAGCGGTGTAGCTGTCAGAGAGGCAGTAAGGAGAAGAGCTGGAGAAGAGCTGCAGAAGAGCTGCAGAAGAGCTGCAGAAGAGCTGCAGAAGAGCTGCTGAGGGAGCAGGAGGACAGGAGAGCAGCTCCACGTGCTGGGAGCCATGCTGTGTTCCAGGAAGCTCACTCAGCAAAACAAATCACATCTTTCATAATGAAGTCTCATCTCCTTTTGTCTGCTGGCTTGTGGTCAGTACGTCTGCAGTTTCATGCTGCAGAGGGAATCAGAAATAAGCATTTCTGTGCATTTTCTCCATGAAACAATTTTTGCACTAGAGTGGAAGATATAATAAGAGAAAATAAAAGTTTTTGCAAATTATAAGCTATAGAATGTATGAATTCTTATTATAATTATGGTTATAAGATGGCCAGAAACAAACAAACTGTATAGAGATTCAGATACTCCCTCATGAAACACACACACACACACACACACACACACACACACACACACACATGTGGTGTGATGTGTGGCATGAGACGTGGTGTGACGTGTGAGACGTGGCGTGAGATGTGGCGTGATGTGTGGCGTGAGATGTGGCGTGATGTGAGACGTGGTGTGACGTGTGACGTGAGACGTGGTGTGACGTGTGAGACGTGGCGTGATGTNGTGATGTTTGACGTGTTCTCTTGTTCTCAGCGTCTGGGTGTCCACAGACCATGATGAGATTGAGAGGATTGCCAGACTGTGGGGTGCTCGGGTGATTCGCCGGAGTCCCGAGGTCTCCAAAGACTCCTCCAGTTCAGTCGACACCATCCGCGAGTTCATCAGACTGAGGCCAGGTACGTGACATCACGTGTCACCCGTGTGTGAGTAATAAAGGCACAATGCTGAGTGTCTGATGCACAGTGAAGCTGGATCAGAGCTGATTATAGCAGCATGTAAGCGATGCCCACTCCTCCTTCTCCATTATGTTATTTATTTCTGGATGTTTGGAGATGGTGTGTGAGGCAGGAGCATCACTGACACTGAGGACACGCCTAGAGTTAAAGATAAACTCGCAGCTGTAGCTGAAGTCCACACACACGGTGCAGTGCCTTATCAGTGAAGAGCTGCTCACAATGCGGTCACGCTGGAAACAGCTCAGCAGAACAGATCAGTTCCTGTTCTCAATTCAAATGGATACGAAAAGTTTACACACCCCTGTTACAATGGCAGAGTTATGTGAAGTAAAACAATGACAGAAGTTTTTCCACCTTTAATGTGAAGTTGCCAAATATACAAATAAAGTGAAAAACAATCAGAAACATTTTTAGGGGAAAAAGAAATATACAATTTTTATAATAAGCTAGTTGCATAAGTGTGTGCACCCCTACGCTAACCCTTAGTTAACCCAAACCCTTTTATTACAGCGCTCAGTCCTGTTGGCTACGAGCCTGTCAGCGTGCTGCATCTCTTCTTTAGCAGTATTTTCCCACTCCTTCTTCCAAAAACATTCAAAGCCATCGACTTGTGAGGGAATCTCCTGGGCACCGCCTGCTTCAGGTCACCCCACAGAGTTTTAGATGGATTCAGGGCTGGGCTCTGGCTCGGCCAATCAGAAACACTGATCTTCTTTTGGTTAAGCTCTGCTCTGTGGATTTACGCGGTATGCTCGGCTGATTTGAAGGCTTTGGGTCATATTCATGCTGAAAAGTGAAATTCCATTTCATCGTCAGGTTACTAGCAGATGCCTGAAGGCACTAAAATTGGCTCGTATTTGTCGCTATTCATGATAGATTATGTGACTTCTTTCAAGAGCATCACCAAACCAGACCCCGTGGATGACTGCTGCTGGGTGGGGGTAAGGCTCGGGCTCCACATCAGGAGCTCAGGGTTCAAGCTGCCGCTGTTGGGCCCTTGAGCAAGGCCCTGTATCATGGCTGACCTGCTCTCTGACCGCAGCTTCCTTACAAGCCGGGATGTGCAGAGAAAAGAATTCTACTGTGCTATAACGTATATGTGAGAAATAAAGGCTGATGTTTCACAATGTATGTTCCTAAACGCTGAGTTCTCATTTGCATGCAGCTATGTTTGGATAAGTACAGCGTGTGACCGCTTCAGGAATGGCTTGTTATGCTCTGTCACGTGAGCGAGAAAGAATTTGCATGAAGCATGGAAAGGCTTGTGTTTACTTATTCAGTTAGTGATTACGTGTCTGTTGCTAAGCATCTAGCCATAACATTCTAACACTGCATTTTTTCAAATCTGAGCTAACCCTGCTTTGGGGCAGGGCTTCATAACCATGGCTAAAAAGCTGCGCTAAACCGGCTTCTAAATTATGAGTATGAAACGTTCCTTTTCCCGGAACGGGATTAGAACGTCAATAACCCGGAGTTAAGTGACGTGTGAAAAGCCCTAAAGTGCATGTGGCAAGGCATTCAGGCCATCACAGACTTCAAAGCTACACCACTTCCAGTACACCGATGCTTGCTAACGCACTGAACGATTTCGATGCACGGTTCGAAGCACAGAGCAACATGTCAGCGAGGAAGACCACCCCGGCTCCCCCCGACCGAGTACCTTCTCTGCAGTAGACGTTAGGAAAACTTTGCCCAAAAGCATTGGTTCCACCAGCAGCAGACTCCATGACAGTTTCTTCCTTGAGGCAGTCAGATTACTCACCACCCTGCTGCCTCCCAGCGCTCACCTGGGCTCGCCAATCACCTGCCCCGGTCCGACTCCCTACCACGGCACACCTGCTCCCTACAGTACTGCATCAGTCACCTTTATTAGGGAACTCACTTCTGCTGCCTCACTACAGAATACTGTACAGTTTACAGCCCATGTTCTGTTGTGTACTGCGCTTTATGCAGCCTTGCTGACTTTTCTATGTTGCTGGAGAAACAGTTTGCTCTGATGTACAGTAGCTATGTGGAGGAATGGCCATTAAACCCCACTGACTCGATGCTGCCAGCACCGTGCTTCACCGTGCAGATGGAGTTCTTTTGGTCATGTGCTTTTTTTGCGCCAGACATATTATAATTATTATACCTTTTGGAATTGGTCTCATCAGACCATAGCACATTCTGCCACATGGTTTGGGGTGATTTAGTTGGACTTGGATGTTTTTTGTGAGAAACGGTTTCCGTCTAGCCGCCCGACCCCACAGCCCAGACGTGAAGAATATGAGAGATTGCTTTCACATGCAGAGAGAAATCAGTACGTGTCAGATGTTCCTGCAGCTCCTTTAGTGTTACTGTAGGTCTCCTGGCAGCCTGCTAAGGGTTTATCTTCTCCTTTTTGAACATGAGATTAGATGTGATTGGTTCATTCTGAACACAGTTATAAAAGGGTGTGTATACTTATGCTACCAGGTTATTGTAAGTTTTTTATTTTCCCTATTTTTCCCTAAAATGTTTCTGATTTGTTCTTAACTTAAATGTTATACACTGGAATTTGACACTGAGGGTGTGTAAACAGACTTTTTAACAGGGGTGTGTAAACTTTTATATCTGCTGTATGTTATAGCAGCTATAAACAGTTGTTCCCTCACCAGCCTCTTTCTCTCTCTTCTAATGAATAAGACAGAAGAGAAACCGCTTGTCTGGTTACAGAGGCTCTGTGCCGGGTTTCAGCACGACCCTGAGCTCGGCAGTGTGCGTCGTTGCTCTCCTGAACAGATGAACAGATTCTACACGCTGTGCACGTTATTTAAACTCCAACCATAAAGAGCTCTTACCTCATGACCATCTCTTCTGTGTGTTAGAGGTGGACATTATTTGTCACATCCAGGCCACTTCTCCATGTCTGCACCCGTACCACATTAAAGAGGCGTTAGAGATGATCACAGAGGAGGGATACGACTCGGTGTTCGCTGCCGTGCGCCGACATCAGTTCCGCTGGACCGAGGTGAAGAAAGAAGGTATGATGAGTGAGGAACTTACTTCAGGAATAAGGGAATATATTAAATGTGTTCTTGGAGAAGTTCCATTTGTAGTCAACCAATCTCGCCATATTTTCTAATGTTAATAGGTTTAGAAAACTAAAATACCTTAATGATAGTTCCACTGAGAATGATTCACTGGGACAGACTCCAGACCCACTGAGACCTTCGGCAGGATTAAAGCACTGACTGAAGATGAAGGACTCAGCGGATAGATAATTCAGTATAACTCAATCCCTCCTGAGCTTATATCCGCGCGGGCTGGGAACGTGTCAGGGCAGGGTGTCTTAGCAGCAGGTTTGACCCCAGCGTTAAGGGCGTATGCTGCCTCCCTGTTTGTAATCCTCTTCTAGATGGGAAGAACCCTGTTCCTCTGAACCTGGACACCGGCAGGAGGCCACGCCGTCAGGACTGGCCAGGAGAGATCTGTGAGAACGGCTCCTTTTACTTCAGCAGGAGAGAACTGCTGGAGAAGGGCTTTCAGCAGGTACAGTACCCGCTGCGGATGGTTTACACACACGTGCATAACACGTGTCTGAGAGTGACGCTGAACTGAATTCTCACTTCATACACCAAGAAAGCAAACAGAACAGCTCAGTATTTATTATATATATATAT
>CM074971.1:322239-327239 GCA_037577455.1 Pangasius macronema
GTTACACACTTCGGTCCGACACACACTTCAGTCTGTTACACACTTCGGTCCTATACACACTTCGGTCTGTTACACACTTCGGTCCGATACACACTTCGGTCCGACACACACTTCAGTCTGTTACACACTTCGGTCCGTTACACACTTCGGTCCGACACACACTTCGGTCCGATACACACTTCGGTCCGACACACACTTCGGTCCGTTACACACTTCGGTCCGACACACACTTCGGTCCGACACACACTTCGGTCTGTTACACACTTCGGTCCGATACACAGCGACGCTTTAAACAGCGAAAATACTTTTATATTAAAGTTACATTTACTTATTAATTATTAAACAAATACAAACAAAAAGACTTCGCAGAGGGGAAAGAAGCACTATGACGTCACACCTTACAGCTTGCAGTATGTGTGAAGAGAGCACTCGTGTGTGTGTGTGTGTGTGTGTGTGTGTGTGTGTGTGTGTATGAGTGTGTGTGTGTGTGTGTGTGTGTGTGTGTGCTGAGTTTGCAGGTGAACCCCCCCCCTCCTTTGTGGCTCTGTTCTTTAGAGATGTTAATCCGTTCGAAGAGAAGTTTCGAAACAACACACACACACACACACACAAAGGCGCACAGCTTACACACACATACACACACACACACACACACACACACACACACAAAGGCGCATAGCTCTCTCTCTCACACACACACACACACACACAAAGGCGCACAGCTCACACACACACACACACACACGCAAGAGGTTGAGTTCTTGAGCTCGTGCGAAAGTGAAGAGGAGTTTCTTTATTCGGCTCTGAAATGCGCGCGCTGGAACTTTATTCATAAGCGCACTGCTTTTGTTTACTTGTTTACTGTTTACTTTCTGCACTTTAGGAGTTTGTTGTTGGAGGAAAAACTGAAAACCTTTTATAAGACTTGAATAAGTTGTGTATTTTTGTTGATTTTGTGATTCTCAGTAGTATTTTGGTGATGAACATGTACAGCATCCTGGATCACGAGCTGAAAAGCCCTCTTCAGCACGCGCCCGTCACGATGCCGCCGGTGAACGGAAGCGTGCACGCGAGCTCCACACCGGCGGCCGCGGGCGGCCAGAAGAGCTCCGAGTGTCTGGACAAAGTGAAGCGGCCCATGAACGCCTTCATGGTGTGGTCCCGCGGCCAGAGGCGCAAGATGGCGCAGGAGAACCCGAAGATGCACAACTCTGAGATCAGCAAGCGGCTCGGCGCGGAGTGGAAGCTGCTCGCGGACGCGCAGAAGCGGCCCTTCATCGACGAGGCCAAGCGGCTGCGCGCGCTGCACATGAAGGAGCATCCCGACTACAAGTACAAACCGCGGCGCAAAACCAAACCCGCAGCCAAGAAGGACTGTCCGGTGAGCGCGCTCCCGCTGAGCGCCGGGACCCTGAGCGGAAGTGCCCGGATGGAGGGTTACGGCTGGGGCGCGGCGGGAGGATACGGGAGCGCGCAGGGGGACGCGCTCGGTTACACCCAGCAGATTCACCGGTACGACCTGTCCAGCTTCCAGTACCCGAGCGCGCACAGCTACATGAACAGCGCGAGCGCGTACAGGTGAGTTCCGCGCGCGCAAAACCGGGTGAGACACCGAGATGTGGCGTCAAATTACATGACCGCACGCGCCCATACTGTATAACGTTCTATAAAATATACAGCCTACATTCCGTTATTCGTTTTACTGCAAATATATCAAAATGTCATAGAGATCGTGAGGCGCGTGCATGCAAGTGGGCCAACGCTGTGTGACGTCACGAGGCCTGTCTGGAAATGTATTCTTATGTAATATGTAATACATATGTAAATATTTCTCCTTTTTATTTACCCACAATCACTTTCTCAAATATTCTTTAAGCTTAAGGCCTGGTGTTCAGTCAAACACCAGATTTCAGAAATATCTGAGTTTCTAAATCACATCATTTTTTAAATCTATAATCACCAAACAATCATCAGCTAAAGCTTTGCATCGGCGTGGAAAGTTTCTCACTTTAATCTAAACTGTATAAAGTTCATAAAACACGAAAGTCCAGTGAAGTTCTACACAAACCCCGAGTGAGGAACAGAAACACAGGAGCAGGCAGGAGGAGACGCAGGAGGAGACNGGAGGAGGAGACGCAGGAGGAGACGGAGGAGGAGGAGGAGACGGAGGAGGAGGAGGAGACGCAGGAGGAGACGGAGGAGGAGACGCAGGAGGAGAGGAACAACATCCATCTAATCACAAAAAAGTCTGAAGTGAATGGAACACAGGAGCAGCGGCTCGTCTGAGGAGCTCCATCACTTCTCAACATTTGTCTTCAACTTTCACAACTTCCTACATTTTTATTTCTGTTGAAATAAAAAAAAACTCTCTTAAGTGACCAAAGCTGCTATTTAACAGATAAAAGCCACTTTTCTGTTCATTTGCTGCTTTTCAGGACGTAGTGTAATGTGTGTAATGTTCACAGCCCTGTTTAACTCCACACAGTGATTATTCCTGCACCTAGTGGCCAAACATGGGAACTGCACTGAGCTCTAACTCCAGGCCCCCTGGGGCGGGAATCACGCTGCCCCAGGAATCACGCTGCCCCAGGAATCACGCTGCCCCAGGAATCACGCTGCCCCAGGAATCACGCTGCCCCAGAGCAGCAGACAGACGCGTTCATTACAGGGTCATCACACTGGACTAGTTTATAAATACTGCCAAGATCCGGTTTTATAGAAAATAATCAGAATTAAATCCAATACATTTCTACAAATAAAGGCAGCGTGTAAGTGCAGACAGTGTGTGTGTGTGTGTGTGTGTGTGTGTGTGTGTATGTGTGTGTGTGTGATGTACAGAGCCGTTCCTATTGTAAGACATATTGTAAAGATTGGGATTGGGAAAGGGGGATTGAGGGGTGGATAATGTCTGTACATCAGAAAGGCGTGTGAAATACTTGTTTCCCACTCAAAGGCTGAGAAAAATGTGTCTCCCTTTTCTAACGCTCATTTCTTTGGGCTAGTTTCAGGTCTTTTGTGCGGTTTTTGAGATATAGTTCAGCTGGAAATTTTGCTGAAACAAAGCTATGTGTAAAACCTCTCAGAGCGAACTGCTAGACTAGGCTGGGCGTATGACCGTACGTATGACATCGACCCTCAACTGCTGATTACAGACTTACTCTGAATCTAATAGATAGAAGCGTGTAGCGTAATTAAAGTGTGATAGTGTGCAAACTTCATGGAGGCGGAAAACCGACTGAACTCCAACACAAAGTTCTAATAATAAACAGAACTCAAACATGCGTGCGTCTCGCTCTCTCCCTCAGCCGTCTCCAGCCGCTCATTTATCCCACTGATTAGTGCGTGCTCACAGCCCGGCCCCGCCCCCTCCGCCCTCCTCCGCCCTCCTCCGCCCCCTCCGCCCTCCTCCTCAGCACAGATAGCTTCTCCACTTCATTTAGTTTGAGGTTATGTTCTTATTAAATTCATCCTGCAAAACCCAAATCTCCAGTCACGATCCACTGCATCCACTGCTGCTGTTCAGGTCGTGTACCTTAATATATGGAAGGACAAAAAGGGATAAAATCAGGAATGAATTAAACAGGCCTAAATAAACACATTAACTAAAGAAATTTCAAATTCAAATTTTATTTGTCACATACACAATCATACACAGTACAACGTGTAGTGAAATGCTTTTTTCGACTGTTTCATGGTAAAAAATATAAAAATACAAAGTAGAATAGAATATAGAATATAGAAATATAGAAATATAGAATACAACGGAGCAGTCGTGACGGCAGCCGACCTCACCGGCGCCATCTTATTTATCTTTATTATTTTTTTATTTTTATAATTTTATAATTTCCTTTATGTTTTCAGTGTCAGTAATTTTCTCTCTCTCTCTCTCTCGTCAGTCCGGTGCAGTATGGTACCGCCGGTACTCAGCAGTCCAGCCCGGTCATGTCCATGGTCAAACCGGATCAGGTGTCTCCGTCCTCGAGCGGCGGTGATCTGAATCAGCCGCGCGCTCCGTTACAGCCGGACCTGAGGGACATGATCAGCATGTACATCCCGAGCGGAAGCGGAGACACCGGAGACGTGCAGAGGAACTACACGGCTAACCTGCAGCAGCATTACCTCAGCGGCTCCGCCTCCCTCACACACATCTGAACACGCCCAGGGTGTGGCCGTGTCTTCACCTGGGTCATGTGACTCGATTAACAAAGAGCCATGATTAATGAGGTGAAGTGACAGAGCGAGCTGTGTTCATAAGCAGAGAAAACACAGAGAAACTGAGATCAGGCCTCTGATATTCTCTCATTCACATCTCCGGGGTCCGGTAGCATCGTTCTGCTCCGGTGGGCTAACAGCACTACACACACACACACACACACACACACACACACACACACACACACACTGTGGTAAACTCACTGCTGCTTTCAGTTGAAGTTAGTTAGATGAAGTTTGATGTTTTAGAGAAAAAAATGTAAAAGGATTTTTAAAAATATTTGCACATGACGTTAAGACACACACACTGTTCACACACTGTTTTAAAAAGTAAAGTATTAACACAAAAATCCCAAACTGGGGAAGTTCACTGTAATTTCTAGTAACAGACTGAAAGAAAAACGCTGTATTTGTGTAAAGATTGTTTAAATGTTTTTGTTTTTTACATATGAAGGTGTTTTAGATGAGAGTGTTCAGGTTTTTATAAACATTCCTCTTTCTGGTGTTTTAAAGCCTTTACAGTGACGAGAAATCACAGCAGAGTTAGACACACACACACACACACACACACACACACACAAATAAAAAGAAAAAGTAATAAAGTATTTTATTATTTTTGTATCTCTGACTCGGTTTCTTCTTTTACTCTGTAACACACACCGTGTTTCTCTCACTGCAACGCCACAGACACACACACACACACACACACACACACACACACACACTGACATTATATTTTATTAAAGCTCATTTATAGAAGCAGAAATAAATCCACTTCATTTCACTGA
>CM074971.1:332239-334083 GCA_037577455.1 Pangasius macronema
TGTNGTGTGTGTGTGAGTGTTGTGATGTGTGTGGATGTGTGTGTGTGTTGTGGGTGTGTGAAATGTGTGTGAATGTACTTTAACACTTAAAACACGTCACTGTGAGAGATGTTTATTTAAACTCTCACACACACACACACACACACACACACACACACCTAACAGCACGACGTGTCCTAAACTCAGTGGTGTTATCAGGATAAACACACATCTGTAAATTAAAGTGGATTTCATTCACAGCTGTACTGCACTTTATGCTGTTCATCTTTATGTTAATGACATACATGAGTGTGTGTGTGTCTCACTCTTGGCCTTGCTCATGTGTAGTGAGTGTGTGTGTGTCTCACTCTTGGCCTTGCTCATGTGTAGTGAGTGTGTGTGTCTCACTCTTGGCCTTGCTCAGGTGCAGTGAGTGTGTGTGTGTGTCACTCTTGGCCTTGCTCAGGTGCAGTGAGTATGTGTGTGTGTCTCACTCTTGGCCTTGCTCAGGTGCAGTGAGTGTGTGTGTGTGTGTCTCACTCTTGGCCTTGCTCAGGTGCAGTGTGTGTGTGTCTCACTCTTGGCCTTGCTCAGGTGCAGTGTGTGTGTGTGTGTCTCACTCTTGGCCTTGCTCAGGTGCAGTGTGTGTGTGTGTGTGTGTGTGTGTGTCTCTCACTCTTGGCCTTGCTCAGGTGCAGTGAGTGGTCAGACACCGGGACTCTGAACGCCTCTCCGGGATAAACGTGTCCTCCCGCGTAGTTGTAACACTCCTGCTCCTTCCTCCCGTCGGCGTCCTGCGCGAGCGCGCCCTGCAGCAGCACACACACCGCACACAGCACACACACCAGCCCCTGCAGCGCTCTCCGCATGTTCCTGCAGCTCATGGCGTCTCCGTCCGCGTTTCCTGCAGATTAAACTCCACGTCTGTGTTTTACAGAAGCAGGAAGGAAACCAGGAGCAGCTCACAGGCTCGGTCCTAACTCACAGCCTGCTCCCTACACAGTGCACTAGGACCCAGGGCGTGCCATCCCAGGGCCATGACGTCATAGTGACGGTTGTATAGCGCACTAAAGATGTGATTTGGGACAGAACCCGGACCGGATTTGGGGATTTCTTGCTTTTGGATGGTGAATTATTATCTGATTATTAACACATCTGGTTACAGGGAAGCGTGTTATTACTGACTGCACACATGAGATAGAGATTTTACTTCCGCATTAACTTCTCCTGTCCTGCAGGAGGCGCTGTGACTTTCCGTGACAAAATGTGCTGTTACAGTGTTGCCAGATTATGTCAATGAAGCCCCTCTGTGTGTTTATTACAAAATTACGCGTCGTTTCTATATATTTTAAATATATTTTAACACTTTCACGTTAATTTAATCAAACTCACTTTATCCAAGTAAAAAGAATCATATGAATTAATCAATAGTTATTATTCATTCATCCATTCATTCAATAAGCATTGTTATTAATTACACTTATTAATGAAAGCAAAAGTTTTCACCCCCCAAAGAGCAGAATAACGAAAACACAGAAATGTGATTTTAGTAACTGGACATTCTGAGCGTTTTGCTTCAGAAAAGTTTTCAGTTTTTCTGCGTTTTGTATCAGCGTCTCACCGCAGGAAGCACCAACAGTTCGCCTTTAGCTTCTTGGAATTGTACAGAGATGGATATGAAGCTCCTGAGAGTCTCCACACCTCCATCGCCACACCAATTACTCCTCCTCCGCCTTCATCACTCCTCCGCCTTCATCACTCCTCCGCCTTAATCACTCCTCCACACCAACACCTCCATCACTCCTCCGCCTTCATCACTCCTCCGCCTCCATCACTCCTCCGCCTTCATCACTCCTCCACACCGA
>CM074971.1:334183-339183 GCA_037577455.1 Pangasius macronema
CACACCAATTACTCCTCCTCCGCCTTCATCACTCCTCCGCCTTCATCACTCCTCCGCCTTAATCACTCCTCCACACCGACACCTCCATCACTCCTCCGCCTTCATCACTCCTCCGCCTCCATCACTCCTCCACACCGACACCTCCATCACTCCTCCGCCTTCATCACTCCTCCACACCGACACCTCCATCACTCCTCCGCCTTCATCACTCCTCCGCCTCCATCACTCCTCCGCCTTCATCACTCCTCCACACCGACACCTCCATCACTCCTCCGCCTTCATCACTCCTCCACACCAACACCTTCAACCCCTGTGGGTGTGTGTGTGTGTGTGTGTGTGTGTGTGTGTGTGTGTGTGTGTGTGTGTGTGTAGATATACAGTATATATCCCCCTAAGAAAAGAAGCTAAAAGGTCAAAGTATAATTTCCAATTAACAAAAATAAGTAAGCAGCTGTGTACAGCATATAGGCTGCTATAATTTAAAATGCTGCCAGTAATCTTCACACTGAGGGACAGCAAAGAGCTCCTCAAAGAACGCAGCCTTTATAAGAATAAGAGAGGAAGGCAGAGAATAAGTTAATAAATTATGATTTTTTAAACACAGTGCTTACTGTACTGGTATCTTTAATATTGAAAATTAGGTATTTTAATATACTGCAAACTCACAAAATAAAAAATGGCGTGTGAATATCCCATCTCGTTTTGGATAAGAATGAAACGCCAGGTCCTATTTAAATCTAGTCTTATTCGCATTGGCCCATGGAAACCTCTGTGAACACACTTGACTCAGCCAAAAAAACTCAAGGGACGAATTTTCGTTTTATTAAAAAGTGTTTACATATTCTACACTCACGGCGCGCACACGCATGAGGACAGGTTAGATTCCTCCGTTTCCCCTTCATGCGAGCCTGTTATCAAGCTCCTCACCGATGAAGCTCCTCTCCTCCTCCTCCCCGTCCCTTCGGCCCGCAGCACTCACAGCAGAGCAAGCCTGTTCTTGATGACGCTGCTGTGGACATTTCGGGACAGCAGACGAAGAGGCACATTTTGCGGCATCCGCCTCCCAATTTTTAAGCTACTTTTCCCTGAGATTTTCAGCACCACTGTTTCGCTTTGGTCTGTCCATTCTGAGAGACTGAGAGGAAGGTGGAAGAGAGGTGAAGCAATAATTATATAGGCGGAGCAAGATCCCTTATCACTCCGTCTATAGAGTGCTCTGTGACGGGCCGCTGTCCCTGTATGACGGCCGGTCCTTGGCGGAAAAAAATTGTACCGGCCCAAAAGTGCGTCGGCCCACCAGGAAAATGCTCCTCCACCTCCATCACTCCTCCACACCAACACCTCCATCACTCCTCCACACCATCACCTCCACTGTTCCTCCACCTCCATCACTCCTCCACACCAACACCTCCATCCCTCCTCCACACCATTACCTCTACTGCTCCTCCACCTTCATCGCTCCTCCACACCATCACCTCCACTGTTCCTCCACCTCCATCGCTCCTCCACCTCCATTGCTCCTCCACACCAACACCTCCACTGCTCCTCCACCTTCATCAATCCTCCACACCAACACCTTTCCCACCATCACCAAACCTGGAACAGGAAGTAACACAACAATCACGTTCCTCGGTGTGCGGCGCCGAGAGATGTTAGCGTCCACACGCGCTCAGGGCCGTTCCACAGTTCTGCTGAAGAGAACCTCAGCGTCCGCAACAGGATGAGGAATCAACGATAATAGCAACACGAGTCTGAAGACGACATTAACAGATTAGCAATATTAACCGTTACAGTAACACGCTGCGGCTGAGGCTCATGGGAACGCAGCCTTCGGCGGAAACACGGAGACACAACATCTACAGAGGAAGAGAGTGATGGAGAGAAGATCCTCCAGCTGTGGCCAAGAGGTCGGGGGCGAAAACTTTTACACTCTGTACACTGGGGTGGATTTGTAAATTATCAATATGGCAACATGATGTGTGTGTGTGTGTGTGTGTGTGTGTGTGTGTGTGTGTGTGTGCGCGCGCGTGTGTATATATATATATCTCAGTGACTAGGCGTGTGTGTGTGTGTGTGTGTGTGTTTGGTGTCATGAGAAAGATGTTGAGTTTGATCTCCACAGTGTTGAGGGGCAGCGCCGCCCGGAATGTACGTATTTATTATTTTATTATTTGAATACTTGAATATGTTAATGTTTTATTCCAGGTGTGTAAATGACAGTTACAGAGCTGTCTGAGGGAGAGAAGGAGAGAGAATCTGCAGTGACCTTCACACACACACACACACACACACACACGCACACACACACACACAGAGCTAACCAGTCTCAGTCATTAATGAAGAATAAAAATAACAGTGTGTGTGTGAGTATAGATTAGCCAGTGTTTATTAGCCACTCAGCTAGCTAGCTAATTTAAACAGGTGAGCTAGCGGCTAAACCCACTGACCAGCTAGCCGGCTAAGCTAACCACATATACACAGCTAGCCGGCTAGGCTAACATTGCTTAACAACAGCGTTATTACTAATAATAGTAATAAATGCATTCATCTTTATCATAGCAACTAGCTAAGCTAAGCAAACAGCCACAGCTAGCCGGCTAGGCTAACATTGCTTAACAACAGCGTTATTACTAATAATAGTAATAAATGCATTCATCTTTATCATAGCAACTAGCTAAGCTAAGCAAACAGCCACAGCTAGCCGGCTAGGCTAACATTAGCTCAAAAATTCACCTCTAGCAAACGGGTTATGCTAACAGTGCTAACACACCCACTAATTACTGTTCTGAGAGACAACCCAGATTCACTGTTTATTACTAATCACACAAATATCTCTCTCTTTCTTTATTTCTCTCTCTGTATCTGTCTCTCTCTCTCTCTCTCTCTCTCTCTTTCTGTCTGTCTGTATATCTCTCTCTTTCTGTTTCTCTCTGTATCTGTCTCTCTCTCTGTCTCTCTCTCTGTCTCTCTCTCTCTCTCTCTCTCTCTCTCTCTCTTTCTGTATATCTCTCTTTCTGTTTCTCTCTGTATCTGTCTCCCTCTCTCTCTCTCTCTCTCTCTCTCTCTCTCTCTCTCTCTCCGTATCTCTCTCTGTCACTCTTTCTCTCTCTTTCTGTCTGTCTGTCTGTATCTCTCTCTCTTTCTCTGTTTCTCTCTCTGTATCTGTCTCTCTATCTCTATATCTGTCTGTCTCTCTCCTCCCTCTCTCTCTTTCTCTGTTTTTCTCTCTGTGTCTCTTTCCTCCATCTTTCTGTATCTCTCTCTCTCTCTTTCTCTCTCTCTGTAAGGGAGCTGAGCTTGTGTCTGAGGTAAGAATTCAGACTTTAGTCGTTAGTCTGGATTTTTTCTCCATTTTGATTTTGTTTGTTTTGGATTTTTATTTAGAGTTGAGTAATCTCTCTCTCTCTCTCTCTCTCTCTCTCTCTCTCTCTCTCTCCCCACATGTCGGGTGAATGCTGTTAGTTGTTTGTCATGATCATGATTTTAACATCACTGTTGTGTTTATCATGTTAAAAGTGCACTCAGCGCTTCTGCTGCTATTGTACATGTGTGTGCGTGTGCGTGTGCGTGTGCGTGTGCGTGTGCTGCGTGTGTGTGGCAAGAGAGTCATGTGGTGGGCCAAAGTGGGCACAGCTAGTGACATGACAATGTTGAGTATAATTTAATTTTACATAAACAAGAAGTGGCGCTGGTGAATGATAGAGCTGCTGGAGGAAGGTGACGTTGGTGAACGGTAGAGCTGCTGGAGGAAGGTGACGCTGGTGAATGATAGAGCTGCTGGAGGAAGGTGACATTGGTGAACAGTAGAGCTGCTGGAGGAAGGTGACGCTGGTGAATGATAGAGCTGCTGGAGGAAGGTGACGTTGGTGACCGGTAGAGCTGCTGGAGGAAGGTGACGTTGGTGAACGGTAGAGCTGCTGGAGGAAGGTGACGTTGGTGACCGGTAGAGATGCTGGAGGAAGGTGACACTGGTGAACGGTAGAGCTGCTGGAGGAAGGTGACGCTGGTGAACAGTAGAGCTGCTGGAGGAAGGTGACGCTGGAGGAAGGTGATGCTGGTGAACGGTAGAGCTGCTGGAGGACGGTGACGCTGGTGAACGGTAGAGCTGCTGGAGGAAGGTGACACTGGTGAACGGTAGAGCTGCTTGAGAGCGGTGACGCTGGTGAACGGTAGAGCTGCTGGAGGGCGGTGACGCTGGTGAACGGTAGAGCTGCTGGAGGAAGGTGACGCTGGTGACCGGTAGAGCTGCTGGAGGGCGGTGACGCTGGTGAACGGTAGAGCTGCTGGAGAGCGGTGATGCTGGTGAACGGTAGAGCTGCTGGAGGGCGGTGACGCTGGTGAACGGTAGAGCTGCTGGAGGGCGGTGACGCTGGTGAACGGTAGAGCTGCTGGAGGGCGGTGATGCTGGTGAACGGTAGAGCTGCTGGAGGAAGGTGACGCTGGTGAACGGTAGAGCTGCTGGAGGGTGGTGACGCTGGTGACCAAAAGAAAACCTCTCAGATTATCAGTGTTTTTGATGTTCGCTTGTTGGTGCCTTTGATGTTATCTTTGATGTTTTGGTTGTTGGGGTTTCTGTGACTTTGTAGCTCTACGTTCACACGAGCAGGTGACAGGCCAGTCGTATCATTTGTAGTTTTGAAGAGTAACATTGTCGCTGTTTTGACCTTTGACCTATGTGAAGGTGTGTACACCTGTAATCAGATGTCCAATACATCCCAGTATTCCTCCTGCACAATATCAAGAGCTGCTCAGCAGTGCTTTGACCTTGTTTTGACCTTTGACCTGGTTCTTCTCTCCGCAGTCGTCCATGCACATGGCCTTCCTGCAGCTCCTAAAGGTGCAGAGCGAGTATGCAGAAATGACCTTTGACCCTGACCCTAGAAACTCCCCGCCCTCTGGCCTTCTGACCCTGAACACCAACACTGCTCCCTCTGTAGCGTCTGAGTCTGCAGCACAATCACGACTAAACACACATCAACAAACAACGTTTATACAGCCAG
>CM074971.1:372295-373664 GCA_037577455.1 Pangasius macronema
CCCCGCCCCCACGCCGGTCCTCGCATGACTTCCTGTTTCAGATAATAAAGACTATAATAAAGCACGAGTCCATTTCTAACACAATATAAAAATCATATAATTAGAGTTCAGTGAAAGAGTGTTGAAGTGAAAAGAAGATAAAAGGAGGTGAAGAGCTGCGTGCTCAATAACACTCCCTCCCTGGTCAGCAGATACGTGTGTGTGTGTGTGTGTGTGTGTGTGTGTGTGTGTGTGAGAGAGAGAGAGAGAACAGGTGGAAGAAAAACAGAACTGCTTATATTAAGAGTTAACAATAGAAGTAGAGACTGGACACGGCCCCCGGGGTCACGACCTTTCACCCTGAATAATCACTGGTCAGTACACACCAGGCTGAGAAAAGAGAATAAAGTTCTGCAATGAGAGAGAGAGAGAGAGAGAGAGAGAGAGAGAGAGAGAGAGAGAGAGAGAGGACAGAAGTAACTGAAACAAAAAAGAAAGAAAAATAGAGGAAAAAAGAGAAAATAAAACAGAAAATAAAGAAAAAAGTAAGAAAAAAGAAAAGCAATAAAGGGAGTGAGACAAATGGAGATGAATAAACAAAGAATGAGAGAAAAAAGAGGGAGTAAGAGAAGGAGGGAGAAACAGAGTGAGACAGACAGGGAGAGAGTGATGTGTGTGCGTGAGAGAGAGAGAGAGAGAGAGAGAGAGATTAGAAAACAGTGGCAGAAACAATGAAACAAAGAAAGACAGACAGACAGACAGAGGGAGTGAGACAGACAGACAGACAGACAGACAGACAGACAGAGGGAGTGAGACAGACAGAGGGAGTGAGACAGACAGACAGGGAGTGAGACAGACAGACAGACAGAGGGAGTGAGACAGACAGACAGACAGACAGAGGGAGTGAGACAGACAGACAGGGAGTGAGACAGACAGACAGAGGGAGTGAGACAGACAGAGGGAGTGAGACAGACAGACAGGGAGTGAGACAGACAGACAGAGGGAGTGAGACAGACAGATGGAGTGAGACAGACAGAGGGTGAGTAACAGGGGCTCCATTGTTCTGTGGAGTGTGTAGAAAATTCTCAGTGTAAATTCTCCACATTTCTGCAGCTGTTTATAGAGAAACACACACACACACACACACACACACACACACACACACACACACACTGTAGTCAGACACGCTGTAACAGCTCATTGACCGCGTTCACACACAGCAGTATGAATGTGTGCAGTGTTCAGCAGGAGCTCTGAGTGTAACCTTAGCATCAGTTTACTGAACACCAACACACACACACACACACACACAGTCTCTCTCTCTCTCTCACACTCACACACACACACACACACACACACACACACACACACACACACACACACACACACA
>CM074971.1:389335-391835 GCA_037577455.1 Pangasius macronema
AAAAAAAAACTCAGTGTGTCAGTTTACTGTAAAACTATTGTGTTGTTTTGTTCGTTTAAAGATGAAAAGTGTGTTGGTATTAGAATGTTAATTAAATTACCCTCGTTCTGTACTGAGGTGATGGAAGGCTAATGAAGAGCTTATGCTGGTGTGTGTGTGTGTGTGTGTCATTTACTGTCCATTAAAGGAGCAGATGGGTGTGTGTCCGGCCTCCCTGTCAGCTGTGAAGCACGCCTAATTCTCATTTAGCTTCACTGGATATGTGTGTGTGTGTGTGTGTGTGTGTGTGTGTGTGTGTGTGTGAGGGGAGTTTTATCTTGTGTTCAATTGGAAAATTTCTAAGTAGCTACGTATAACTTCTAAAGCTAACTAGTTAACCACAGATTAAATACAATTCTACTCAGTGTTTAAACATTTCTTCGTACTAGCTTCATTCTCATATTAATACAAAGCGAGCTAACTGTACAAGCTATGTACACTCACAAGATCTCGTACACACAAAACGATCTCTGCTACCTCCTTCCAAGCTTTACTTTTCCTCATAATGTCTCTACACATTTAATGACACCATGGTTATAATTTCATCTTCCGTTTTTGTGCCTCAGTCAGTAAATGGGAACTAATTGCTGGTAGGATCTAAAGTTGTGACTGGGGGACTGCGGGACTGAAGAAACGTCGGACCACACATGCCATAGGATTGGTTCAAGGTATCATTCCAGTCAGTCTTTCGGATTTGTCACTTTACCGGATCATATCTAATTTGCACAGAATTGAGAAAATCTATTCAAATGTCGCTTGTTGTTGAAATTCCTGCTCCGTGTTGTACATAGAGAATGAATGATCACCTGTCACTTCGTTGCTTGGTAGTGTGAATGTAAGTCCCCACTTTGGTCCCTGGTCACCACCTTGGTCTTTGGTCCCTGCTTTGGTCTCCATTCCCCGCTTTGGTCTCCACTTTGGTCCCTGGTCCCCAGTTTATCTCCAGTCCCTACTTTGGTCCCCACTTTGGTCCCTGGTCCCCATTTTGATCTCCAGTCCCCACTTTGGTCCCCGGTCCCCATTTTGATCTCCAGTCCCCACTTTCTGAACCACTGTAACTACTCAGCAGCACTGTGGCACTCATGAAGCTTACTTGTTTACTAGGGCAACATGCAACTGGTGACACATTTTCTTCAAAATGGATGTCATATTTAAAAATTATGTTTTGATAATGTATGTCCATGATGATCTGTTCTTGTTACTGCTCTGTGGCTGCAGGATCTCTGTGAAGAATAAGGCTTGCTAGCAGAACAGTAAACATTATAAGATCTGGGTAGAATAAGCACAGCTCACTTAAAACATCTAAGTGGCGAATCTACGTGGCCCGAAATTTGTGTTTATGTGACGAGAGGAGAAAGTGTACAGACTTATGACTGATGCTAATAACATTTAGCAAATCGACTGAAAATCACCCGTCATTAGCGTTTAGCAATAGTGTGGAAGCTTTTTGTGCTAATTAATGCTGTAATTAAGGGCCCCCCGTGACAGGAGGATGGTGTGAGCACACACACACACACACACACACACACACACACACACACAACATGCCTATTTTTTTTTGTTTGCCTAAGTTTTTTACTTCCTTAAGACTCAAGAAAATGAGTTAGCATAGTTAACATTACTAGCTAGTATACGTACAACTCATTTATTTTTCATCCTACGCATCATATTCACTTATAGGGTATGATTTCAGAACGTTATCAGACTTTTTGGTTTGTCCAAAAGTTAAGAAGTAACGATGCATTTTTTTCCATGTGATAAGTCTGAATAATAAATACACTGTCATGTCCTGTAGCACGGCGAGTCTGTGAACTGTGAACTCAGTAAAAGAGATCTTCTCTCCTTCTGTCCTAAAGAGGAAATCAGATGCCTGCATGTCTTGTGTAGATTTGTGGTTTGTAATTTGTATTACTTTCCATCATGAAAAAAAAGAGGATGAGATTAATAGCTAATTGCTTCGCGGCTAAAGCTTGAGGTCTGGATGCTTCATCACAAAGACATGTTTATGTAATAAGAGATCACACGAACATTTAGGAACATGACACTACTTTGGCTGTGCTCCAAGCGCTGAAATCTATGCCTTAGTCTCAAATCAAACACTATATACGCTGTACACAATACTCCTACACTTTACACTTTGTACTTGTATCTAGTGGTGATGTAACCGAACACGAATGTGTTATTCAGAATGAACAGATAGTGTGTTCTACACAGATACACTGATACGAATAGGTGGTGCACTATTTCTTTTTTTTTTTTTTCCACAGAAAGTTTCACAGGGTGTCTGGTTGACACATGAAGCTGTAAAACCACGTTCATTAATGTGAACATAAACATAAAGTTTAACATGACAGTGCGTCGCTGTGTGATGAGTTTACAGCGTTCATTCGTTCATCCTTAGTAACTTCTTGGTCAGGGTCAAGCTGCTTTAAATTAAGCTACTCATGTTTATATATGGGGG
>CM074971.1:396835-402282 GCA_037577455.1 Pangasius macronema
GACGATTTGTTTCCATGGTAACAGTGAAAGGTGGAATATCGCGATGTATCGTTTAACTGATAATCGGCACAGACGTTACTGTTTTATTATTAGAGCGGAGAGACGAAATGATCGGGGAAAAAGATAAAATGTGAGACTGCAGTTACGAGTGTGTGTGTGTGTGTGTGTGTGTGTGTGTATACACGTGCGTGTGTGTGTGTGCGTGTGCGTGTGTACGTGCGCACGTGTGTGTGTGTGTGTGTGTGTGTAGCTTATGGTAGCTTTGGATGCAGTTCTGTTTTAATAGTCTAATGTTTCCCCTCAATGTTATTACAATCTTCTGACCTACATCATCTGAATACCATTAGTGTGTGTGTGCGTGTGTGAGTGTGTTTGTGTGTGTGTGTCTGAGTGTGTGTTTGTGTGTGCGTTTGAGTGTGTGTGTGTGTGTGTGTGTGTGTGTGTGTGTAATGAACCCCTTATACGCTGTATATTGTTTTCCTTTGCCTGTATCTTACATGGCACTCACTGCGTATAAATCATGGACTGTGTGTGTGTGTGTGTGTGTGTGTGTGTGTGTGTGTGTGTGTGTGGCTGGACATGATGGATCGATATAACAGGAACAGAGGAAATGAGGTGGAGGAGAGGAGAGATGGAAGGATGGTAGAAGATAGACGAGGCTCTTATTAACAAACACACACACACACACACACACACACAGATAAGACTCTGCAGGTATTTGTTCAGGATTATAAGGAGGACAGAGAGAGGGAACAGAAATAGGAGGAATAGAAATGATGGAAGAGAATGAGAGATAGACATGTGGAGGGGGAGGTGGAGGTGTGGGAGTGGAGATGAAGATAGAGGTGTGGATTTGGAGATGTAAGTGGAGGTGATGGGGTGGATGTGTGGGGTTGGAGATGAAGGTGGAGATGAAGGGGTGGAAGTGGAAATGGAGCTGGAGCTGTGGGGGTGGAGATGAAGGTGGAAGTATGGAGATGAAGGTGTGTGAGTGGAGATGAAGGTGTGTGAGTGGAGGTGAAAGTGTGGAGTTGTGTGAGAGTGGAGGTGGAGGTGTGTGAGTGGAGTTGGTGGTGTGTGAGTGGAGGTGGAAGTGTGGAGGTGTGTGAGTGGAGATGGAGGTGTCTTAGTGGAGATGGAGGTGGAAATGTGGAGGTGTGTGAGTGGAGGTGGAGATGGTGGTGTGTGAGTGGAGGTGGAAGTGTGTGAGTGGAGATGGAGGTGTGTGAGTGGAGATGGAGTGGAGGTGGAGGTGTGTGAGTGGAGATGGAGTGGAGGTGGAGGTGTGGAGGTGGAGGTGTGTGAGTGGAGATGGAGTGGAGGTGGAGGTATGTGAGTGGAGATGGAGGTGTGTGAGTGGAGATGGAGTGGAGGTGGAGGTGTGTGGGTGGAGGTGTGTGGGTGGAGGTGGAGGTGTGTGAGTGGAGATGGAGTGGAGGTGGAGGTATGTGAATGGAGGTGGAGGTGTGTGGGTGGAGGTGGAGGTGGAGGTTGATCCCAGTTCAGGACCCAGTGTCTCTGCTGGTGTTGGTTCTGCATGAGCAGCGCTCTGTAATCTCACTCAGGAAACATGGCGCTGTGTTTGTCTCCTTATATAAAGAAAGGCTGAGTGTGGGTGGAGGAGCTCAGTGCTTGGGTGGGGGCGAGAGGAACCCGCTGTAGCCGTTTATAGAACTGAAGCTTCAGAGATCACGGGTTCTTGAAAGGAGTGTCTTTCTGAGGAAGGTCTTGTAAGAGTCCTTTCTCTCCGAATTTCAATAAAAGTCACTTTCTGATTATACAGAGACTTTATGATATAAACTTTATATTCATGACAAACAGAAATAAATAAACATCTGTCTCCAAGGAAGAACCTTTTATTTACAGCATCACAACATCCTTTTAGAGAACGACTTTTAGAACCTTTTAGATAAATGCTTTTTAATAAAAAAGACTCTCTCGAGAAACATGAGGAGTCGTTCTCTGAAAAAGAGAGAGGCGTTCTAGAATCTTCTTCAGAGAGAGAGTCGTTCTAGAATCTTCTTCAGAGAGAGGCGTTCTAGAATCTTCTTCAGAGAGAGAGTCGTTCTAGAATCTTCTTCAGAGAGGGTCTTGTTCTAGAATCTTCTTCAGNGAATCTTCTTCAGAGAGGGACTTGTTCTAGAATCTTCTTCAGAGAGAGAGTCGTTCTAGAATCTTCTTCAGAGAGGGTCTTGTTCTAGAATCTTCTTCAGAGAGGGTCTTGTTCTAGAATCTTCTTCAGAGAGGAACTTGTTCTAGAATCTTCTTCAGAGAGGGTCTTGTTCTAGAATCTTCTTCAGAGAGAGACTTGTTCTAGAATCTTCTTCAGAGAGGGACTTGTTCTAGAATCTTCTTCAGAGAGAGAGTCGTTCTAGAATCTTCTTCAGAGAGGGACTTGTTCTAGAATCTTCTTCAGAGAGGGACTTGTTCTAGAATCTTCTTCAGAGAGGGACTTGTTAAGAGAAAGGCTCCTTGTCATGTTTCTCGGCTCTCTGTTCATGGTCCTCTCCTTGAGAAGTTAAAGAATAAAATATGAAACGTGTGACTCTAGAACCTCGTTTCCTGCAGGTGAGAGCTACGTGTGCGCCTCAGAGAACTACTACAAGAAAGTGGACTACACGAAGAACGTGAACCCGAACTGGTCCGTGAACGTGAAGGCGAGCGCGATCCAGAAGAACGCGGCGAGCCGCCTGGCGAATGAAATGCGCGAGAACAAGGACTTCGTTCGGCCCAAGCTGGTGACGGTGATGCGCAGCGGCGTGAAGCCCAGGAAGGCCGTGAGAGTTCTGCTGAACAAAAAAACCGCACACTCCTTCGAGCAGGTTCTCACCGACATCACCGAGGCCATCAAACTGGAGAGCGGCGCCGTCAAGAGGATCTACACACTGGATGGAAAACAGGTGGGGGAGACACACACACACACACACACACACACACACACACACACACACACACACACACACACTGTACACACACACTGTACACACACACACACTGTATATACACACACATACACACACACTCACACACAGACACTGTACACACAGACACACACACACTGTATACACACACTGTATACACACACACACACACACTTTATACAAAAGTGCATTATACAAAACACGCTCCGGAGCAGAGATAACACTTTCGGAAATAGAAAAAGGAAAAATAAATTCCTGAAAGGAGATCTTACAGGATTTAGATCACACGGCTTATCTCTGAGAAACACAGAAACACACACTGAACTGATAAACCAACTAAACCCTGTGCGTGTGTGTGTGTGTGTGTGTGTGTGTGTGTGTGTGTGTGTGTGTGTGTGTTGGTGTGTGTGTGTTTGTGTGTATAAGAATATATTTAATGTCACTGTATATAGGTCAGCGCTGCCCTGTTAACCTGTTCCACTTCCACACTTCAGATTTTCTGCTGGGTCTTTGTGTGAGTGTGTGTGAGTGTGTGTGTGTGTGTGTGAGTGTGTGTGAGTGTGTGAGAGTGTGTGTGAGTGAGTGTGTGTGTGAGTGTGTGTGAGTGAGTGTGTGTGTGAGTGTGTGTGTGAGTGTGTGAGAATGTGTGTGAGTGAGTGTGTGTGTGTGTGCATGAAATGATGCATCTTTGTGATGTCACATGAATGGAGGTTAAGCCCCGCCCCTTTAAACCCAGACAGACAGACAGACAGGAAGTTCCTCAGCTTCTCCTTGTCTTTCCAGCTCGTGTCATTAGCGTCTGGCTTGTTTAGCAGCTAATTGCTGCCTTTGTCTTCAAACACACACACACACACACACACACACACACACACACACACACTGATCTTGTCCCAGATTGTCCCACCCGCTGCTGTCTGGTGTGTTTAATTGTGGCTTGTGCTTCTGTGTGTTCTCTTTTTCTCAGTTCTCTTTTTTTGTCTCCCTTGTTTTTTCTCTTTCATTTGCTGATTTTTTTATCCATTCTTCCTCCGTTCTTCCTCCATTCTTCCTTCGTTCTTCCTGTGTTCTTCCTCTGTTCTTCCGGTTGTTCCTTTCCTCCTCTGTACATTTTGTTTCTGTTTTCATCACATCTTTCTTCCTTCTGTTTTGTCTCTCCTTTTCCTCTCTCTCTTCTCTCTCTCGCTTTTCTTTCCTCCTTTCCTCAATTTTTCTCTCTTTCTCTCTTTCTCTCTCTCTCGCTCTCTTTCTGTGGATGCTGAGGCAGCTGCTAGTTCTGGTTGCTAAGCAACTGCTTCCTCCGTAAAGACACAGCCCAGCTGGATGAGTGTGTGTGTGTGTGTGTGTGTGTGTGTGCTCAGTAAACCCTTCCTCCCTTTTTGAATTTTGCCCGTGAGCACAAAATGACACCCATTTTCCCTTCAGCTGCCGACACACTCGCAGTCATCCGTGAGAGTGTGAGTGAGTGTGTGTGTGAGTATGTGTGTATGAGTGTGTGTGTGTGTGAGAGAGAGAAAGAGAGAGAGAGAGAGAAAGAGGGAAAACACACTCAGCTCTGATCATTTAGGATGGTTGGAGCGCTGCTTAACATGACTTTGTTCTGATGACTTTGTTTCTCCTAAAACATCTCTCCTTTGTCTCATCCCTCCATCTTCACTAGAGACAGAGAGAGAGAATCAGAGAAAGACAGAGAGACATAGAGAGAGAGAGAGACAGATATAGAGAGAGAGAAAGACAGACAGATACAGACAGACAGAGAGAGACAGATACAGACAGAGAGAGAGAGACAGACAGATACAGACAGAGAGAAAGAGAGACAGATACAGAGAGAGAGAGAGACAGACAGATACAGACAGAGAGAGAGACAGACAGATACAGACAGAGAGAAAGAGAGACAGATACAGACAGAGAAAGAGAGACAGATACAGACAGAGAGAAAGAGAGAGAGATACAGACAGAGAGAGAGAGAGACAGATACAGACAGAGAGAAAGAGAGACAGATACAGACAGAGAGAGAGAGACAGACAGATACAGAGAGAGAGAAAGACAGACAGATACAGACAGACAGAGAGAGACAGACAGATACAGTGAGAGAGATAGAGATTGTGAGAGAGACAGAGAGAGAGACCGATACAGACAGAGATAAAGAGAGAGATATAGAGTGAGAGAGACAGAGAAAGAGAAACAGATACAGACAGAGAGACACAGAGAGAGAGAATGAGTGAGAGAGATACAGAGAGAGACAGATACAGACAGATAAAGAGACATAGCGTGACAGACAGAGATAAGGAGAGAGAGAGAGAGATTAATCCTGAAATATCTGATGCATCTTCCTCTTTTTATTTACCCATAATCCCACATGCCCAGCTCATGTTACTGTCCAGCTATGGAAGGAGGAAGCCCTGGAGCGCTGCGGTTCTGCTGAGGCGTGTGAGGGGCGTGTCGCGTGTTCGTTATCTCGGTGCTGAGGCGTGTGAGGGGCGTGTCGTGGGTTCGGTTATCTCGGTGCTGAGGCGTGTGAGGGGCGTG
>CM074971.1:415286-420286 GCA_037577455.1 Pangasius macronema
CAAAAAACTAAATAACAGCAGGTGTCCCTGCACAAACCTCTCTTTCTGTATCTGTCTCTCACTCTCTCTGTATCTGTCTCTCTCTCTCTCTCTCTCTCTCTCTCTCTCTCTCTCTCTCTCTGTCTGTCTCTCTGTCTGTCTCTGTCTCACTATCTTTATCTGTTTGTCTGTCTGTCTCTGTGTGTGTGTGTGTGTGTCTAAAAATTCAAATAAATTCAACGCTCTCTCCCTCTCTCTCTCCCTCTCTCTCTCTCTCTGTAGCTAATGGTACCGGCTCCAGCAGTCAGTTGTCCACTCCGATCTCTAAACAGTCTCCGATTTCGACCCCGACCAGCCCCGGAAACACCCGCAAACAGAAGGTACATCATCACCATCATCTCTCTCTCTCTCTCTCTCTCTCTCTCTCTCTCTCTCTCTCTCTCTCTCTCTCTCCTCTTTCCCTTGCTCTTTTCATCCTGTTTATTTATTTATTTACGCTGTGACGGAGCCAACGTCAGTCTCCTGTTCTTTTCCCCCGTGTTTCAGGATCTGTATCTGCCTCTCTCCCTGGAAGACGACAACGAATCACTGGGAGAATCCATGTAAGCTCCGCCCACCCGTCAATCAGCCCGAGCTGCCGATCACAGCGGTATCTGTGGTGTTGTTCGTCGCCCCCCGGCGGTGTGGAGGAGTGGCGTTTCTTTATCGCTTCGGCCCAGTCCAGCTTTCGAGCGGTTATTCTGTCGTTTCTGCGCTTTTTCTTTTTTTTTGCTGCTTGTGAATTCGTCGCGTCCATTTACAGCACCTTTCTTCAAGTTTGTGTTTTTTTGTAATAATATTTTTAAAATAATGTTCTGTATATGCAGGGCATATACACGGCGATCACGAACGAGTCGAACACCTGAGTTTCTACGCGATTTAAGTCCTTTGGTGCATTTTTGAAGTGATTTTTTAAAAAAAAGAAAAATCCCTGATATCAAATGTACAGTTTGTAGTTGTGAGTGCATTTCATATCGGCGTGTCGATTTTTTTTAAGATTTTTTTGTTTACCTGTCATGATCTGTCACTTTAACATTAAAAAAATCTTTCATTCTTTCAGGGCTTGGTTCTGCGAATTCCAAGCAGCAAACGAAGTTCATCGGTCTGACTTGTACAAAAATACTTTTTATTAATCTTTTTTGTAACTCTCGCTGTGTTTAATAACTCGCTGTGCTTCTAAAACTAATCGGAAGCAGTTTTTCGTTTCGGTCCTGACTAGGCATGTGCTGAATTAGCGGCGTTTTCAGATCACGATAACAGGGTTACGATTTTATCGCAGTACTGTAGCTACATGTAGCTTTTTATTCCTCCGCTGACGAACACGTGGCGTGTGTGCGCTCAGACCGGCTCGTCAGCGTCTCTCTAAACCGTTAGCGACCGTCACCGAGAGTGAGACGGCTAACATGAGCTAGAGCGACGCTAGCACGCGAGCCTTTAAACAGTTTTACAAAGGAATTTCACAAGCTCACGTTTGGAATTGTCTTTTTTGATGATAATATCGTTAAATATCTCGATAGATATCGCACAGACGCGATCATCAGCACATGCCGAGTCCTGACCCACGCCGCGCTGATTCAGCATTTCAGCGGCATGTTTATGAAATCCGAGCTTACGGGAAAAGGGAAAAAATTCAGTCGTGTTGTTCGTGTTTAAGTAAGCAAACCGATTAAAAAAAAAACGTGGAAAAAAAGAGAAAAATAGAAAAAGAAAAAAAATTTAAAGAAGCAAGAGAACTGTCCAGCCAAAGCCATAAGTTTCGGCCCCTTTAGACAGTGACGAGCACATTCATCACCCCGAGACCACAACCCAGTTTCACCTTCTTTACGCCAAGATTTATTTTACTCGAACGAGGGATTTGAAGTGAAGAACTGAAAGCATGCTGGAGAGGATTTGTAGAAGAAAGCCAAAGTCATTCGAAAGGTTTGAAGGATGGAAGGTTTTTATTATTATTATTTTTCTTCATTCCGGTGGCGGTGTACATATCGGCATGAGTCACGCTGTAGCGCTAGAAACTCGCGTAAATCTAAAAAAAAAAAAAACGCATAAAAAAAATTTCTACTTTCTCTAACTGAAACGTTTGGGATAAAATATCTGTTTTTTTGTTATAATGCATGGTGGTGTGTTCTCTCTCTCTTACGGGGAAAAAAACAGGAATGTCAACATTTCTTTGCTGATGCTAATAATCACGTTGTCTAAATCGTCTGGATTCATATTACACGCTGATTCGATTCGATTCGATTCAGGAGTCGGACACTAATCTGATCTGATCGCTTCTTTCTCAAAGCTGTTCATGTAAAAAACACACACTTCTACACTCATCATCATTACGTCTGTTATTATTACTGATTATACTTATTCATGTTTTTATCAGACGTGATCAGACGTGATCGGACGTGATCAGACGTGATCGTCCGAAGTCAAGCTCTGAATTTCGTGACTGTGTAAATCGCTCAGCGTTAACGGATCGTCTCTTTTTTTTTGTAACAGATCGAGTTCATGCTTGGTACACACACACACACACACACACACAATACAAAAAAAAATCCTCTGCCTCTTGTATAATGGCATGATGTCATAACCACTTCCTGTTTCAATATCAACACAATAAAGCGATATAAATGTGCAAAAAAACATTTCTCATAGCGGTGAACACGAAGCACTCGAGCAGTGCGTACGGTTGTTGCGAGGTGTGTGCCGATACATCGTTTGTGTATCGCGATAATTTTCTAAACTTCATTTCATCAGCGTTTTAATCGTGTGACATCATACGCCATTCGCGTGTTAAACTGAATCTTAACTTTCACACTGGGCCAAGTTAACGGCCCTTAATAGGCGGCTGTCCTTAAGCTGCCTTCATCTAGGGGACTTGAACGCTGAACAGAAATATCGGTAATATCGTTAGTATCGTTAGTATCGTTAGTATCGTGATGAGGAAGCGATTAATCGACACACACCTAATTATTCTCATTAACATTAACGTGTGAACGCGTCTCACCTCCTGTGGTGCCTTTTCTCCATTCTGCTCTTTTATAAATTAATCAGAGTCTGTAAATCTGTCTCACTCTATACCTGTCTCACTCTATACCTGTCTCACTCTCAATCTCTCACTCTATACCTGTCTCTATACCTGTCTCACTCTATACCTGTCTCTATACCTGTCTCTATACCTGTCTCACTCTATACCTGTCTCACTCTCAATCTCTCACTCTATACCTGTATCACCCTATACCTGTCTCACTCTATACCTGTCTCTATACCTGTCTCACTCTATACCTGTCTCTATACCTGTCTCACTCTATACCTGTCTCTATACCTGTCTCACTCTATACCTGTTTGTCTCTCAATCTGTCTCACATTATCTCTGTAACTCTCTATATCTGTCTTGCTCTTGATCTGTCTCTCTGTTTGCTTGTTTCTTTATCTGTCTCACTCCCTATCCTCTGTTTCTCTCTCTCTCTCTCTCTCTCTCTCTCTCTCTGAAGTTGGTTTTGTAGTATTTTAGGTGAACTCTTCACACAGTGCAGATATTTTCTCCTTATCCTGACACACACACACACACACACACACACACACACACACACACACACACACTTTTTGCTCCCTTGGGTTTGGGGATGAATTTTGAACTTCCTCTCTAACGATGATGATGATGATGATGATGATGATGATGATGATGTATTTCCTGCTGTGTCATCGTGACTTGTTTCGGTGATGTCATTCTGTGTATCAACTTCAATTTTCAATAAAAAATGAGATGTTATTCAAATCCCATTTTCATTCGTTAATTTATCGTCATGGTGGTTTTACACGTTCGAGTGTTTTGCCGTTGCCGTGGTGATCATCGGCGACTGGCGGTGTTGTGTAAGCCAGTGTGTAAGCTGGCGGTGTTGTGTTACCTTGGAGACGGTGTCCATGTTGATGGTGAATTGCTAACAGAATTGTTTTCAGTTGTGAACGGAATCGTGTTCATTTCACAATTAACCTCGTTACANTTACAGACAGACTATTAACCTCGTTACAGCCAGACTATTAACCTTGTTACACCCAGACAATTAACCTCGCTACACCCAGACAATTAACCTCGTCACACCCAGACTGTTAACCTCGTTACACCCAGACTATTAGACTCGTTACACCCAGACAATTAACCTCGTTACAGACAGACTATTAACCTCGTTACACCCAGACAATTAACCTCGCTACACCCAGACTATTAACCTCGTTACACCCAGACAATTAACCTCGCTACACCCAGACAATTAACCTCGTCACACCCAGACTATTAACCTCGTTACACCCAGACTATTAACCTCGTTACACCCAGACTGTTAACCTCGTTACACCCAGACTATTAACCTCGTTACACCCAGACTATTAGACTTGTTACACCCAGACAATTAACCTCGTCACCGTTACACCCAGACAATTAACCTCGTTACACCCAGACAATTAACCTCGTTACAGCCAGACTATTAACCTCATTATCTACATTTCTGAAATTGGCATTAGCATATTTTCACAACACTTTCACCTGAAAACATCCACGCAGCTGATGTTCTTCATGCATCTCGATAAGTAAATCACCACCTGCACCAATCAGCCTCCATGTTTCGCAAAAAGAATCTAAATAAAACCAAAAACCGTGAGGGGGGTTTAACAGTGGCGTGGTGACATTAGCGAGCCTTTCATGACACCAAGCTCTCTCTTTATTTCACTACATTTTGCTCAGACTGCAGTAATCTGAACATCTGTAACAGAAATGTGAGTCCTGATGTGAGAAGCCAAGCTGAGTGCATGAAAATGCAGAAGAATCATTTCTAATATTTAATAAAATAAAAAGCCGGTTATTCAGGCGCTGAAGTGGAGGGTTAGTTGAGGTGGTTTATCACTCGCTCCTGCGCTGAAAGAGCTGCGGAGTCTCTGACCGAGGCGCCGCTCTAGTGAAGGGGTCTTTATTAACAGCGATGTGGACTGCGTTCTGT
>CM074971.1:427118-437118 GCA_037577455.1 Pangasius macronema
TTAAATGCAGAGCACAAATTCCAAGTATGGGTCACCACACTTGGCCACAAAGTCACTTCACTTCACTTCACTTCACTGAGAAGGTAAACCCTTACTTGGCTATTCCCAGCCACAGATTCCAGTTCCTTCTGGGGGATCAGTAGATGTTTCCCCAAAGCTGACTTTGAGATATAGTCTCTCCACTGGGTCCAGGGTCTGTTCCAGGATTTTCTGATCTTGCAGTCCACTAAGGGACATCATTGCAAGATGCCCAAACTGCTATAACTGGATTCAGAGGAGCAGCGGCTCTGCTATCCTGGATTGCCGAGCTCCTCTTTATATTACAGAGAAGATGATGGAGGGTGGGGGTCAGGTGTGATCTGGTTGGTCAGCCAGCATAAGATGGACAGTCTTTTAAAATAACTCTAGGATAAAACCACGATCTGTGAATTATCTAACGAACAAGTCTAAAGCAAAACTTGTAATTTAGTCTGGAAATTTTGGCACATTTTTCTGTCCAATGTTTATGCTGCATGATTTTCTGGTCATCAGGTGATTCCTGACTGGAAAGAGCAGGAATGGGATCCTAAACATCCAGACCGCTATGCAGGAATCTTTCGTTTCCATTTCTGGATTTTTGGGGAGTGGACAGAAGTGGTTGTGGATGATCGTTTGCCCACCATCAACGGGAAACTGATTTACTGCCACTCCAAATCCAGTAATGAGTTCTGGAGCGCTCTGCTGGAGAAGGCGTACGCCAAGTAAGTGTGGATGTTATTAAAAAGTTGGGAGTGTTGCTGAATGTACTGTAACTGTAATGTAAGAACAATGGGATTTTGGATACTGACTACAGTTTCAGAAATCTACTACTGTGATTCAACCATCTAAGAGAAGAGAAGTAAGGAATTAGAAACCCGCCTCCATGCTGATGCTTCATCTGTAACTGCATGCTGTTGTGTTTACTCCAGGCTGATTTGTTTTTATATAATGCATCAGTTTCAGTCAGGACTTCCACAGGGGTGTATCCTGGTGCATTATTTATCTACTTTACCAAACCAAAGTGTGACCAGTTGGGTCCACAAGTCTTTGTCGATAAAGAACAAGAATTATTGATATTTCTTTATAGCTAACATAATGATGTGTTGGTAGATTATCAGGCTGCTATGAATCGCTCAGTGGAGGGAACACAGGAGATGCTGTGGTGGATTTCAGCGGCGCTGTAAACGAACCTATTAGTCTGGAAACAGGAGACTACCGCACTGACCCCAAAGCGAAGGACAAACTGTTCTCAGACCTGCTCGAAGTGTACGAACGAGAAGGCATCATCAGCTGCTCTATAGCGGTCAGTGAGGTCTATCTAACTATCTATCTAATCATAGTTATGGACCACTATGTTATATACTCAGTACTCAAATTCTGTATAGGTACAGCAAGATTTCTGTGATACTTACAAGTTCTAGAGTAGATTTTGTAGAATGGGGAGATTTGTGGAGATTTGTTATACCTGTTTTTATACCTGTAGGTTCTGATGCAAGGGTGCGATTGCTACCTGTATTTTATATAAGATTCTGACGGTGTCTGTGGTCATGTATTTGCTAAAAACAGCGAAACATATAGTATATGGAGTCTCTGAAGTACCTGAAAATGTTCTTCTCCTGTTTCCTGTCAGGCATCTCCTCACGAGCGAGAGGCGCGTTTGCCAAACGGTCTGGTCAAAGGTCACGCATACTCTGTGACAGCGGTGAAGAGGGTGCGGCTGGGACATGGCCTGCTGGCCTTCTTTAAGAATGAAACCATCCCCCTGATTCGCATGAGGAACCCGTGGGGTAAACATGAGTGGAATGGAGCCTGGAGTGACAGGTGAGACTGAGAGATGAAAAGAAGTGAAATCTTTCTCTTTAGTTCCCTGTTTGGTTGCTTTCATGAAAGGTCTGAGATGATATTCCCTTCTCCCTGTAGCTCAGAGGAGTGGGAGAAAATTGGGAATATGGAGAGGAATAATCTTGGTATAACTGTGGCGGATGATGGAGAATTCTGGTGAGTCAACATTCTTCTAATTTCTTAGAACATCCTGTCAGCCAGGAAAGGACACCATAAGATATTAGTCTCCGTGTAGTACTTTGGACGTATTCTGGCTAAAATGAAGCTCATAAGGTGTTGAGAACAAATTCCATTCGTCTGTTTGTTGGTGTTAATTCTTCAGGATGTCTTTTGATGACTGGTGTCAGAACTTCACAGAAGCAGATGTGTGTCGGTTGATAAACACGAGTATGCTGAGTGTCCAGAAGACGAGGAATGAGGTGGTGCATTTTGGGAATTGGACAAAACAGTCAGACCCTCTAAAGAACCGGTGCGGTGGCTGCATGAACCATAAGCAGACATTCCTACAGAACCCACAGGTACCACAACTGTACTCCTAAAGAACCTTCAGATACCAACATAATATCCACAGGTATCACCACAGTCGGGCCCTAGAGGTACCATCATAACCTTGTAGAACTAACAGGTACTTCCTTCTTCCTGCAGAACCCATAAGTCTCACCACAATCGGGCCACATAAGTAGGGACCACACAGTCTGGTTCTTCCTAAGCAAAATGTACTACTGCGATCGTTCTTATTGTAGAGATCCAACATCGTCGTCCACAATTCGACCTTTTACATCAAGGGTCTTGTAGTCTTTACGTAACCTAAAGGTACCATCATTTTCTGGACAGTTCTATAGTTTCCGCTACAGTCTTTTGTGGGAGCACAACGATGAACATCTACCGTTTTTACAGAATTTGTCCCTTGGTACAGATCCCTCAGGTACCACCACAATTTGCCCGTCTTCTGCATCTCTACAACAAATGCGTTTTCTTGCTACAAAGTACCATTTTCTCCATTTTTTTCTTGCAATACACAAATACACATTCCTTTTCCCTGTGTGTAATTTCCCAGTTTGTCTTGGATGTCTCTCAAGAGGAAGAAGAGCTGTTGGTGTCACTGCAGCAGAGAGATATGAAGATTCACAAACCTCAAGGAGCTGGTGAAAACCTCACCATCGGATTCGCCATCTTTAAGGTATCGGAGCCGAGACTTCAGCAGGTTTTTGTGTTTCTCTGCACCTGGTTGAACACAGGAAACCTGTCTGTAGTTGAATCGTGCGTGTTTTTGGGACGAGAAAAGTACAGAATTATAAACATGACAAACACGGACGAAGGGTGTGGACATTAGCATGTTCTCCCCATATCTCTGTCTATGCGGGTTTCCTCCAGGTTCTGCTGAACTCAGTTGTGAATGAGTGTGTGTATTCGTGCTTGGTGCTCAGTGTTACCCAGTAACCACCATGACCCTGACCAAGATAAAACACTTGCTGAAGATATCAGGGGCTCTAGCTGATTTGTCTCCTCACTCCTCATTCTGGCTCTGCCTTATCCAAGCTTGTTTTTTAAACTGTTGCTTTTTATTAGGTGCTGTCATCTCGAGTCTTCCCTCGAGTCTTTTATTATTAATCTGGTATTTCCTGCTTTTGACTTTGGCTTGCCTGTTTGGATTTGGACAGCAGATTTGTCTTTCTTAACCCAGTCTTTTAACCCAGTGTTTGTAAAGCACAGATTAAAAGACTGAAGCTCCAACTATGATACCACAGATGGGTGTCCTTACATTTATACACACCATCTCCAAGTTGATCGTATATTTTCTACTGAGCCATGATTTCAGTCATGAGTGACACTTGAGTTGAGATTTCAATTCAAATCAATTTAGATATAATGTGTATAAGTGCCAAATCCCTACCATACGTGTGGTAAGATGTTTCTTCAGTTCTCCACTCACAACTTTAGCTCCTACCTGAAATCAGTTTCCGTTTACTGTTTGATGAGAAGCTACGAAGAAAAATAAAGCTTGGGAGAAGAGATTGTTCGTGTGTCTGATGAGTGTACGTAGCTAGTACAATTAGCCTGTTTTGCTAATCTAAGAGACTTCCCACTGTGAATATTGGGTAATAAGAGCACACTGCGTGTCCTGATGACCTTCTTCAAGTGTAGAAAAAAGTCCTGAGATTTATGTTGTCTAAATGTGTTGTTTGGACGTTTCTAGAGAAGAACTATAATACTGCTAAAAGTCAAAGGGCAAATATTTAAAAAGCATATTTTTGGTGTTAGCATTAAACTCCTACGCTGCTTGGATGCTCTTTGCTTTCTCTCCCACTTGATGCAGCCAGCAAATCTTTAGATAATTGCCTGGAGTTTTGGGTTTTGGCTCTTCTAAAGGGAAAATGTCTTGATGAGAGTATCGTCTAGACACAGAAGTATTAATGTCCTTGTTACATTTGGTCAAAGTTCACATCACAATGAAACAAATAATCGCCCATCTGTGACGAGCTGTCGTTTTTACCCTGACGCGGCAAGCTGAGAAAATACAGAGCTTGGAGCTTTGGAAAGTCGTGTTCTGGATAACGGATGAAATACGGCAGGAGTGAGGGATTTTAGTACGAGGTGAAGTTCGGGTTATTACATAAAATGGAAAAATAAAATTACACCATAATGTGAAGTAAGACTCGATTGTTAGAGACAGCAGTGAAGTGATGTTTACTGATGTTTATTTCTTGCACATTTCTCTGTCTTCACATTGCACCAAGGTGGAGCTGAACAGGAAGTACCGCATGCATGACATCATCACCCAGAAGAATGTCGCCACGTCCACTTACATCAACGCACGCTCCGTGTTCATGAGGAAAGTTTTGCCTAAAGGTCGTTATGTCATCATCCCGTCCACCTTCAAACCCGACACCCTGGGAGAGTTCATGCTCCGAGTTTACACTCATCAAGACGCTGGGTGCAAGTACGAAGTACTAAGACATACGTAAACTGTCACGTGACTTATTTATGCAGTTATATTGCACAGCACAGGCCGGTTCTCATGGGGTGAGTGTATTACGTTGGGACATTTTTATAGCGTGTGTCATTGACTCAGTTTAAACAGTAACGCTGGTTAGATAAGACCCATGTTCACTGAGAGAGCTTCTGTTTTCTCTGCTATCTCTATCCAATGACGTTCAGCTGGCATTTACACAAAAACGGTTTATTTTAAGAATACTATCAGACGGCTCTTCAGGCTGTAATAGCTCACAGATTTGTCCCAGCTGTAGTGCTTAAGACGTAATATCAGGGGGAGTCAAACCTCGTAGTAAACCATCCAGCACTTAACATGTGTCTGGATTCCTCGAGATGAACTACTGATTAAACTGTGATTTATGTTGCACTGTTAAACTTTTCCCTCGAAGTTTTATAGATTCATCCTTAACATTTTGACTTTAACGGTAATAAAGGCAGCCGGACCCGCGTTAGAACCTTGAGGATGTTTCTCTGCGTGTCTAAAGAGCTTTAGTTCATCACTTCAGTGTGCAGAACTCGAGAATGTTTTTCTGTGTGTGTTTTAGGGAGCTGGATCTGGATAAACCGCACGTGAGCTGCTGGAGTTCGTTTCGCGGCTACCCTCAGCTGGTTACTCAGATTTACATTCACGGAGCAGAAGGACTTGAAAATCAAGACAGAAGTGGAGGCGAGTCTATTTTAACTCCACAGTTTTTCACTAAATAATTTAATACAGTAATATTTGATATACAGATATAAGAATCGTTGTGAGAAATTCTTCTTTAAGTGTTTGATGATCCTGATTATACACCACTGTTACGTCATTTATTTCATTTCACGTCACACCCCGCACTCACACTTCATTACCGTGTGTTCTTACAAATGAACAAATAATATACTGTACTGTATATGGATAAAGCATTAGCTATTGCAAATTCAACCAATAACCAATAATATAAAGTTTAGAAAAGCAGTAGTCTGATCTTAAAACCTTTCAGCTGTGGAAGTGGATTTTGATGCATTTTATGCTGCATTTTATTTAACTAGAACAATCTCCTGTTCAAATACATCAACAGAGTAACAAATTATGGTGCACAGGATAATATTCCAATCTGGGATCCCATTTTTCCTTTAAATAAACGGCAGTCAGAGCTCAGTGACCCACTCAGTGCCTTTTGCTTGGCTATAGGGACATTCACACAGGGCGCGTGTACTATTTTGCTTTTGGGATGAGTTTATCAGGGACACGGTGGCTTGGTGGTTAGCTCGTGTGCCTCTCGAGTTGGGGGTTCGATTGCAGTTTGCTCGTTCTCCCCGTGCTCCGTTCCGTACGGGTACGCCGGCATCGTCCCCCAGTCCAAAGACAAGGGCCCCGTGATCATAGGGGTCCGAGCACTGTACTGCAAGTCATCCACCTTGCAGTTATTTTCACAGCGCCACCTACTGACCAATTCGCCCCATTTTCTCTGCTGTAATTTTGTCATGTCCAAGTTGAGGGAGGAATTCTAGGCACATTTCTCTAGTTGTTTTTCTTAGTCGGAAATACAGAGTTTCACAGTTTTTGTCAAAATTAGGATAAATCTTGGAAACGAGTTGTGATCTTGTAGGTTCAGAAACCAGATAGAAAGAAGAAAGCATTTATTTGTCACACATCCATTACAGTACAGTGAAATTCTTTTCTTCGCTTTTCCCAGGAAGTTAAGGTCAGAGCACACGGTCCACCATGAAACCTTTTACACGCTTCCCAGCTGTCTCATGTCCCCTTTTAAACCTTCATTATTCCTCCGGTTGAAGCCTCACAGTGTTTCAGACTCGTAACAGTGTGTGTCGTGTGCAGGGGCGGATCCCTACGTCATCATTTCCTGCGAGAACAAATCGGTCCAGTCCCTGGTTCAGAAAGACACGCGAAGCCCGCTGTTCGACACCAGAGCCATTTTTTACAGGAAGACACCACGGAAACCGGTAACCATCCAGGTGAGACTCTTCAGTGACCAATCACAGCCTGAGAATCAGCTTCATATTAGACCTTAACTCATCCCTGTGCCTTTAGCATTAGAGCTGCTAGCTATTGATCTTCAAATACTGATGAAAAAAATCCAGAATAAAAGAATTCTGATGGCAGTTTTGCAGTTTACTTGGACTGGAAGAGAGTCATGACACGTCGCTGTCCCGGTGGAAGTGGGAGGATCTCAGATCTCAGCTCTGGAGTGTGATAGGACAAAAGTAAGTGCACCCCCATCTTAGTCCTGACCTCCTTAACGCACAGTGTGAATTTGGGGAAAATCCGAGAACGTCAAAACTTCACCTAAAAGAAAACAGTAAGCCTTTGTGTTTTTTTAGGGTGAAAAATGTGACTTTTTAATCGCCCCAAATTCACACCATGTGTTAGGGAGTGCTAAGTCTAAGACGGGGTGCACTTAGTTTTGTCACACTCCAAAGGTGAGATCTGAGTGACGGCTGTACTGCAGGGAAAATGGTGAAAAATGGAAACTGTCTAAGGGGCGCTGTGAGAAAGACGTATCAAGACCTCAAGGCTTTTAACTCTCGATATTTTTTTAATGATTAAAAATATATTCCTATGTAGCATTACTCTTTAGCTAGCAATTGCTAAGTGCGCGTGTGCGTGTGTGTGTGCGCGTGTGTGTGTGTGCGTGTGCGTGTGTGTGTGTGTGTGTACGTGTGGTGCAGGTCTGGAACAGTAATGCCGTAAAGGACCAGTTTATGGGTCAGGTGGTTCTCCCAGCGTCTCTGAAAGATTCTGCAGACCCACAGACGCTGAAGCTGAAACGAGGAACATCAGACACGTCGGAGGAGATGCCGGGGACCATCAGCCTCCGAGTCGTGACGTCCAGAGAGCTCACGGCCATGTAGCGCTAATTTACAAGCGCGCTGGGAGACACGGCGTGGCGTAGCGTAGCGAACACACACTGCTAGAACAAACACATTCTGGGATTTTAATCACATTTTGGATTAACACCCGGTTTACCTCACGCCGTATTCACCATACACTACACCACGTCCAGACGCCGCAGTGCATTGTGGGTATTCTGTGTCCGAATATGGCGCGGCTTAACACTCTGTTATGAAGGCTAACTTTTTTTTCAAAGTGTAAATGTAGGTCATAATGTAGAGTTCACGGCTTTTACGCTCGACACCAACAAAACAAAACATTCCTGCATTTTTGTCTGTCTTGAAATGATATAAATCTTAATCTCTGATTGTTTGTACAGTTTGGAAATTAACACTGTGGTTTATTCCAAACATTCGGGTCTTTCGACACCTTTTCCCCCCCCCATATGATTCAGAAATGAATAAATCACATTCATATTGCTATAACGAAAACAAAAACACAAATTCTAACAGAAATCGAGCTTCAGCTTCAGTGCTTGGACGCCTACAAGCCATTTTATCCCGAGACTGGATTCATGAACCGAACACAGTATTCAGTGTTAATTAAAGCTGATCGTATTACAGTACAGGTGATTAATTACATGCAGCAGAAACGATAAATAAACATTCCTTTGCTTTGTTTTTGTAATATTTTGTGCAATACTCTGTATGTTGAGCTGTTAGTACGGAGGCTGTGGTGTGCCACGAAACTGCAAAGTAACTTAATTAGTGAAACAAAATATTAACACAAAAAAATACAAAAAATTGCATCATTAACTAATTCTAAAACAACAGAAAAATTTACTAAACCATAAACAACTGAAGCGTAAAATGTTTTTCTGTTTGTTTCACGAATGACTTTCTTCAGCTGTGTGTCGCGTCTCGTCCACATCTAACACCTTAGTGTTCAAATTCAAATTAAAATAAGATTTTTGTGTAAAAAGCTCACTTTCTTTTCATTTTTAATGTCTAAATGCACCCAACATTACAGGATATTTTTTTCTTTATTTTTTTTTTCTTTATTTTTTTTATTCAGTCCAGTTCCCAAACTGCATCTTTTTTTTTTGTAATATTTTAACACTCAAGACACAACCATGCACAATCAGAATTCAAAAAGTCTATTGCTTCAACCACAATTTAAAATAGCTTATCCAAAACAAAAAAAGAGGCTCTCCCTCCTTTCTCACTGTATTTTTTCTTCTTTCTCACTTTTTTCTTGTCGTTTTTGAAGGAAGGAGGCGGAGGGCGAGTCGCCGAGAGTCGCAGCGAGTTCGTCTCGGCCGTTTACAAACGTCAGAAGATTCAGAATAATAATTTAAAAAGAATGTTTTCATAAAGTCTTTGTTCCGTTCTCAAGTTACACACCGAAAGTCACAGCACGTGTACAGGGATGGACATTCAGAAGGAAAAAAAAAGGAGTGGGCGGGGCAGGGGGCGTGTCACAGGAACAAAGGGGCGTGGTTTATTATTTTTATTTTAAAGAACGTCCTTTTGTCTTGTGCTCGTAGTTCACACAGCGGCCCAGATCAACAGAGATCGGCTCTTTGAATGAAAAAGTCCAAGAGCCGCGGCGTGATTCCTTTATCGTGTGTGTGTGTGTGTGTGTGTGTGTGTGTGTGGCCCCTGAGTTCTCTCCTGCACTGAGGGACACACTCCAGTCACGCCGTGATCGGTGTGAGGGTCCAGGCCACAAGATGGCGCCATCGTTTCCTCCATCGTCCACCGTTCAGTCTACTGTGGGCGTGTCCCAAATCACACACTCTATAGGGAGACACTGTGGGCGTGTCCCAAATCACACGTCCTGCAGCGGCGCATTAGACGCGTGCTGATGATGAAATAAATCTCCACATGTCGTTCATTTCCCAGTGACAGGCCACGCCCCTTTTCCAGGACAAAGACCTCCACGTGTCCTGTCGCAGAATCCGAACGGCTTTAATCCACCTCCAGACTTCGTGATGTCATCAGAGTGACACTCGTGCCCTTTTCACCATCATATCACACTTTCAATATTATCATAGTATTGTTTTTAAGAAATAAAAAATAAGTAACACATTATTCCTCAGTCAGCGCGACAGTTTGCTCTCGGCACGTCCTGCTTTTGCCAAGCGGCCAACGTCCCTCGCTCAAAAAGGGCGGAGCTTACGTTAAATCTGATCAGCCAACGTTTTTTCCCTTCTTGAATTAGGTACAGGACGCCCAATAAACTAGTTAGCCTTATAGCTAGTTTAGCTAACTAGCTAAAACAATCTGGTTTCTGTTACATCATCAATCTGTCGTT
>CM074971.1:456117-458617 GCA_037577455.1 Pangasius macronema
CTTTCACTCACTAGGTTAGCATTCACACACTTGATAAATTAGCTTTCACTGTATATTAGCTTGCTGTTGACAGATTTGGTTCAAGGTTCTTTATTTGTCACACACATTACATACATGTGATGTATTACTGTAGTGAAATGTTTTTGATGTTAACTTGACAGATTAACTTTTTAATGACTATATTAGCGTTTGCTCACTACATTAGCTTTCACACACAAGGTTAGCTTTTACACACTAGATTTGGTTTCACACACATGCTAAATTAGGTTCTAGACACATTTGCTAGGTTAGCTTTCCCTCAGTAGATCGGTGTTAGCTTACTACATGCAACGTTTTTCCATAAAGATGTTTTAGTCTTTTCTCAGTATTCAAAGTTAGCCAGAAAGCTAGCTATGCTCCTGGATCATAGACAAGAACTGGTGTTGTCTTGCTAGCTTGGTTAAAGGTACCTGGTTAGCTAGTGCGATTGTGCGATGTTCATGTTTTTATTTTTCACGTCACATAAAACAAGGCTTGCAAAAATTAGCAACTGAGCTTGGCTGTCATAATGATTAGCTTCTATGCTAGCAGGGAAAGGAGGCTGTAGGTGTCAAAGCATATTTATAATGATATTTTAACAACACGCTAACGTTTTCTCATGTGTTCTAGTACATTGAAGTGTGGAATAGTTCACTGAAAGAATTTTATATCACCTAGCAAAGGGTGACTAGCATTGTTTCCACCTGGCTACGTTTAGCAACCTGAAGCCTACAAGCTGCTATGCGACGCCTGTGGAAATTAAACCCACACAGGAGCGTAGATCTGCTTTCACACACACACACACACTTCAACACACTTGATATTTCTGCATTTAGAAAGATTTATCACTTATTAGCATTTTATTTAATTAGCCATCAATATGCAGAGACAGTAAAAGAAAACTAAGTCCACTAATAATAAAAATATCAATTATAGCAGCTTTAATCTGGAATTAGCGTAATAAAACAGGGATTAACCTCAAAAGGCTAACATTGCTGCTAATATCTAAAGGATAATGATGGCCCAGTTAGCATAATTTAGCATTTGATTTCATTTATTTTTAAAATGATTTTGTATACTCATTCACTGACCATATTTTTTAATTACATAAATGATATTTATTCTGTATTGCAAATTTACATCTATTTACTTCCTGTAATTAGCCGCTAAGTCTTGTGTACACGCAACCTGTAGACACAGAGACAGCGGAAACGACACAGGTCCATTCAGAACATCAACATTTACCTCAGATGTCTCACTAAATTATTAAGAAAAGACTCAGAACCTCTGACAATAAACCACGTTAACCGAGCTCCACTAGCTAGGCATGCTAGCATCCTTGTTTTTGTTTTGAATGAACGGATTAGAGTGAGAATCAGTTTTCAAATCAGTTTCTTGTGTAAAAACATAAAGCATAAACTTTTATAGGTTATGTACATCTTTAGTATTGTTTTGTCCCATAATTTAGCTCATATGCTAATCGCTAATTATTTGATTAGCTTTAATTCTTATACTTTAATTCTGTGTTGCTAGTTGTATGTAGCAAAGAAATTACCACTTTATGCTAAATCATCTGGTGAGTTAGCCATGTTAGCATCTTTAGAAAGTATGTTTTTTTGTGTTTGTGCTGTGTTTTAATTTTTGACATCTAAATTTTCAAAAATTATATATATATTTATATATATTTTTTACAGAAATATAGCCTTTGCTTATGCTAACTATCTCACGAGTGGTCCTCAACTTCGATAGAATACTTCAGGCAAATTATTTTCCATTCTCCAAATATTTATGTGCAATAAAGAGAGAAAATATGAAACCTGCACACTGCCTTTGGCTAACACACACACACGCGCGCACACACACACACACACACACACACACACATGCGCGCACACACACATCATTACGTTGCTATGCTGAGCAGGCTCGTGGTGCTCATTAGCGTGTTCATGCTAAAGCAGAACAAATGAAAGAGAGAGAAACAGATCGAGAGAGGGAGAGAGAAAAGAGAGGAACAGAATGAAAGATAAGAAAGAGGGATGAATGCAGAGAAACAGAATATGAAAGGACGGAGAGACGAGAAGACGGATGTAAGAACATCTGCTCCCACGTCACATTAATGCGGACTCACACTCCTCGTTTCATCCCTCCATCCCCCCATCCTTACAGACCTGTAGCACACACACACACACACACACACACACACACACATCAGGGGGTCTGTGTTCATTTTCTCACATTCAGACTGCTGCGCTATTGTGTGTCTAAACACACACACACACACACACACACACACACTCTCTCTCTCTCACACACACACACACACAGAGAGAGATGACTCTGTTTCCGAGAAGAGGTGTGGTGTGTGTGTGTGTGTGTGTGTGTGTGTGTGTGTGTGTGTGTGTGTGTGTGTGTAGTGCCAGGTGCCAGGTTGGACGATATGTGGCATAGCCTTCCTAACACACACACACACACACACACA
>CM074971.1:468543-473543 GCA_037577455.1 Pangasius macronema
CATTTATTACTGTTTACTGCTCTTTATAGGGTTTATTAATGTAGAAACATTTAATTTCAGTATTTTGAAGGCGTCTTTGCTCTACAGCGTTTCTTTACATGAGCCTGAGACTCTTACACAGAGCTGTACGCAGGTGAAAATAATAAAATAAAGTTTATTAAAATAAGGAACTGCATTAAATGCCGAAAACGATCCTGATCACTGATCAGACCTCCTGCAGCATCCAGTGAGAGAGTATTACAGCAAATCCACAAACATATTCACTAATATGACTGCTTTTAACAAAAATCTATCTATCTATCTATCTATCTATCTATCTATCTATCTATCTATCTATCTATCTATCTATTTATTTCATTGCCAGGCTGAAAGGTTTTCTGCCTCCTGGTGTGCAGTGTGCTGTGTTTGGAGTCTTTCCCTCTCTGTTCTCTGATCTGGTTTCTTCACTTCAGCATTGTGACTCTCTGCTCTGTGGTTTTTCCAGCAAAAAGGAGTTCGGATATTCGTTCTGCTCTATAAGGAAGTGGAACTCGCTCTCGGGATCAACAGTGAATACAGCAAGAGGACGCTGCTGCAGCTTCACCCCAACATCAAGGTGAAGTCAGAGGAGGAGGAAGGAGAAGAGACGGAAGATGGAGTGAAGGATGAGAACAGAACGTTTTCATGTTATACAGCAAGTATGATTTTTTTTTCTTCTCCAGGTGATGCGACATCCTGACCATGTCTCCTCCTCCGTCTATCTGTGGGCTCATCATGAGAAGATTGTGGTTATCGACCAATCAGTGGCCTTCGTGGGTGGGATTGATCTGGCGTACGGGCGCTGGGACGATCGAGAGCACCGGCTAACGGATGTGGGGAGCGTGACGAGAACCCTCAACACGTCTGCAGAGGTGAGTCAGCTCCTTAATAAACGTGTGTAAGTTTTCTGTGAGGAGAAATGTGTTTGTGTCACACTGATGGAAGGAGTCTCCAGTGTCAGCGCTCTGTAACAGTCAGAGGTGAAGCTGTAACTTTCAGTTTTCCGACGTCTTCAGGACAGACGAGTTTACGCTTCTTTGTGGTTTCTCTGTAAGATGCGGAACAAGCTGCGTTTATTTTTGTCTTATTAACGTGAAGAGAGAGAATAAAGAGCTGCTGCTGAGGGAGCGACTGTTTATAGCTGCTATAACGTAAGCGACAACAGGAACTGACTTGTTTCACCAACGTTCTACAGCATTAAATGTAACTATACACAGATAAAATGTGTGAAGTGTTTCTCTTACACAACACTCTCTAATACATATAAAATTGTACTTGTTGGTAAATCGCTGTGGTGTAAGAGGAATAAAACACCATGCCGGTGACAGTAACTCGCTCCATCACGCCGCCCTGTCCTGGATTAGTTTCCTAAAACAGCACCACACACAGTAGTTTATTGCTTACTCCCCTAACTCTGTGTGCGTTTCAGAACGTAGCGGAAGCGTCTCCCTCCGTGGCGTCTCCTGTACAGAGCAACGGGAAAAACTCCGGCAGGGATTCGGAAGATCAGCCCAAACTCCGAGGTTACGGGAAAACCAGGAAGACTCCCTTCAGTTTCAGGAAACGCCTCCAGAGACACGGGCTGGCGCACGCCGACAGCGTGAGCAGCGCCGAGAGCTCCGAGGAAAGTGAGTTCACGTTAAGAACTATAATAAATCGATCATCAGGGAATATCGGCAAAAACAGCGGATCGGATATCTGAGCAAAATAAAGAATGAATTTGATCCTTTAAGAAGCGGAAAAGATTGGAATTGGATTTGGAAAATATTTTTTGGAACTGGAAATGTTTACATGTAAGTTATATTTTTAGGAATGATTTTTATTATATTTATACTTTATAATTTAATGTATATGATTTAATGTACTTTATATTTGCAGCGTAAGTTTTGTGTAAAAACTGCAGTTTCGTGTAAGTGGTGTTTTTAGTGAAGTATTTTTTCCTGATATTTTTAAAAAGCTTGGCGGTTTGTAAAGGGAAACGTCTCGGACGGAAATGATACAGGCAGATTCTCAGGGGCTCGGTGTCGTGGTGCTAGTTATTTTTATGTGGTTGCGTTTTCACAGGTTTTTCTAACAGTATTTGCAGCAAACAGAATTTAATTCCACTGAAATGGATGGAGTTAAAAGTTCACATTCCCTCGTGTCTGTGTCAGGCTGGTGAGTGAAGCTCACGGAAGAGCCCGAGTGTTTCCTCCCGAGTGTTTCCTCCCGAGTGTTTCCTCCCGAGTGTTTCCTCCCGAGTGTTTCCTCCCGAGTGTTTATTCCCGAGTGTTTCCTCCCGAGTGTTTCCTCCCGAGTGTTTCCTCCTGAGTGTTTATTCCCGAGTGTTTCCTCCCGAGTGTTTATTCCCGAGTGTTTATTCCCGAGTGTTTCCTCCCGAGTGTTTCCTCCCGAGTGTTTCCTCCTGAGTGTTTATTCCCAAGTGTTTATTCCCGAGTGTTTCCTCCCGAGTGTTTCCCCCCGAGTGTTTCCTCCCGAGTATTTATTACAGTGCAGAACCTCAGGATCTTCTTCTCTGGTTGCTCTGAACACTGTATGCAGATAAAAGGAAAATGTCACCATTGGTTAATAATTAATGTTCAAAACCATGAAATTCGTCCAGATAAAAAATAAAATATTGAAAGTAGTGTTGAGGGCTGAACCGGTGTGAGAACTTGCATGATGAAGCTCCACTCGCGTCTGTGCTGAATGGAATTTCCTGGGATTTCATCTCTCATCTCATGTTTCCTCCGTGTCTGATGTGTTTGATGTCGTTTGTTTTATTTGTTTTATTTCTGACTCTTTTCTCAGAATCGACTCAGGAGCTGCAGGCTGACGTCATCGGTCTGATGGGGAACACGCGGTTCTGGCACGGGAAGGATTACTGTAACTTTGTGCACAAGGACTGGATCCAGCTGGACAAACCGTTTGATGGTGAATCATCACGTTTACTCACAATTCACATTCAGTTTACGTTGTGAGAAACAGTCTTAGTTATTGTGTGTTTCATGTTAATGCACAACTTTTTCAGATTTCATCGACAGACACATCACTCCCAGAATGCCGTGGCACGACATCGCCTCGGTGGTTCATGGGAGAGCTGCGAGAGACGTCGCGCGGCACTTTATTCAGCGCTGGAATTTTAACAAGGTGACAAGAGCATCATGGTGTGTGTGTGTGTGTGTGTGTGTGTGTGTGTGTGTGTGTTTGAGTGTGTGTGTCAGATGACATGATGATCACTGTTTCCTAGTGTTGGATCACATTAAAGCTGATCTAGGGTCAGATTTCAGACGCCCTTCACTAATCCCCGCTCCACACACCTCCACACACAGCTGAACAATCTTGACAAATTGGAAATTTTAGATGTGTGTAAACTCATATCATACCGTGTTTCTAGAAACTGAAAGATTTAAAAAAAAAACTTTTAAAAATGGTTATAATTACATCTAATCATTAATTAGGAGTTCTGATCATTTTGCTGTATATGCTTTTGGGAGAAAAACTTTTCTTTTGTTGACTCTTGACTCTTGAAGGGTGCCAATAATTCTGGATTTGAGCATAGCGATGGAATTTATGCACATGTGACTTAAACCTGACACTGAAAGAGTTTTTGAAACCATTTCAGTGACTAAAACATTGTTTCTGTTCTGTATTTCGTGTGTTCCTCGTGTGTTCCTCGTGTGTTCCTCGTGTGCAGATCATGAAGCCGAAGTACCGCTCCCTCTCGTACCCGTACCTCCTCCCCAAATCCCACACCACCGCCAACGAGATCAAGCACCAGCTCCCCGGCTGCGTTCACACTAAAGTTCAGGTAACACCGAGAACTCTAATCACTGACTCCACACGTTTCTACAGTAAGACCTTCAGTAAAGTGCGTCTGCCGTCTCTGTGTCAGGTGTTACGCTCTGCGTCTGATTGGTCCGCTGGTATAAAGTACCACGAAGAGTCCATCCACAACGCCTACATCCACGTGATCGAGAACAGTAAACACTACATCTACATCGAGGTGAGCTGCAGCCCTCAGTGTCTCTTCATGTGATATTATTCATGTGTTCCTGATCTCCTGACTGTCGTCTCTTACAGAACCAGTTCTTCATAAGCTGCGCTGATAACAAGCTCGTCTTCAATAAGATCGGAGACGCCATCGCTCAGAGGATCATCAAAGCCTACAGGTGAGCGGCACGGGAAGCTTTAATAACGCCTGGCCTACGCGACCCTCGCGACCAACACGGACCGCGTCGTGGTTTCATCAACACTTACGGTTCCTGATGCTCCAGTGGTCTGGGTTCTGTATCGGATTGTAAATATTAAACATAATCGTAAGTCAGGGTGTTGGAGGGTCGGGGTCACGCCCGCTGTCTCGTATCAAACACAAGCCTGAGGTCATGAGTCTGGGAAATCTGTCATTATTATCTCTAGCACTTTCATTATTATAATGTGTGTGTGTGTGTGTGTGTGTGTGTGTGTGTGTGTGTGTGTGTGTGTGTGTGTGTGTGTGTGTGTGTGTGGTAGCTTAGTGGTTGAGGTGTTGGCCTACTGATTGGGAGGTCGTGAGTTCAATTCCAGCACTGCCGCTGTGGGCTCTTGAACAAGGCCCTTAACCTTCAGTTATATTAAACACATGAATGTGAGCTGCTCTGTTTAATGGCGTCTGCTAAACGCCTGAAATCAAATGTAAGGTCTGAATCTTAGGGCTGTAAACATTTAGGGAAAAAAAGAAAATGGAAAAACCTCAGCCCTAATACTAATATTATTACTGAGTAATATCAGGCGTTGTGAGACGGTTTATGGAGGAACTGTGTCACGTCTTGACGTTAACCCCTTCCATGCTGCTTGTTTAACCCACAGGGAGGGGAAGAGGTACCGTGTGTATGTCGTCACTCCGCTCTTACCCGGATTCGAGGGAGATATTAACACCGGAGGAGGAAGCGCTCTCCAGGCCATCATGCACTTCAACTACAGGTAACAGACACACACAGCACAGCGTGTAGTGTATAATATAC
>CM074971.1:478543-501043 GCA_037577455.1 Pangasius macronema
GATTCCTTTGATCTTTGACCACATGGCGCGCTGTGGCGCGTGGCCCTTTTTTTAACACCTCGCGCGCGTTTATTATGTAAATTTTATGCAGCACGAGCCAGCGACAGGAAAAAACGGCGTAAAGGAAGCGCGTGTTAGGAGTTCCGTCACCTTCTCGCGCGCGCCAGAGGAAACTCCCTTTGATGGCGAAAGGTGCGAATCTGCGGCGCGTGCGTCAACAACAACAACAACAACAACAACATCAACAACAACAACAACTGCGTAAATAACAGTTGAACACAAGAGAAGAGAAACGCGGAAGGTGAGTCATGGAATGTATTTATTTCTGCATTCAGCAAATACAGATATATAATTTCTCAAAAGATTTAAGAAAATATTATTAAAAAAAGGAATAAAGTGAATAAATTAAAATGTGCAAAAATAGATAAATATCACTAAAGCAGTACTCGAAGTGATGCGCGCAGAATCCAACACTTATTAAAATATCGCCACTATCATTTATACACTATGTACAAGATCTAACCCCTGAACCTCTCCTCCGCTTCTTCAGCTTAAAGTGTGTGAGGTACTGATAACCTAACGCCTCTGAAGTTTCAGGATTAATAATAATAATAATAATAATAATAATAATAATAATAATAATAATAATAAAAAATGTGTTCAAAACACTAAATAAATATCTTCTTTATCAGATGTGGCATCTTCAGATGAAATGTTATTACACAAGCCCAACAATTTTACACCCAGTCCGTGTGTGTGTGTGTGTGTGTGTGTGTGTGTGTGTGTGTGTGTGTGTGTTTGAGTCTCTCAAGGCCACGGTCTCCACACACACTGTCTGCCGGCCGCCTGTGGGCTGGTCGTGGGCCGTGACGCGCTGGCCGTGTTCTGCTTGTGGAGACGCTGGGCGGTGTTAGGGTCTGTGTGTCGCAGTGTGATCCTGTACGGGTGTGTGAGTGTGTGTGTGTGTGTCTTCACACACTGCGGTCCTTGCGTGCCGTGACTCTGCTTCATGTCTCTGACGGCGGGCCGGTGCGGGCGGCTCAGGCAGCGGGTCAGGGACGAGGACAGGGAGTCGTGCAGGCCTCGCGCCGTGCTCTCCTCCTGCAGGAACAGGGCTGCCTTCTGTAAACACGCCGAGAAACCGTCCAGGAACTGATGACCTCCTTCTGACGAGGACTCATCTTCTGCTCTGGATTTCTTGGCCTTGGTGATGGAGTTCTGCAGGAAGAGAACCGTGTGTTCTAGGATCTCAGCTTTTTCCACTCGCCTCTGAGACGCGGCCTGGAACGGGAAACGATGTTTAGACAATGTTTTATACACACACACACACACACACACACACACACAGTCAGGAGACCAGGTGGAAATGACAGGTTTGTGTGACTCACCTGGTGCTCGGGACCTTGCAGGAGTAAAAGCCGCAGGTTCTCCAGACTGCGGTTCATTCGTTCTCGTCTTCGACGCTCAACCTGAGGCTTCAGCAGCTGTAAAGAGGCAAGAACGTCAGTGAAGGTTCTGCTAAACTGTTCTCCTGAACCTCCCGTGATCTCTGATTGTACACTCTCAGTAAGGAAAGTGTGTACTCTGAGTGGTGTGTATCTTACGGTGATTGTGATCCAGTTATGTACTTTAAAACTTTTTTCACTATAGCTCACTATCTCCAGTAGTGTATTATTGTTATTATTGTTGTTAAATGTCTTTGATTTATTCCAGAGAGTATAAAGTGCTTACCTTTCTGTCCATTTTCAATCTCTCCATCTCTTCAGACGTGTTCAAGGTCGCTGTGTCCCAGACCTGACTCTTCATAAAGACTGAAATTATGAAATAAAGTCCAGAGAAGGTTGAGAAGGTCCTCGAGTCCAGCGCTGCTCCAGGTTCTGCTCTGCTCAGCACGAAGACGTTTCATTGCTGAGGTGAAGCGCGGCTCAGGTATTTATAGCCATTCAAGCCGGCCGCGTGACGAAGCCACGCCCACATCCTAATTCTGACTAATCAGAGGCTTGTATGCAAATTCAGGCTTTTACTCGCCACGTGATTGGTCAGTGATAAACACTGGTCTTGTGAATCGCAGTAAATACAGTCAGTAAATACAGTCAGTAAATACAGTGTTACTGTAAGTTTAAACAAATAAATTAAATAGATTAAATAAATCTGCAGCATGGAGTTAGTTTACAACACGGATAATAATCTGTGTAAATATGTTTATAGATAATATAAACTTATATAGTTATATATAGTTATATATAGTTATAGTTATAAATAAGTTTATAGCACAGTAAAGTGTGAGTCTAATAGCATAATAAATAATCAGTGCATTTGATTTTTGGTTTTGTTTGTTTGCTCTGTGATGGATTAAAATATACGAGATTAACAAATAACATCTTTTTAACTAGTTATATGTGCAGATTAATTAAACCGCTTAATAATAAGTGAAAAATAATTAATAGTTAATAAAGATTAGCTCATAGTGTACTAACAGTGGAGTTCGGTGGGTTTTGTTTAATGTCGCGTTCACACTCACTGTCCTGGGAACATCCCGGAACATCTACAGGACCTCGCGCCTCGTTTTTGTTTCTTGGCACGCGCTCTCCGCCACCTCGACTTCCTTGGGCACGTGTGTGTGTGTGTGTGTGTGTGTGTGTGTGTGTGTGTATGTGTGTGTGTGTGTGTGTGTGTCGGGACTAGGGGGTTGCTGCTGCTGTTGTTGTTAAAAGCCCTTTCACACCTCCAGGGAGACAAAAGGTGTGTGAGGGACACACTCCGGGATCTCACCTGCTTCTCTCCATCTCAGTCCCCGCACACTTCATATCCTGAACGTCTTAAATTCAGAACTTCAGAGACACTCAACTCCCGGTGATGTGAACCCTGGAGCGTGGATGCGAAACACAAAAACACACCTGAAATCCGTACACCGGAAGTTACCGTCTAGTGCAGTGGAGTGAACATGAGGTGCTTTAACTTCTCCTGGCTGCAGTCTGAGGTGATGTGGTGGGAATGAAGCTCTGAGACTAAACACAACACTAAACACCTCACAACCTGCTTTATTACCCGTCAGGATTTGCGCGTCATTAAGCGCGCTCCCGAGCCTTCCCACGTTCACACGCGCACTGTCTCAGAAGTGCAAGCTGGAGAATTCTGTAAAAAATAAAAATAAATAAATAAAGCACTCGTGTTTGTTTAATAAAGCCACACTTCCGGTCACATGTAGCTACAAACACACGTTTGCATGAACACTGGTCATGACTTTATCTGCGGCACTGAGTGTCCTTAATGACGATGGTTCGAGGTTTGTACATGCAAAAGATCAAAGCAGGACGGCACGCGTTTGCGCGCGCGCCTGTGAGTGGCGTCGAATTGGGGAGGTGTGTGTGTGTGTGTGTGTGTGTGTGTGTGTGTGTAAGGTATTTCCCCCACCATGTTTTTTTTTCAGTAGTCATCCACGAGGCACGCGCAAAGGCTTTCATATTCTTACAACATATCAATATAACAAAATTAACTTATGAGTAAATAACCAACAAACAAACAAACAAACAAACTGACTATCCACACTAAACTCATTTGATTTCCTTATTTTCGGTTCTCTCTCTCTCTCTTTCTCTCTCTCTCTCTCTCTCTCTCTCTCTCTCTCTCTCTCTCTCTCACACACACACACACACACACACACACACACACACACACACAGTGTGCTCTCTTTATTTATTTACTTTTCTTTTCTTGACTTGGGTCTAAGGTCTGATTGTGCAAAGTAGGAAGAGACACTCAGCGCGTGCTCACACCTCTGATCTGATCACCGGGAGCGCGTGCCAATACGCACTTCAACAGGCGCAGAGGTGTCGGGCGTCCACGTGCGCGCGCGTGTATGTGTGTGTGTGTGTGTGTGTTAATGCAAATGCGTAGACGTGAATAAGGGGAAAGTGAATGCGTGCGAAGCTCAATGAGGATTATATTATATTATATTATATTATATTATATTATATTATATTATATTATATTATATTATATTATATTACATTATATACTGCATTTCAGCAACAAGGTGCGTCACCAGACACCGGAAGTGCTTCTTTTTTCCACGTGCAATCAGACTTACGAAGACCAAACATGATAAGTTCTGTGTGCGATATTTATCTTTACTTTTTTCTGCTCACAGAGCAACAGCAACAGCAACAGTGTGTGTGTGTGTGCTGGGGTGGGACGGAGAAGATCAGGAGCTCTCCATCATTCCCACGCGCACCAAAATCGCCGCCGTTTGCTCGTGCCATAACGTTAACGACTTTGAAGTGAGACCTGCGCGCGCCTCTTCACGCCTTTCAGACTTTCCCACGGGAATTATTATTATTATTATATATGTATTCTGCATATATACATACATTTGTGCATTTCTGTAAACAAGATATAAAACTGTGGAAAGTTCTAGTAAGTGCAGTGACGTCAGTCCAGCTAACGGTACCTGGTGGATATTATACAGGAATCACACAGACTCACGGTTTGTCCATAAAAGGAAAAATTCCAGCTATTTGTTTAAAGGTTTCTTCAGACTTCACACGTTTCCTCTCAGTGTAATGCAAAAAAACTTTAATTCACCTCTGGACATGCGCGTGCCTCCTGTTTTGATCTTAAGCTAATGAAGCGCGTGCCTTTTCCCCTCCCTTTGATCTTATGCTAATGACGTCAGAAGGACAGACTCTGTGGCTCTCAGATTACAGAGTTAACATTTCGTTTTATAGATTCCCAGAAAAAAAAAGTGAAAAAAAGAATGCAGAATCAGGGTGAAGTTGCCGTGTGTGTGCGCGTGCGTGTGTGTGTGTGTGTGTGTGTGTGTGTGTGTTTGATACGGTGATACTCAGGCGTTTTTTGTCACCAAGCTGAGAAAACTGGTCCGTGTCTGTGAATGCAGTTTGCGCTTTTTTCCCATGAGCTGCGTGTGTGTGATGTGTCTGAGGTGTGTGTGATGTGTCTGAGGTGTGTGTGATGTGTCTGAGGTGTGTGTGTGTGTGTGTGTGTGTGTGTGTGTGTGTATGAACTTTAGCAGGTAATAAAACAGAGCTGGAGGTGTTTCAGTTCTCAGAGTGTAGAAGAGGGAACAGGGACCTGAGCACGTTCCCAGGATGACGCCGCATCTCCAATCTGCTGCTATATTAAATATATAGATAAATCCAGGTGCGTAATCAGACTAGTCCAAAAAGCTCAGAGGTAAAACACACACTAAAGCTAGAAACCATGCAGCAAGCCAGAAAAGCACAGTGTGCGCGCGTGTGTGTGTGTGTGTGTGTGTGTGTGTGTGTGTGTGTGTGTGTGTGTGTGTGTGTGTGTGTGTGTGTGAGGCTGGGAACGGGTTTAGTCTCACGCCTCTGTCTTTAACGCATGAGAATGAAAACACTTGTGATTGTTACCTGTTAGATTCAGCGCGTCATGACGTGCGTTCCCACGCGCACTCATGGATGGTGAGGCAGAAATGCACCATCAGTACACACACACACACACACACACACACACACGGGGGGGCGGAGCCACCAGTGTCGCGTGCGCACACCTCAGCAAACAGGTGGCCTCGTGGCAGCTTCACACCTTGGACTCGGCACGCGCTTGATAGCCGACGCGTCACTGGCTGTTAAAGTGTTCCTTTTGTAGCGACTTGCACGCAACAGGCTAATGCATGCTAAACCCCATAAACACTGGCATGTCACGCTACACACAACTGGCTATAGGAGGAGGTGGAGGGGTGGAGGAGGAGGTGGAGGAGGAGGTGGAGGGGTGGAGGAGGAGGTGGAGGTGTCTCCTCGCACCTCACCACACGCGCGCGCACGCACCTTTTGGCGTCTGCAGAACACCTTTCTGATCATATACTAGGCGCGTGCCCTTGATATTTTTAAATATGATTTATTCCGTTTGTATGTGTGTGTGTGTGTGTGTGTGTGTGAGAGAGAGAGAGAGAGAGAGAGAGAGAGAGAAGTAAAAGCGCGTGGGAGCGTCACACCCGCAGAAGCACGACGTCTCACACGTCGTTAAACAGTGCGTGAGGTGCGTGAGGTGCGCGAGAGCGCCGTGTTCCCAAGGCAACACTTGTACAAACGCACGTGCAGGTCTCACTTCTGTATTCAGTGTTACCTGCTCTGTGTGTGTGTGTGTGTGTGTGTGTGTGTGTGTGTGTGTGTGTATATACACTCCTGTGTGTTATATATATATATGTAATAAGAAAGTCCGAAGCTCTGCAGCTGATTAGTTATTATTAATATTATTAACATTAAACATTAAATATTAAACTTAGATCTTTACACACTTTACAGTCACAGTGACACGGTGCGCTTTGAAAGAGGGCATTCTGTGTATTTGTGTTTGCTGTAAATTTGCACAATTATAAAAAAAAATATTGTTTACATGAGTGTCAGTGATCACGTGACACTCTTTTTTTTCTTTTCTTTTTTTTCTTCAGTAAAATGGCCGCTTCACGCGCTACAGAGGGACCCTTCGGAGGGAGTAGGGCGCAGTGATGATCCCTTCCAAAACTCTTCCGCGCTGTACTCCTCTTTAAGCAACAGGTGGCGCACGGAAGATGACGTCACAACCCGCGCCATCCTCGTTCCCACGACGGGACTCTGGACTCAACACCGTTTGTCCATTTCGCCGCACGCCGGTGGTGTTAACGGGACGTGTCAGGAGCATCATGTGTTTAGAGGTGTGTGTGTGTAGAGGTGTGTGTGTGTGTGGGTGGAGAGGTGTGTGTGCTCTCACTCTACTCTACTACATTCAGGTAACTTTCCCACGAGAATCCACACACACACACACACACACACACACACACACACACACACACACACACACACACACACACACACATTTATTTTTTATTTAATTTAGACATTTTACTAAGATTTCTCCTCTCACATTTTCCTCTATGCTCTAATTTTCTAGAAAATATTATTTTAAGGTCTATTTAAAAAAACCGTCAGCTTCTCTCTTCTCTCCGTCTGTCCCTGACCTCTGACCTCTGACCTCTAGCTTCTAGCCTAAACCTGAGCTGGGATTTGTTTAGAAGTCCTGTCCTGGTGTCTGTGTGATGATGATGATGATGGTGATGGTGATGGTGATGATGATAAAGTGTGGGAACTGCGGGGGGGGTCAGAGGGGGGGGGGGGGGCATGGGGGGGTCAGAGGTGATGAAGTACAAATCCTGACAGGTAATAAAACACAGTGACCTTTAATTCTCAGGTGTGAGTGAGAGAGAGCTCAGAGAGTGTGTTCCCACACTCACACTCCTGCACACTGAGACTTTAATTAAGTCTGGAGTTAAAGAATACACACACACACACACACACACACACACACGGAGTGTATTATATCAAATACTTCTACATTCACAAGCCTTAGCTCCAGAATCTTAATCCACTTCACAAGCAGGAAGCTAGAAACATGACAGATGAGCTTGTTTTGTTTGTTTGTTTGTTTGTTTGTTTGTTTATCACGATAATATTTTTAAAATATTACAGAACTGCATTAATTCCCCGAAAACATAGACAACGCATTAAATATACAGTATAATTAACACACACTTTTTCATTTATTCATTATTTTTACTCCTAAATAGCACACACACACACACACACACACACACACACACACACACGCATGCACAGATGTAAAGGTGCTGAAAACAGTCCCGGATTTATAGTTTCAGAGGCGCGCGCGTGGTCGTGCTCGTTCCAGACGGTCGGCACGCGCGCATTTGTGCCTTAACGACTCGGGCACAGAGGGGGGCACGCGCACACACACACACACACACACACACACACACACACACACACAGTGTTTAATGCGCGTAAGAAACAGCTCAATCGCTGCCAGTCGGAAATGTGTTTAAACCGATTCCACACGTTTCTCTTTCTGTGTTGCCAGATTGGTGGATTTTAATCAGTTTACTCTGGAAAAGCCTCGCTGAGTCCTGTTATAGTTCATAAATTACTCTGTTCAAATAAAATATAGTTTTTTTGAGCGACATTTATAGACATTTAAATCAGAGCTTCTGTACTTTCTGCAGCCAGAGACGCCTTTAACTGTCACACAAACTCCACACACACACACACACGTGCACATTTACTTTACAAACTATATATATATATCTCTGATTGGTGGATGCCTGCGGGAGGCGGTGCTCTCCGTCTGGTCTGTTGCTGGTACTGGTGTAGTGAAGTTCTAGAGATGATCCTGAGTAGCAGAGACGACGCCGTGTGTGTGTTTGTCACTTCTTTGTAAACATGTAGAGGATGATTTGTAAATAAAGTTACATTTTATTAGTGTTAATTTCCAAGTTAAGTGAATTTAATTATTTAAATACAGTCTACATGAGCATCAGGTGAAGTGAAGTTAAATATACAGTAAGTTTTGGAGAAACCATCGCTCAGTTACTGAGGGAACGAGTTTGCGTATAGTTTATGATGATTGCTGGATGTTTATGATTTCACGGTTCTGCTTCGCGTACCGGACCCACTTTGAGAACCGTGGATTTAAATGAGCTCAGTAGATTTAAATAGTGATTCAATCTGGCAACCCTGACATTCCATGATAAAGCAGGATTACAGATTTGCACTAAAGGCTTAAATGTGTTTAAATGTGTATAAATCACTGAGCGCATGTCTGCTGTAGATTTAACTCCATCCTCATGTCCGTCTTGGTGTGAGTCGCGTCAGGAGTCTAAAGAGAATTAAAAGATGGGTTTATGAGTGAACGCGGCGCTGCGTGTCTGTATAAAACCATATCCCGTGTCCGAGCCTGTTCTTGATGGACATGTTATGTCTTCAGGTTGTCCATCCGTGCATCTCTCCGAGATCCTCGTTAGCCTGAGATCTGAAGAGCGAGTGGTTGAATGTTTTGTAGGATTGGTATGGAATGATCTCAGTATCCAACAGATGAACTGATTCGGTTTTGGAATTGATCTGAACAGAGTCGAGGTAATAAATGTCTCCTCCATCACTCCCTGAGTGTGTAATAAATGTTCTTTGAGATGAAATAAGATGAGGAGATGAAATGAGGAGACGAGACGAGGAGACGAGGTGGGGAAATGAAATAAAGAGATTAGGTGATGAGATGAGAAGCTCAGATGAGGAGATGTGATGAGCCGAAGTGATGAGAAGATGAGATGAGGAGATGAGATGTGATAAGATGAGGAGATGAGGAGATGAGATGATGAGATGAGATGTGATGAGATGAGGAGATGAGGAGATGAGATGATGAGATGATGAGATGAGATGTGATGAGATGAGGAGATGAGGAGATGAGATGATGAGATGAGATGTGATGAGATGAGGAGATGAGGAGATGAGATGATGAGATGAGCTGAAGTGATGAGATGAGGAGATGAGATGATGAGATGAGATGTGATGAGATGAGATGTGATGAGATGATGAGATGCAGAAGGTCAGCTGTGGGTCAGAAGAGCAGCATTTACACTTTCTTTCACTGTCTTTGACCTCATTAGTGCACTTCTGATCTCCACTCAGTCAGCTGTAGTTATTGGTTTATGGGTTTATGGGTTTATGGTAGTTACACACACACACACACACACACACACACACACACACACACACACACACACACACACATGCAGGCACTTCTCTCACACTACAGCAGGGAAATGAATGAATGAATAAACATTTGAGGGTAAATGCAGTTTGGGAAGATACCGTCGTCATGGTAACGTGGCTGATTAATATCCAGCTACAGCGTGCTCCGCAGGTAGTGTATCAGTGTGATGTGTGTGTAATGCTGTGTGGTGTGGCGTGTGAGACCTGAGACCTGGTCATTCCCACGGAAACGTGCGAGCGTTTGTCCTCCGCAGCCGTTAAAACGCGCACGCTGACGGTCACAATGCTAACGAGGTTAATGAGCGGAGGTGCGCGCGCTCTCACCGTGCACGGAGCTCACCTTCCAGCCTTTCCCACGGGATTTTACTCCTCAGCTTCTCAGGAACACCTTCTCCTTCAGCACGAGATTATTTACATCACATTCAGAAAACTGAAAATTTAATTAATATATGAATTAAATATAAACAAATAAATATTAGGATCATCTTCATATTATATATATGTTCTTAATTTGTTTATGATTCTGAAAAAAAAACCTCTGTGTAACTGCACTTATGGAGAAACACATCACATCACATGACCATGTACATGCACACATGACGAAAACAGGGAAACACACGTGACATCGTGAGAATAACGTGTGATCACCTGTGAAGATGAAACTCAGAAATGAAAGAGTACTAAAGGTGCGGTACATTTCCTTGTCTCTGAGGTGGTTCTTTTATCTTTAGTACCTTTCATTAAAAGGTTTAAGGTGAACACACTAAAGATACAAAAGGTGTAAGAGGAGATGAGGAGAAGAGAGGAGGAGAAGAGATGAAGAGAAGAGATGAGGAGAAGAGATGAAGAGATGAGAGAAGGAGAAGAGAGGAGATGAGGAGAAGAGATGAAGAGAAGAGAGGAGATGAGGAGAAGAGATGAAGAGAAGAGAGGAGATGAGATGAGGAGAAGAGAAGAGAGGAGATGAGGAGAAGAGAGGAGATGATGAGATGAGATGAGGAGAAGATAAAAAAGGTGCACTCTTGATGGTACCGATAAGGAGTCCTACTCTTTAGTACCCTTTTCCCTGATTGTATGAATCCAGCTGCTCATAAACTACTTTAAATTTCTAAATAAATAAATAAACAAATAAATAAATAACAAACAAACACGGTGCGTTTTTTTTACAGGAACGCGCATGCGCACTAGGCTAACGTGAGTGTGTTTGTCTACAGTGCGACAACAGGAGCACACTTAGCACACAGGTGAGACATCACACCTGCAGCTCACACACACGCCACACGCCTCTGTACATCTGTCTCTGTTTATACATTAGTTTAAAGGCGCAATGGGGGGAAAAAGGCGCATGCGCTCTGAGTCGGGACATCATTCCGCCGGGATTCCGTTACTGCTGATTAAATTCCGTTATTAGTAGTAGTTGTTGTTGTTGTTGTTGTTGTTGTTGTTGTTTGCTTTCAGTTGTGTATTCGTGCACCGTCTCCGTTCCTCACATGAGACAGGCGCGAGCGCGCTCGAGGACGCGTTCCGAGGGCCGCGCTGAAGGTTCCTCAGGTCTCGCGCTTGCGGTGTCGGCGTGTTGGTTCTGACACGTCGCGCGCGCACTCAGCATTCCGTTCCCACGAGAACGTTCCGAGCCGAGCGCCCACGTTCTCCTTCCTGCATGTGACGTCACGCCCATACGGCCAGTGCACGTGCACGTGCGCGCGCGCAATTACGCGCTGCTTCATGCGCTTTCAAATTACTCTCTCTCTCTCTCTCTCTCTCTCTTAAATAATCACAGAGTTAAAACCACCTCAGGACGCCGCTGCTGGAGGAAAACAATCAACGCCGGGGTGCTGCGATGAAGCGGGGTTACTGTAACCGCCCCAAAGTGTTTTACTCCCCTTACACCACAGCAGCTTACCCACAATTAAAGAAAAACATACTTATTATCCGTTTTATAATTAATTCATTAATGTTCTGAAACCGCAAAAAACATAAACTTCTGCTTTACTTTAAAGTTGCAGCTTTACCTCTGACTGTTACACAGCGCTGACACTGGAGACTCCTTCCCTAAATGTCTCCCAAACATGTGCAACGATTACTCGATTAAAGCGATTACGTTTTTAATAGAAACCTGCGATCTGCAGCTGAACTGCTACCACAGCTTCTGACCAATCAGAACCCAGAACCCAGCAGCGCTGCGGTGTGGCTTGTGTATTGTGTGTCTGTGTGTTTTGGTATCATTTGGTGTATTTTTATCAAATGGTCTAAAGTGGGTGCCAAAACTTTTACTCACTTTCAGTGAATATTTCATTTAATTTGCAGAATAAAGTTGCACGTGCTCATTGGAGATCATGTCCTTATCTCTCTATATATATATTTTTTAAAACACGATATTGTCTAAGTGTGTGTGTGTGTGTGTGTGTGTGTGTGTGTGTGTGTGTGTGTGGGTCATGAACTCTCCGAGGAGGTGTGTGTTGGTTCACGGGGTGTGAAGGACTCAGTGCTGCAGAAAGACCAGATTAGGTTTGCATTCACACTGAGCAGTAAAACAGTACAATCTGGCTCATAAAGACATAAGCAGGTTATGACCACATGAAGCTTTACAGCAAACACACACACACACACACACACACACACACACACACTACCACCAGCGAGGAGGGTTTAGAGAGGAAATGCATCCAAGTCAGAGGTTTGTTACTGTTACAGGCTCGGTTACTGTTTTACAATCACAGCTCATGATATTAATGTTAGTTATTTATAGCGCTTTTCTAACAAGCTACACACACACCCTTTACACACACACACTTTACACACACGCCCTTTACACACACGCCCTTTACACACACACACCCTTTACACACACGCCCTTTACACACATTAATATATGTTCAATATTATATTATATATATTCAGTAGAAGTAATAGAACAGAAATGGCGCTGTTGCAGCTAACGTTGTTTGTAGTTTTTTTTCCCTCGACCTTAAAAATGTTATAACGCAAGCAATTAAAACTAGTTTTTAAAATGACTTGCATCTGGTCGAAGCATTTTTCTCTGAAACATATATATATATATCAGTGTACAGTAAAGAAGATGCTACAGAGATCCGTGTGCCATCTCATAAATAGACTATAAGCGGGCATTTTATCTAGTTATTTAGTCTAATGATCAGTTAGTATAACACACACACACACACACACACACACACACACACACACACACACACACACACACACACAGCAGGTCTGAGGCTTCAGCCTGAAGTTTCTATAATCACATTTACAGTAGCACTTTTCAGACCTCGCGCGGATAATGGCTTTATGCTGTTGTGATCTTGGACTGTAGAGACGAGGTGCGTGTTGAGCTCAGGCTTCCTGCAGCCCTGCGCGGTTTGAGGAGCGAGCACTCGGAGGTGTCATTAACATTAACATTAACATCTGCAACACCTTTCCACCAATCAGAATGAAGCCCGAGGTGGCACATGGTCCCTATAAACACGGCGCGCGCGCCTCGGGGCAGCTCACAGTTCCTCCACAGCGCGACACGGAAAGGACTTTAACAAGATTTATTACTTCTACTGTTCTTTCTTTATACATATTTTTTACTCTCGATCGGTTTCTTACAAAAGCTCGGCGTTGTTTTAAGTTTGACTCGGTGAGGAAGGGAAGGATTTTCACCTTTAACCATGGGGACTCCGAAACTGTCCAGCCGCAGAGCCTCCAGAAGAGTGAGCAGCTTTACTCCTGCCCTCGTTTCTTTATTTTTGGAAGGAAATCCCTGTTTTAAAAAACGTCTTTTCTGACTTTCTTTCAGGTCCTGAAGCCGGTGATTGAGAAGAAGAGGAGAGATCGGATTAATCAGCGTTTAGATGAACTGAGAACTCTGCTTCTGGACAACACCCTGGACTCGGTACTGAGAGAGAGAGAGATCTGCACTCTTCTCCTTTTCTCTTCATTTCAACACAAACACAAACACAGTGAAGCGCATCTCAAGCCAACAGCAGTGCAGTCTGCTCTGTGTGTGTGTGTGTGTGTGTGTGTGTGTGTGTGTGTGTGTGTGTGTGTGTGTGAAAGTTTTCACTGTTCATCCAAATATCTGATCAGCTGATTTGTCTAAATGAGATCTTTACACATTTACAGATCTTTTTCTAGTATTATTACATTAATAATAAATAACAAATAGCGATGAATAACAAATGCTCCAGTGAGCGTTACCGTAATGACCAGCATTAGTGGCTGCATAAGATATTACCGTAATACACAGTAAACTGGACCCACAAATCAGCATCATGGAAGTTTAAGCAATATGACGTGTTTCTGTTATAGATATGGAATTCAGATGGCTTGTCAGTTAGATTTGGGCTTCTGTGATACACGGTTTTGGACATTACTGTTGGAGGATGTGATGCAAAAGTCAATCATGCAAACAGAGTTTTTTAAATGTTTATTTTAAACACTCGCTCAGCGCTTCTCTTTGTTAATGTGAGAAGGTGAGACGGCTCTCAGTGAAGACAGTGTTTTTTTTAAGTACTAATACATATAATAATTCTCAGAAAAGAGGTGTATTGTGATGTCGTTTATTAATCCTGATGATCTTTGGCAGAAAACCGTTCTCATGTTAACAGAACCTCTCTCGTAACCTCTGAAGCTGCTGAAGCTGCTGAAGCTGGTTCACGTGGATCGTGGGTTTATTTCTGTCGGATTCAGCACTAACACTTTGCTGTTTTTCTTCATCATCTTTTGTGCTCTTTGACAGAGACTACAAAACCCCAAACTGGAGAAAGCCGAGATTTTGGAGCTCACGGTGGAGTACATCAGGAAAAAAGCAGCAAACGCAAAAGAAAATGCTGGTAACGTTTCTAACCATACTTCTCCAATAAATTAAAAAAACACAGATTGCTTTTATTCTTGAGGATGCAGAAGATAGGGATAGGTGGAGAGCGATGATTCGCTGTGGCCATCCCTGAAGGGAAAAGCTGAAAGAAGGAGAAGATAGAATACTTTTATTCTCCAGATCCAAAGCTCCTTATTTCCCTTAGAGAGCACTTCCTGTAGTGTTCAGGGCAGAGTGATGTCTGGTGTTTATTTTCTAGAACATTATTCTTCTACACTCTTCTGATGTTAGTTGTGTGATTATATTAAAGGCTCTGTCCCAAATCAGACACATGGTGCACTACAAAGTGTGTAGAAGCCATTATTCTATAAACAATTGGGTATAAATTTCATCAAACCTGAGCTAACAGTTATATCTTTATTACGATGAATCATCAGTCACATGATTTTATGATAAACAGATGTTTATTAGTGTTAGATGCTTTAATAAAGTGATTTAAAAATGTCCATAAACGTGAGATTATTTACTCCGACTGCAAGCGGCTGCTAGGAGCGGTTTGTGTGTAGCCAATAAATACACACATGTAAACAAATGACACGTTATTTACTGTTTTAATCTCTGAAATCTATTTAATAATCAGTTTATCAACATCTAATTCACATTCTTTTTTCTTCCATCTTTCCCCCAAACACACACTTCCTCTCACACATCCTGTTCTGTTTTTCTAACCTGAACTCGTTTCCTCTCTGTCTATCACTTCACACCTGTTTATAATCCCACTATTCCTCCGTCTGTCTCTTTCTGTCCTACACTCGCTTCTCATCCACTTCTCTCTTTGCCTGCGATTCTTCGATCCTCGAACAACTACACAAACAACTTTAATCTTATTAACAACTCAAATCACTTTCCATTCCGGACACTTTTACTTCACAACTCTTCCTGTTTCCTCTTTTTTTCCCTCCTCCCTCTTTCATTTTCTCTCCTCACACCCATCAGCAGATTCTAACAGAGACCCGGGCGACCGTGCTGCCCCTGCGCAGACCGCCGGGAGACCCCGAGTGCCCGTCGCAGGGCTCCATGACGGCCCTAATGTCCAGGTTCACGCCCCCATCAGCCCGCTCTACACGGCCGGCTTCCAAGAGTGCATCTCTCGCCTGACCAGCTTCATCGAGTGTGTGGATCTGTCGCAGAGGGAGAACTTCATCCAGGGCCTTCGCCATCACCTGCAGTCGCACACCGGCACCCTTTCGCAGGTCAGAGGTCACGGGCAGACTCACACCTGGGTCACGGGCGACATCCGAGCGAGCACAGAGCCCTTCTCGTTTGCTAACGGGCTGTATCCCAATTCGTTCGTCCTGCATCACCCGTATCCGTCTCCTCCGTACTCGCTGTCTCCTCCTCCATCACCCTGCTACTCCTCCTCCTCTCCAACGTACCTCTCCGTCCCCTGCCACTTCCACTTCCCTCCATCCATCTCTCCTCTATCCGACTCCTCTTCGTCCTCCCCGTCTTTCTCTACGTCCACTCCGGCAGTCTCAGCGAGCTTAGCGCCGGCCACCCAGGCTCCTCCACGACCTCCGACCCCTCACTGCGTCTCGGCCCAGCAGACTCTGAGGCGAGAGCTCTTCCCGAGTCACACACACGCCATGTGGAGGCCGTGGTGAGAACACACACACACACACACACACACACACGAGACTGCGAGGTGAGAAAGACGTGTTTATATCGCCGCTCTGAAATGTCTCATTTCCTTTATTTTATCTTCTGTTCCTGTCAACATTCCTCTTCCTTCTCTGAGTTTATCTACCTGTTCCCCCTCTTTCCCTCTATATTATATACAGATCCTGTAAATATATTTATTTTTTGTGTATGTAAATTAATTGTACATTTTTCACCTAATAAAGCTCTAATTTTGTTACGTATTGTTAAAAATGTTGTGGCTGCTGAATTTTTTTTTCTCCTCTAAACATCCAGTCATGCGACTCTTAAAAACACCACGCTTCGATTCCTTAAAGGTTCTTTAGTTTTGACTCCCTGGGAGAAGCTTCTAGATCCCTACGCCTGACAGCTTTCTTTCTAATGTCTACGTAGAGTTTAAAACAACTTTTAAGGAATCTTTTTTTTTTTCTAAGAGTGTTTATTAATATGTTTAATTGCAGATAAAGTTACACATTGCTGCTTTAACTGTTTTGTTGCTCTGTTTACGCATAAACACTTATAAAGTTTCAGTATGAAGTTTATTTGTCATGTGCACGAAATGTCAAGAACAATTGTACATTGAAATGCTTGTTGTGAGGCTCTACAGCTGTGCAGTGCAAAAACACATATACAAGAAGATAGAAGGAGAAAGAGAGAGAGGAAAGAGAGGGAAAGAGATGATGTTTAAGAGAGTATAAAAAGCAGGATCAGGTAGTTCAGCACTTTTTATAGCTTTAATCCATCAGAGGTAAAGAGAGCAGGAAGTCGATAAAAATACTGGAACAAGGTTTAGTTTGGAGCTTTAGCGCCCCCTGCTGGAGAAACTAACTCATTGCCACCTGTTTCTCGTTTGCCTCTTGGTTATAAATGAAATAAATACATATCCAGGCAAGTTCAGGGATTTATTTATGGAAGACTTTTTATTTTTAAACAAACAGTGTTGGGGAAAAAAAAGGAAAATTTCCATGTTGTGATTTTAAACGTTAGAGGAAATGGATAAGTTTTTTTTGTTTGTTTTTGTTTTTTTTTAAAGGGAAGACAAAATTGGAGCTCTTGGGGTGAAGTAAATGAACTACAACGTGTCCCAAAAGTCTCCATACAGAGGAGAAATTAACACTTCTTAGCAAAATGTCGTCCAAAATTTTTCATACTTAGATTATATTATATTTTTTCTCAGTTAGTCTTTAAGAACGCCTTTGAGAAAAGAAGAAGGTGTTGAAATCATTCTCATGGCTGGATCAGGAAGCTGTCTCAAGGTTGTGATGGACAGGAAACATGGCGAGAACATCACACACCACACTGTCACCAAACTTACTAACAAATTCATAAAGACTGGAAGTGCTGTGGGCCAAACAGAAGTGACGTCCAGGAACTGACGCTGACGAAGACACAACCGCCGTGCTGCTGACAAACCCAGTCCCCTGTGCATGGAGACTTCTGGGACACGCTGTAGAACAACACTGGAATGATTGTTTTTTATTTTTACTTCTCAAACCCGCCCCTTGTGTGTGTGTATTGCAGCCAATTAGAGTTAGAGATACCAAGGACTGTCATGACATCACTGCTGTGAGAATGGTTATGAGTTATGAATCACACAGAAGTTAGTTCTAAGTGATAAAAATGATTTGTTATGTAAAGTTGCCATTCAAATAGTTACTGTATAACGGCAGGTTTTCCTTGAGATGTGGGCGTGTCTATAAAAAGACTGACAGGAGGCTCATGTAAACACACACATTCATTGCGGCCCTGACTGCAGTTCTCTAATCAGAGTTTCTCAGCCACACTTGGTGTCATTGCTTAAACATGTTCTACATATTTTCCAGACTATTTGTACAAGAAAGAAAAACAATCACCTATTGCACCTTTAATGGACTACATTATAACAGCTTATGTGTATTAAAAATCTAAACATAATAGTGAACATCCCTGTTGCTAGCATACAGTACACATGCTGTGCTCAGAAAAGCCTACAGTGATCGATGATGTTCTATACTTGGACTGTTTATTGTTTCAGGAATTTTCTTCAACCCCATTTTGTGATGCCATATAACAGTAGACTAGCTTATCTAAAATTAGAAACTAATAATAGTCAAGCGCAGTCAACCTCAGATGGACCTGATAATGTTAATGATAACGAGCGGAGCTTAGAGCCGAGTTCATCTCGAGGCCTGGTTTGTCCTGATTTTCCTGCTCTAACACGCCTGATTCAGCTCATCGGCTCATGAGCAAGTGTGGTCAGGGCAGGGAAATTACCAAACTGTGTAGGGTGGTTTGTACAGGTGGGGTGCCAGTGGGGAAGATGGAGGCTCAGGAGATCCACTGACGTGTGGAATATGTGTATTTTGCTCAAAATATGTACTTGTGCATGGATTTTATCCCAAACCAGAGTTATTATACACTCCATCCAGGGACCAGAGTTAGGATTTCATGCTTTGGAGTGAGGAGGGGAAAAGCAGCAATAAATAAAAAATAAAAATAAACTGAAAAAATAAATAAATAAACAAATTCCCCAGAATTCTGTGAGGCTTCATCCATCAAACGTGCTTTTTTTTGGCGGGGATTTGGGGGAGGGTATACATTCATTTTAATAATCTGTTTCATACAACATATTTCAGGATTTATTCCTGATTTATTACAAAAGTAACTGAACATAAACGTTATTTAGAAGCATGTCTGTCTATAAACAATCCTTACAAACCGCCTTGTGTTTACTGTTTGGTACGTTAGGAGTTTAGTCAGGCTTTCCGTTGCCTGTCAGAAAATGTGACAAAAAATACAACCAAAACAACTTCCATTCCCAAATAATCAAATTCAGTGTTTGTTTCTACACCAAGCAGTGACTATAAAGTGAGTTTTTCCCCTCCTGATTTTAGACACATTTTTACTGAAGAGGAAACGAGTTTTCGAGTTTTGTTCAGGCGTCTAATATAAACGCCTATAAAACGAAAAGTAGGCTAGTTCCGCCTTACAGTTAATCTGATTGGTGCCAAAAATGTAACGCGGATGCCTATTGGCTGCGCTGTCTGCCCGTCAGGGCGCGCGAGGGCTCTGAGACTATATAAATCGCAGGAACCCCCGCTCACCACAGCGAGAATCTGCAGCTGAAAGTTGTGTTGTAGGCTAGCTAGGAGTTTAAGAGGAAAAAAAGAAAACAAACAAACTGTGGTTAATATATAATATTATTAACTATTCACACCTTCACACAGATCCATCAATTCCATAATTCTATAGATAATTTTATTCAGGCCTTGTTTTCTGAGGGGTGTGTCTCCTTAATCTTATTTTTTTTAATCTTTAATATGACGTTAGCTAGCCACTGTGCTAACCTGAGAGCTAACTCAGTGACGGTTGCTAAAGCTGAAAACTGCTCGCGCTAAAACGACAGTTGCCAGATTGACAAGGCTGTTCTTTTGTTTTGTTATGTTTTTTTCTTCTTCTTCGCTTTAAGAGAGCTTTTTTGGCGAGTCTACGGGGGACTGGTCAGTTATTTATTTAATTGTTTATTAATTATTATTATTATTATTCTTTTTATTTTTATTTTTAAACCCCTACTGGTTTTCGTCGACTTGAGCTTGGTGTTGGTGGATTATGAATTATTCATGAGCGCGAGGAGAATGTGACGCTCGGGGGGCGGGGTTTAATGCGCCGGGAGGCGGAGTCACTCACCACAGGAAAGTAAAGGTAACGTAAAGTGAACGTTTGTTTTTTAAAACGATTATTAAAAGTCATTTTTTATGCGTGAGAAGTATGTTTTGTTCATAAACATCTCATAAATGAATGTATATGTGATTGTATTGTGTTTTGTACTGGGTTAAAATGTTTATCCTGAGGTAAATACTAGTACATATTTGTATATAGTATATTGGCTATATGCTAATTAAGTAGATTAGCATATACTTGTATGTAAATGTGCTTGTGAATGTTCTCATGTTGGTGTTTTCCTCCTGAATGTTTCAGATCCTTCAATGCGCTCTAACAACAGTGCACTGATTAGAAGATGATAGAAATGTCTGTTGATAAAGAGACTGTTTTACTGAGCGATCAGCCAGCGTACGCGTCTTTACCCCAACAGCAGCCAGAACCTTCCGGAAATGGTGCTGAAGATCCTCAGCAGTCTGCTGAAACGGCAAACCTCGCCAATGAAGATGGCGATTGTAACCTTGCTGAGGAGAACGGAAACAAAACCGCCATCAGCGACGACGTAGTTGCCGCGTCAGACTCCGTGACGCAAAACCAAGATGGCGTCCAGAATCCTAAACCCCATCAGCAGAGACCGAACAAACGCCGGTGTACGATAAGCGGCGGATTTAAGCATCCCGTGTTCGGGAAACGTCGCCGCCGTGGCAACTCGGAGAGCGAGTCCGTCCTGCCTACCAACTTCCTTCTGGGCGGGAACATCTTTGACCCGCTCAATCTCAACAGCTTATTGGACGAGGAGGTGAACCGGGCGTTAAACGCAGAGACGCCCAAATCGTCTCCGCTGCCGTCTAAAAGCCGGGATCCGGTCGAGATCCTGATTCCGAGGGACATCACCGACCCGCTGAACCTGAACGGCTGCACCAGAGGGGACGCAGGCATTGTGTTAACTCCTTTTAAAAGCGGAGGAGGACGGAGGAGACACCGGAACCGGCATCATGGAGGAATAGCAGCAAGAGGAGGTGTGGGAAGAGGAGGTGAAGGCGTAGTAGGAGGAACAGTGATAGTCGATAGTGTAGGGGGAGGTGAAGGCGTGGCCATGGAGCTCAACCAATCAGAAGGGTGCTTAGCGTCAGAATCGGAGTGCACGTTAGCATCCTCGGGGAATAGCTTTCAGAACAGCCCAGACGCCGAAGCTGTTATAAAAGAAGACGCAGTGGAGTCCAACTTTCCGCCAAAACAGGAAGTTCATGAGGAAAAAGTCAGTACGCAGGCGCCTGTGACGCACACGTCGCACCGGCAACGCAAACGGAAGCGCAGCAGCAGCAGATCGGAGAACGCCGGCGGCCCGTGTTGGGATAAGAACCGAACGACGGGTCCGGATTCGGCACAGCAACATCCTCCAAACCAGCGGGGGCAGCAGAGGAACGACCACAAACAGAACCAGAGAAACTGCCATCAGCAAAAACCAAACCAGCAACAGCATCATCACCAGCAGCAGCAGAAGAAGAAGAAGTTTCAGTACGGGAACTACAATCAGTACTACGGTTACAGGAACCCGGGCGCGATCGAGGACGCTCGGATCCGTGTTTTTAAACCGGAATGGTTCCAAGGGAAGGAAGTCCTGGATTTAGGCTGTAACACTGGTCACATGACTCTCACTATCGCGAAAAACTGGCGGCCGGCACGCATCGTGGGTCTGGATATTGACGGTGCGCTTATCCACGCGGCGAAACAAAACATCCGACATTATCTCTCGGAAGTGCACACGCTCCAGGCGAGGAAGGAGCGGAACGAGGACGAGACATCGAACAAGAAGCCTGAAACGACAAAGAAGCAGCGAGGAGAAGACGGAGAGGAAAAGGACGAAGAAACACAATCTGAAGATATCGGAGAAAAAGACGGATCAGAGGACGGAGAGAATAAGACGGACCAGACCAGAGAATCCGTATCGTCCAGCGGGAATTGCTTATTTCCCGTTTCGCTCTGCGTCTCCCGAGGACCAATCGCCGCTCCTCTTCTTCCCCCCGACACACCCGCACTTCCTCCTGGGAATTTTCCCTCCAACGTCACGTTCGTGAGGGTAAGATCTCCACCAAACGCTAACCCGGCAGATACGGTGTGTCAGAGTTATGACATCACAACGCAGGAAGATATTTGCATAATGTTCAATATTCATCAGTTTAACGTAACGCAGATACGTTAAAAATGTCACCGATACAAAAAATGTCAATTTCACGTTATTCCGTTTAAAACAGAAACTTCAGCATGAAATATGTTTAAAAGAAACATTTATTATTCTAAATATTAAATCGAAAATTATTTATAATAATAGTGATTTGTTGTTAAATCCAGCATTCTGATTGGCTGAGAGTATAACACAAACACGCACACACAGGATGGAGTCTTTAATAATGTGCACTGATGATTAGTGAATGATCAGTGATGGAGAGAGAGTGAGTGAGTGTGTGTGTGTGAGAGAGTGAGTGTGTGTGTGAGCGAGTGAGGGTGTGTGTGTGTGTGTGTGTGTGTGTGTGTGTGTGTGTGTGTGTGTGTGAAGCTGAAGGACTCTCCATCATAACCTGCTGTTCCCCATGAGCTCAGGACTGAGCTTTATTTCACTCGTTCTCTCTCCATTGTAACGTTTCTGTTCCTCTTTCTTCTCTTCCTCTCTCTACACTTGTGTAACGCTTTAGTGAATGTTTTGCGTCTCGTGAAGTCCACGTGTAATGGCAGTGTACAGTCTCACGTCTGCAACGCACACACTGT
>CM074971.1:506043-508087 GCA_037577455.1 Pangasius macronema
TCAATTCAGCGCAAAGGGTGCTCAGGTCAGCACTACTTAAAGGAAAAACGCAGTGTAAAAGCAGTGTTAGGTTTAATGTTGAAAAAGTCGAAGCTATGTATCTCAAACGGCTGAAGAAGCTCGAGGAGAGAGAGAAATGTCTTAACCTTGGAGAAATAATATCACAATCTAATTAGTAGAATTAAACATGCAATAATATGAGGATGAACGATTTCAGGATCTCGCCATGCAATTTTAAGGTCCTAACCTTCATCCGAATGAATATTACATTCCTTTTCATTTCTCACATTTAATCACTTAATATTTAATAATTAATGCAGGAGGGATGCAGCACTACAGTACATCACGATAAAGTTGGAACCTTTTTCCTTTCCGATAAATAATTAATCAGGGAAAATAAATGACTAAAAGAAAGCGTGCGGTGTTAACGCGTGGTGTGGATCTGGTCGATTTTCCCGCTCAGAGGCATTTCCCTGCTCTTTGTTCAGCGTGAGTAATGTATATTGATCAAGCGCTGGACGAGTTCAGGCAGCGATCACACATCATACCAGCTCTTCTGCTGTCTAAAGACAATTCCCCCGACTGCAGCGCTTCAGGAAATAAGCTTCCTCCAAGCTGGAGATGCCAGAGGCAACATCTGATGTCACTAAATGTCCTTATCAAAGCTCATCAAACGCTCCGAGTCCAGCGCCTGTCCCTTGCTATCACTGACGGCTCCTTTAATTAGATCAGTACTGTATAGAAGAGCTCCTGAGCTGAAGCTACAAAAGCCACAGGCTCGCATTTCCTCATAGAAACTTTCTGCTTTAGATTAGGATTTTCACCAAAAAAAAAAAAAAAGAAAAAAGAAAATAAGTATAATAAAGCTAGTTCTTCACTAAAGAAGGATATTCTGGGGGGAAAATATCAATAAATTAATAATAATTCCATTTAATTTACCTTTTTTTCCTGGCTTGTATAATATATATCTAGCTATTAACCTGTAACTTCTCCCATAGCTCATTTTTTTTTTCAAAACAAATAAATAAATAAATAAATAAATAAATAAAAAATTTAAAAATAAGTGGTCGAAACTGGTATAAAAGGAAATTGGCATTTCAGCAGTTTACTAACCTTTTCCTTTCTTTTCCTTATTTTTTTATTTATTTTTTTTTTTTAATTTTTTTTTTTTTTTTACCTGACACTGGAATTTTTTTCTGCATAAAAACAGACATTATTATTATTATTATTATTATTATTATTATTATTATTATTATTATTATTGCTGTTGTTGTTGTTGTTTGATTTGCATAATATTTTTTTAAAAATATTTATTTATTTATTTATTTATTTATTACAAACCTTTTTCTCTCCTTCCTTTCGTGAGGTATTTACTAGCTCACAATGCGCACATTACATTAACTTTGACCACAACATTTTTGTGTTTGTTTCTATGTTTATTTATTTAACCAAAAAAAATGAACTAACTGGCTAATTATAGTAACTCAGATTAATTAATGAATTCGTTCATTCACTGATTCATTCGTTTATTCATTCCTTCACTCTCTTTCCCCTCCTTTATCCTTGGTGATGCAGGTGAAAACAGTTTGCAGAGGTGTAGTTACCATGTTCTGCCACAGGGGGCAGGCAATTTCACGAAAGAGATGAACTAAAATAGATAATCACTATAGCGCTGTTTTATACGCTACTCTCCTGGCACACCTCAGCAGTGAGAAGAGAAAAGCTCCTGGAATTGATGATGTTCAGCTAGCCACACAGTGCTGTAGTGTTGTGACCCCCACAGCGAGCACACAGTGCTGTAGTGTTGTGACCCCACAGTGAGCACACAGTGCTGTAGTGTTGTGACCCCACAGCGAGCACACAGTGCTGTAGTGTTGTGACCCCCACAACGAGGATACAGTGCTGTAGTGTTGTGACCCCACAGCGAGCACACAGTGCTGTAGTGTTGTGACCCCCACAGCGAGGATACAGTGCTGTAGTGTTGTGACCCCCACAGCGAGCACACAGTGCTGTAGTGTTGTGACCCCCACAGTGAGCACACAGT
>CM074971.1:508208-519016 GCA_037577455.1 Pangasius macronema
GAGCACACAGTGCTGTAGTGTTGTGACCCCCACAGCGAGCACACAGTGCTGTAGTGTTGTGACCCCCACAGCGAGCACACAGTGCTGTAGTGTTGTGACGTCTGTAGCAGCACTGTGGTATGAACACACCCTCGCTCAGCCTGCCGCTGTTCTATAAGAAGTGACTTCGCCATTGACCCCCTCCTCCAACCCACACAAGCGCTCAAAGCCCCAGGCGCCACATCAGTCCTTCCCACACACGTCTCTATAAGCCTTCCCTCCAACACACACACTCACACACACACATATACACACATAAAGTACAGTAACGCAGGCACTGATTAGCGCTAATGCCTCTCGGCTGGCTCCTCGAGTGCAGCCTCCAGTCGCGTGCCACTGCGGCGTTTAATTCTTCTAAACATTCCACCAGCACGGAGACTCCAAGAAACCGGATCAGGAACCACTGACTCTCTGACTGCTTAGAACATTACAATCACCTAAAACCTTAACAGCAGCTCAACTCTTGCAGTCAGAAGGAAAAACAATGGCAGCTGAAAGCGGGTGTATTTCTGCACAGTGAACTGCACCATTCTGTTGGGTTTTTTTTCCCCATGTTTTTCTTTAAAATGTTAAAATATATATTTTAAATTCCGATTTTTTTCTGCAAAGAACATAAAATTCCTTATTTATGCTTGATAAAGTTCAATTAAAAAGTAAACATTGTCCATCTCTTGGTGCTTAAAATGCTGTGAATATTAGACTTTTATGCACTCAACTTTCCATCCATCCATCCATCCATCCATCCATCTATCTTCTGTACCTCTTATCCTCCACAGGGTCTCAGGGAGCCTGGAGCCTATCCCAGGGGACTCGTGGGCACAAGTTGGGGGACACCCTTGGCGGGATGCCAGTCACACACACTCTCACACACCCATTCACACACTATGGACCATTTAGAGATGCCAGTCAGCCTACAACACATGTCTTTGTAGTGGAGGAGGAAACTGGAGTACTGGGAAGAAACCCCTGAAGCAGCAGAACATGCAAACTCCACACACACACACACAGACACACACACACACACACACACACACACACAAACACAGGGCGGAGGCAGGAATCAAACCCCTAATCTTAGAGGTGTGACGCAAACGTGCTTCAGAAGTAGCACACTTCAGAAGTAGCGCCCCAAGTGCCCAATTCTTGCAAAATTATATATCACAATAAACAGACCATAGATGAACATGTTTATCAAATTTGTGATGGCAGCGCAATGCTAATCATGTGAAAAGCCTCCTGAAACCTGATTGGCTTACAGTGACCATGTTTCCTATATAACCCAGTCATCATTACTTACAGATCTCCTTACAGATTACTTACAGATCAGCACAATGATGCAGTACACCAAATGTCATCATAAGACAAGACTTACAGTTTGTTCTGGGACTTTCAACCATAGCTAGTCATTTCCTCACCAGCCTCTTCTTTTTATCACTCTCTTAAGTAAAGTTACGGCTTTACCTCTGACTGTTACAAAGCACTGGCACTGGAGACTCCTTCCATAAAAGTGAAATAAACATCTCTTTACAGAAATCTTCACCATATCGACAATTACACTTATTTTTTTCAGTCTGTTTATCTGGAACGTCCTCCGTACAAGTCTCCGTGTAAGTTATTGCCTTAGATATGTCCAATACCATTAGAACCAGCACAGCTGTCCGAGCTGCCATTACAGAGAACCATTCAACACTTTCTAAACAATCAGAGTCAATAATTCCACACTGAATTATTTGAAAATGATTCCTGATTGTGAGAAGTGCCATGGATTCCAGTGAAACAGGTCGAAAATCAGTAAACCAAAGCAACATGTAAAGATTAGCATGATCTTGGTCGGTGAAAAGCTTGGGATTGACCTCGCCTGAACGCTTGGCACAGACACAGAGCCTATAATTGAACATCTGTCCATAAATGCCACCCCGTTTGGCTCAGAGGATAACCCATGACCGTTGGGGGAAGTCGTCTGCAATTGTTTCTGCCCAGCCTTCATTAGCTTCATCAAATCATTTCGGCAATTACGGCGACCGTTCCCGTCCTGATGTGTTAGTAGAATAGTTAATCTTGCCCGAGCCCGGCGGTTTCGCCCGGTCACCTGCTGGCCAGTTGGACGGTGGCCTGAGCCGTGCCAAGCAGCGAGGCAAACGATAGACCCGTCTCCATCATGGCAGGGGCGGGGGGCTAATTGAGCAGCTGCAGGGGGACAGGCGGGTCAGCCATGACGGAGGGACGGACACTAAAGTGACATTGGGCCTGCTTCAAAATAAAACGTCACTCCACATGTCCTTTCACAACATCCAGCAGGAACAGCATGATGCCACGGTCATTCTGACAAGCACAGCTAATTCACAGGACACCATTCCTACTCCAGAGGAAAGATTTGATCAATTAGCTGCTTTAAACATAGCATACGAAACATTTGTTCAAACAAAGATGCTTTAATTCGAATAAACACAAGGCACTACGGACATAACTGAACATGAATGCTTCACAGGGCATCTGGTTGAGAATAACAGCGTGCATCGGGACTGAAAGCTTGCAGGATTCTTCAAAAATGTCGCATACGTGGGAGGTTTTTACTCTTATGCAAATGAGTGGTCAGATATGAAGCTTGCTGGACAAAGAAAGACCAAGCTGATGAACATGTACACCATTCATTCATTCATTCATTCATTCATTTGTTCATCAGGGTCCCGGTTGCTCTAATAACCGCATGAGCTGGATTAGTAAAAACAAACAAACAAACAAAAAAACAGCCCCTCCTACATCTCAAGTTGAGACCAATTATGAACTGGAGTGATGTAGCTGAGGTTGAGGAACTGTCAGAGTGTTTTCCAGTATTTGAGGGTTAAAAAATAAACCTTCTGGTTTAGGCCACGCCCACTTCAGATTTAAAAAGCTGACTACGGATACATATATGACTATCTGGAGCACTAAACAGATACACATCCAGATACAGTCAGTGATTTACAGCCCTAGAAGGCACCTGAGGCAAAAGATCAGCTAGCGTATTACCGATTATTTTTTTTATGTGCAAAACATTTATTTATCTTTAGTAACCGCCTGTTCCTGGTCAGAATCTTGAGAGAAATGGAGCCTATCCCAGGAGTGCTGGGTGTCCCCTGGATGGGATGCCATGCCGCGCTCACACACCTAGCGGCAATTTAGTGTAGCTAATCTTTTTTTTTTGAGGTGAGAGGAAACAAGAGAACCTTGACGAAGGAGAGAAGGAGGAGAATGATAATATATCTTTTCTGTTTCTGTTGCTCCCATTCGGGGTCACCACAGAGGATCACGCATCCACATATTTGGATTCTGGCACAAGTTTTACACTGGATCCCCATTTTCCGGGCTTGGCATTGGCACCCTCCAGTGGCTGGGGTTGGTTCCCTGACCGAGAATCAAACCTGAGCCATGGCGATGAGAGTGCTACATGCTAGCTACTAGTCCACCAGGGAACCTGGGATAATAATAATATTAATAATAAGAAGAATAAGAATAATAACTAGGAGTAGCTACTATTTAAATGCAATACACTGTGAATATATTCCAGTTTAATTTTCCATTTTTATGTATGAATACATACATTTGTAGGATATTTGCCAGCTTTGATACAGAGTACATACAAGGAAAAGAACATTTTTGCCCCACTACACACACACACACACACACACACACGCATGGCCACATCAGAAAGAAAAGAGGGAGCTTTTCCATTAGATGCTAAACAAACGCGGAGGCCCTGGAAATGAATCCTAAATGAGAAATAGAGTTTACAGCGGGGCCATCTGGCACGGCCGGGACCTCCTGAAATGAGGCGTAAATTGAGCGAGCGCTATAATTGAAAGCAATGTTCACGTTGGGGGGTGAAGGAGCGCTCTCTCACTTTCTTTCTCTCGGTTTGTTTCATACACCGCTTTCCAAATGGACCCAGTCTGGACTTAAGAAATGAGAGAAACAATCGATTCATCAGTGCATCGTGATGAGAGAGTGTATTTAACCCTCGCCATGGCACAAAGCTCCATCCAGAACACACACAAATACAAACAGCTCGGATACTCAGAGATGAATTTAGGCTGGGATACAAAATTCCAACCAGGAAGTAAATTAACAAAAAAAACACACACACACTTCTCTGAGTAGATTTTTATTTTCAAGACCATGCAGTTTTATTCCCATTTCCTTCTCTCTAGGTGAATGTGATACTCAGGCCACGACATCATTAACGTTAAAATCAAATAAAGAATAAATTAGTTTTCTGCAACAAAGCGGAAGATGATGATACACAACAACACTGTCATGGATTCCCCCTTCGTGTTGCGGTTCCCATGGCGATAAGTGCCATGTGCTTATGTTTGGTCATGTCTCCGCCCCCTGCTTGTTTCCTGATGGTGTCCACATGTTCTTCAGCAGTCTTTGATTAGTTTTCTGATTTTTACTGACTGTATCGTGCAGCATTAAGCCTTGTTTACGGAGTGTTTTCTGTGTTTGCTGGTTTTCACCCTGCTTTTGTTTTTCATTTATAATTATAACGTCTCCTCTTGTTGTGTTAGCTATCAGTGTACAGCTATCTGCTAACCGTTCTTGAGATATTTAACGTTTATGGAAGGAGTCTCCAGTGTCAGCGCTTTGTGACAGTTCGAGGTAAAGCTGTAACTAAATTTTCAGATATGTTCAGAACAAAGGTCTTATAAAGGTTATGCTTTACGGTTTCTCAGTAGCGCTTTACGGTACTCTGTAACACTTTGCGATTTCTCAGTAACGCTTTACGGTACTCTGTAACACTGCAGTTTCTCAGTAACGCTTTACGGTACTCTGTAACACTGCAGTTTCTCAGTAACGCTTTACGGTACTCTGTAACACTGCAGTTTCTCGGTAATGCTTTAGATTTATTCTGACACTTTGCGATTTCTCAGTAATGCTTTGCATTTTCTTGGTAACATTTCGCAGTTTCTTCGTAACTCTTTGCATCCTCTCGGTAATGCTTTGAAGCTTTTTGGTGACGCTTTGCAGTTTCTCTGTAACACTTTACAGTTTCTCAGTAACACTTTACAGTTTCTCAGTAACACTTTACAGTTTCTCGGTAACACTTTACACTTGCTCTGTAACTCTTTACAGTTTCTCTGTAACACTTTGCAGTTTCTCTGTAACACTTTACACTTTCTCTGTAACACTTTACAGTTTCTCTGTAACACTTTGCAGTTTCTCGGTAACACTTTACGGTTTCTCAGTGACACTTTACGGTTTCTCAGTAACACTTTACGGTTTCTCAGTAACGCTTTGCAGTTTCTCAGTAACGCTTTACAGTTTCTCAGTAACACTTTACAGTTTCTCAGTAACGCTTTACGGTTTCTCAGTAACACTTTACGGTTTCTCAGTGACACTTTACGGTTTCTCAGTGACACTTTACGGTTTCTCAGTGACACTTTACGGTTTCTCAGTGACACTTTGCGGTTTCTCAGTAACACTTTACGGTTTCTCAGTAACACTTTGCAGTTTCTCAGTAACACTTTGCAGTTTCTCAGTAACACTTTACAGTTTCTCAGTATTGCTTTACAGTTTCTCAGTAACGCTTTACAGTTTCTCTGTGACACTTTACAGTTTCTCAGTAACACTTTACAGTTTCTCAGTAACGCTTTACAGTTTCTCAGTAACACTTTACAGTTTCTCAGTAACACTTTACAGTTTCTCTGTGACACTTTACAGTTTCTCAGTAACGCTTTACAGTTTCTCAGTAACGCTTTACGGTTTCTCTGTAACACTTTGCGGTTTCTCTGTAACACTTTACAGTTTCTCAGTAACACTTTACAGTTTCTCAGTAACACTTTGCGGTTTCTCTGTAACACTTTACGGTTTCTCGGTAACACGTTACGGTTTCTCGGTAACACTTTATGGTTTCTCGGTAACACTGCAGTTTCTCGGTAACACTTTACGGTTTCTCGGTAACACTTTACAGTTTCTCTGTAACACTTTACAGTTTCTCAGTAACACTTTACACTTTCTCTGTAACACTTTGCAGTTTCTCGGTAACACTTTACAGTTTCTCAGTAACACTTTACAGTTTCTCAGTAACGCTTTGCAGTTTCTCAGTAACGCTTTACAGTTTCTCAGTAACACTTTACAGTTTCTCAGTAACGCTTTACGGTTTCTCAGTAACACTTTACGGTTTCTCAGTGACACTTTACGGTTTCTCAGTGACACTTTACGGTTTCTCAGTGACACTTTACGGTTTCTCAGTGACACTTTGCGGTTTCTCAGTAACACTTTACGGTTTCTCAGTAACACTTTGCAGTTTCTCAGTAACACTTTGCAGTTTCTCAGTAACACTTTACAGTTTCTCAGTATTGCTTTACAGTTTCTCAGTAACGCTTTACAGTTTCTCTGTGACACTTTACAGTTTCTCAGTAACACTTTACAGTTTCTCAGTAACGCTTTACAGTTTCTCAGTAACACTTTACAGTTTCTCAGTAACACTTTACAGTTTCTCTGTGACACTTTACAGTTTCTCAGTAACGCTTTACAGTTTCTCAGTAACGCTTTACGGTTTCTCTGTAACACTTTGCGGTTTCTCTGTAACACTTTACAGTTTCTCAGTAACACTTTACAGTTTCTCAGTAACACTTTGCGGTTTCTCTGTAACACTTTACGGTTTCTCGGTAACACGTTACGGTTTCTCGGTAACACTTTATGGTTTCTCGGTAACACTGCAGTTTCTCGGTAACACTTTACGGTTTCTCGGTAACACTTTACAGTTTCTCTGTAACACTTTACAGTTTCTCAGTAACACTTTACACTTTCTCTGTAACACTTTGCAGTTTCTCGGTAACACTTTACAGTTTCTCAGTAACACTTTACAGTTTCTCAGTAACACTTTACAGTTTCTCGGTAACACTACAGTTTCTCGGTAACACTACAGTTTCTCGGTAACACTACAGTTTCTCAGTCACACTTTGCAGTTTCTCAGTAACACTCTGAGGTTTCTTGGTAACAGTGTTTGGTTTCTTGGTAAAGCTTTGTGGTTACTCTAGAACATTTTGTGGTTTCTCTATAATGCTTTGTAGTTTCTCTGTAACGCTTTGCGGTTTCTCAGAAATGCTTTATGGTTTCTTGGTAATGATTTGCAGAGTCTCTATAACACTGTGGTTTCTTGGTTTTTGTCTTTTTAATTTTAAGAGAGAAAAACAGAGCTTGGTGAGGTAACAACTTCTTGTTATAGGAAAACAATTATCTTTGGGGTGGCAACGGTAACTCCACTTTATCCAAGCACTCGGTCGATGATTGTTTTCCTACAACAGCATGACATTAAGTGTTTTATTCCTTTCTTAAACAAGTAACAGACTGTGAGCCACAAACTCACATATAACACACATACTGGTAACAAATTAAAGGAAAAAAAACAAGGTAAACTGTGGCAGTAAGGAAGGGCTCTGGCCACCATGAGCCACCAGAACACGTTCATTGATCCTACAAGTCTCTGGAACGGCACTGGAGCGATAAACTCCGTTCTTTCCAAAGATTTTCCCTCAGTTGGAGTTGTGAGGATGATGATGGAGGAGAGTGCTGTTTCAAGATCTCCCATGTGTGTCCAATGTGGTTGAGCTCTGGTGAGTGTGAAGGTCATAGCATAAGGTTTACATCAGTTTCAACCTCATCAGTGAACCCTCGTACCCTGTGGGAGGGGGAACAGACCACGCCCATCACGATACAAAGGTTTCATCACACTCACAACAGCACCAATGCATCACTCCATTTCGTCCTTTAATTTGCCTCCTGTATGTTGTTCTGTGATATTTAGACAGCACTCAGGCGTGTGCACACACACACACACACACACACACACACACACACACACACACACACACACACAGAAGTGCATAAAGTTCCTGGGGGCAGTGGTATTGGTCCTGAGGGAAAGTATAGGTGAAAGCATAATATTAAAATTGTGAAACAGCTGCGACTCTCTGGGACCTCGTATTCCCGTGGGGTCCAAGCTATGACATAATAACACACACACACACACACACACACACACACACACACACACACACACACACACAACCTAAAGGCATCACACACATCACGCACTATTGTTCACTCAAAAAATTGGGAAAAATAATTCTCTCCGACAGAAAAAAAAAAATAAAATCTTTATCTAAATTGTAGTTTTCTGCAAATACACACAGTACTGTGCAAAAGTCTTGGCACCCCCCCACCCCCACCCCCCTTTTTTTTTTTTAATACAAACTTTGTTGTAGGTTTTTATCACTCATCGAGTCAGTGCAAAAACATTTTAGATTTCCAAATATTAGTTTTCCAGCACAAAATGAAATGTTACAGAAAAATGTCAGTATGTCAGTAAAATAAATAAATAAATAAATAATCAGCAGATTATGGAAGAGACACTTTTCAGATAAAAAACAGAATGAAGAACTGCGGCTGTATCTTCGAGATGCTCAGGAACACTTCCAGCTCATTTCCTTATAAACCTGCACAATGTTTTAAAGCAGAAGCGTCGTCACACCACTCTTTACACGACTTTTATAAAATGTAGAAACGTTTAATGTCATTATTTCTGAAGGCATCTTTTCTCTGCAGCACTTCACTGCACGTGCCTAAGACGTTTGTACAGAACTGTATGTAGCATTCATTCCTTCATTCCTGGATCGTTTATTTAGTTTAAGGCTACCAGCATATTTAAGCACACGCCCTGGTTGTCTCTGCCAGGAGGTTAAATTAATAGTTAGTTAATTAATTGTCCATTTAAAGTGGTTATTTACGTTATTATATAGGGTTATTATTATAAGGTGACTTTAATTTTAGGATTTCTTCTTTCTTTTCACAATGTTTAAAAAACAGGACAAGTATATAACAAATATAACAAACTGGCAGTATAACTAAAGTAGCAATAACTGCATTAGTGTATGTAGTGTATGCAGCATGGAGCCATAAATACAAACTATATAAAATAACACACTGTATGAAATGTAATTATTAGCTTCTTTTCTTATTAACGCTGGACGTCTGTGGCACTCTGTGGAAGATTGGCTAGTTTTATCACCTGACTGATTAATTGTCCAGCCCTGGTGTGTATGCATGCGTGTAATATGTTCACATGAGTGTGTGTGTGTGTGTGTGTGTGTGTGTGTGTGTGTGTGTGTAATTGGCAGGCTGCTTAATGACAGTTTACACAGTGAGGATAAATACAGGCATGTGGGAGCAGCGGGTTCTTGCGGAGGGCACAGACCACACTGAGCTCCACCACGAACATGATCAGGAAGAGGAGGAGGAAGAGGAAGAGGAGCAGGAGAAAGAGAAGGAGGAGGGGGTGGTAGAAGGAGGTAGAGGAGGAGGAGGAGGAGAACAAAGATGAGGAAGAGAAGCAGGAGAAGGAACAGGAGGAAAAGGAAGAGGAGGAGCAGGGGAAAAGGAAAAGAAGAAAGATGGGGAAGAGGAGCAGCAGAAGGTGAAGGAAGAGGAGGAGAAGGAATATGAGGAATATGATGAGAAGCAGAAGGAGAATGAGATGAGGTGCAGGAGGAAAAGGAGAGGAGGAAGATGATAAGAAGCAGAAGGAACTGGAGGAAGGGAATGAGGTGCAGGAGGAAGAGGAAAGGAGGAAGATGAGAAGCAGAAGGAGATGGAGGAGAAGAGAGATAAGGTGCAGGAGAAAGAGGAAGAAGAGGAAGATGATGAGAAGCAGAAGGAGATGGAGGAGGAGGGAGATGAGGTGCAGGAGGAAGAGGAAAGGAGGAAGATGATGAGAAGCAGAAGGAGATGGAGGAGAGAGATGAGGTGCAGGAGGAAGAGGAAGAGGAGGAAGATGATGAGAGGCAGAAGTAGATGGAAGAGGAAGGAGATGAGGTGAAGGAGGAAGAGGAGAAGGAAGAGGAGGAGGAGAAAGAATATGAGGAATATGATGAGAAGCAGAAGGAGATGGAGGAGGAGGGAGATGAGGTGCAGGAGGAAGAAGAGGAAGATGATGAGAAGCAGAAGGAGATGGAGGAAGAGAGAGATGAGGTGCAGGAGGAAGAGGAGGAAGATGATGAGAAGCAGAAGGAGATGGAGGAGGAGGGAGATGAGGTGAAGGATGAAGAGGAGGAAGAGGTGGAGCGTGTAGGAGAGTGAACTCTGAATCTGTCCATCCCATGCCCTTTTTCTCTGCTTCTTTCACAGCTTTCATTTACTCATGCTCAGATCTGCCACGTGTCCGTAAGAAACACGCCTCCATCCTGACAGTGGAAGAGAGACACGGCTGAAGCTCTCTGCTAAACCACAGACTCGCGCTAGCGTCCGGTAACGTGAGCGTTCCTCAGTGACACCGGGCTCTGACATCACCGCATCTTTCTGTTTGTATACATATATCTGTATATATAATACACACAAACACACACACATACATATATAGCTGCACTACTCTCAGCCATCATTTAAAAAAAAATAATAAATCTTTTGACCAATCAGAATCAAGAATTCACCAGTGCCCTGGTATAACATAATAATAAACGACGCAGGAAATTCAAGAGGACACTCGCTGTCACTTTCATTATCAATCTGCCATGGAAGAGCATGTCCTCTATACACACTATAAGCTCAGAAACTGGTGTGTGTGTGTGTGTGTGTGTGTGTGTGTGTGTGTGTGTGTGTGTGTGTGTGTGTCAGTCCATCTGCTCTGCTAAATTATTAACACACCATTAAAATTTCATCTGCACTAAATGTCTCCCATTTCTTAATTATGAGACTTTGGGTTTCCCCCATATCTCCCCACATCTCCCCAC
>CM074971.1:537894-543938 GCA_037577455.1 Pangasius macronema
ACAGAGAGAGAGAGANGAGAGAGAGAGAGAGAGAGAGAGAGAGAGAGAGAGAGAGACAGAGAGAGAGAGAGACAGAGAGAGAGAGAGAGAGAGTGAGAGAGAGAGAGAGAGAGAGAGAAAGAGTGAGGTGACTAAAGCTTTTATAAATTGTCTGACATTAATATAATTTACAGACTGATTCACTGAATATATTGTTTTAAGGAATCTGGATTGTGTTTGTTTCGGTTTCGTCCAATCACGCGGTGTAAACACGGGGAATGTAAAAAACAAACAAACATAAAAACATAATAAATAATTCTGCCTCAATTTAATTTTATTTAAAATTGAATAATGATCATAACTCCCTCACCATGTCCTTATACAGCAAATCACTAATCAGCATTCACAGCTTTCTCTCTGAACCTGTGTGTGTGTGTGTGTGTGTGTGTGTGTGTGTGTGTGTGGCTAGTTGGACAGTAATGATGTGTGATTATGTGTGCTGGACAGTATTGGTGTGTGTGGTGTTTGATGTTGGTGTGTGTTGGTGTTTGATGGTGTTTGTTGGTGTTTGATGTCGATGTGTGTTGCTGTTTGATGTTGGTGTGTGTTGGTGTTTGATGGTGGTGCATGTTGGTGTTTGATGTTGGTGTGTGTTGGTGTTTGATGTAACACACAGTAACACAGTAACACACAGTAACACACAGTAACACAGTAACACACAGTAACACACAGGCTGGTGGTGTTTGTTCCAACACTGGGGTAAGTTTACATTTTTGGAAATGTGAAAATAAGTCTTGCGCTGCCTCAGTGCTGGAGGGCGGAGAGCGGAGGGCGGAGAGCGGCGAGGGGCGAGCGGCGAGCGGAGGGCGGAGAGCGGAGGGCGGAGAGCGGCGAGCGGCGAGGGGCGAGCGGAGAGCGGAGAGCACAGGGGACGGGTTACAGAAAGATTTAATAATGTTGCATATTGATCACGTCACAGTGGAATAATGTTAAAGGTCAAAGGTCGCGCCCGATAGCTCGGGAGACTTAACGCTAATTCTCACACATGTTACATTTAACTGATTAGCTTAAGAAATTAGCTTAAGAGACAAAACGCAGACAGGAAATGGTTAGGGTTAGGGTTAGGGTTAGGGTTAGGCTTTACTTATTAGCTTTATTAGCATTACTTTAGCTTCAAGCAAACATCTGAGCTCTTCATTTTTTACTCAATCTAATCTAATCTGATCAAATCTAATCATAATGATGTCTAGAATTATTAATTAACCCCATATAGAGGTTTTAACCCTGATTTCTCTCATTCTGTTAACTCCACATGTCAGGACTTAATTTTACGCGGATGAACTTTCACGATGACTCTTACGCTAAACTCTAGTGAGTCGAAGTCCTTACTGAAGTTCTGTTTGCTTTCAGAAGCCTGTTTTCTGGAGTGTTATGTAAAGTAAAATATATATATATATATATAAACAGTTTGTTAACAGTTTTACATTAAATATCTGTCTAAACTGCTGCATCACAAAAGTTCACCAGTTATCGTGATGTGAAAAAATAGATCCTGACAGATGACTCGTTTGCGTCGATGCGTCTTTTTTTGTATTTTACGTGCATGTTGTTTGTGTGTGTGTTACATCACCGACTATTCTACAGATGAGTGTATGTGTGTGTGAGTGTGTGTGTGTCATTCGGCTCCTTTTGGCTTCGTTTGATTTGTGGCCTGTTCCCATGGCGACGGAGGCGAGTTCCTGCTCGTCAGTTGACAGAAGTAGACAATATGAAGTGGGCGAGAGAGAAATGTGTGAGAAGATTTCTGCACCTTTTTTCGAAGTGGTCCATGCTTGCGTGTGCGTGTGCGTGTGTGTGTGTGTGTGTGTGTGTGTGTGCGTGCACATGTATTGTATTTGAGATGACCACTAGATAGATAGATAGATAGATAGATAGATAGATAGATAGATACATGTGTGTGTGTGTGTGCGTGCACATGTATTGTATTTGAGATGACCACTATATATACAGATAGATAGATAGATAGATAGAGAGAGAGAGAGAGAGAGAGAGAGAGAGAGAGATACACGTGTGTGTGTGTGTGTGTGTGTGTGCGCGAGTGTGCGCGAGACAAAGAGAGAGAGTCTGAGGTAGAGGATTACTCCGAAAATGTCTCTGAGAAGAAATCGAAGCGTCCCCGTGGGTGTGAGGAGTGAGAATGCGCTCGGTCTTCCAAATATAGCTCACGGTTTGGTGTGTTTCACTGTGTTCAGTAATTAACGCTCTCCCTCCATCTTTCTTCGTTAGCCTGAAGTAGAGCGCTTTATAATCAACAGTTTTGTAAATAAATTTAGAAAAAAAACAAAAAAACCTCCTAACTGTCACAGCAAAGTGTTTGGTCTTGTGTGAGGAGTTACAGTTGGTCTGTAACAGTGGATGCAGAGATTTATCAGAAATGAACCGTATCGAGTGTGTTTCAGTCGCTGGTTGATTTTGGAGAGATGTGTAAGACCGGAAATCTCTGTATCCGAGAGTCTAGAACTCGTCTGAAGCTCTGATTAAACACTTCGCAGGTTTCGTTGCGATTCCGCTCCGAGTGTGTTTAACGCTCAGCGTTTTAGAACCGCGCTGATTCTCACAGAGCTCACGGTTTACACCAGCTGTGAAAAACGCTGGATTCTGGAGGGTTATGGAAAGGCTTTGGAAAGGCTTTGGAAAGGCTTCCCTCTTAAAGGAGAATTTAATTCCAATCTGAAAACGTGTTCGCTCAAGTTTTTTTTTTACGCCTGTCATGTCGAGCCTTCTGTTTTAGTCCTGTCCGTCTTTTCATTTTATTATCATTTCATTGCATATTGGAAGTATTAGACTTTTATCCTACAGCACTTGGTGTCTTTAAAACATTGCTTGGGCATATACAGAGCTCTAGACACACACGTGTTGATGATATTCGATCATCTGGGAGACGCTTTTGTCTAAACGCAGTGCATTTAGTGCAAGTAAATGACATGGACAAGTGGAATCTTGAATATGGGCGAATCTAGCTAATATTTCTTATTATGAGATTATTATAAATGAAACGTGAGATTATTCGGCCTGTTTCTATCCACTTTTACACATTTTAACCTTAAACCTTCTTATTGTAATGGCAGATCATTTCGCTTCTAGAAATAAATGCCTAAAATTAGAGAAAATGATCTGCCAATAGAACCAGACTATTTGAAAGCTTTCTGAAGACAGATGGGTTGGTGATAGACTCATCCAAAGTCAAACTGCCCTTCCTGAGTTCATCCAGAACCCCGAGTGCCAAGCTGACGTCCAGCCAGAACCCATCGAACCCTTTCTGTCTACAGAAAGCCTGAACATAAACCTCTTCCATCCAGAGCTCTGTGCCGTCTCTGGATGCTCTCTTTACCACTCATCAAGCGCTGACTCAGGGTTCTGGCTCAGCAGGGTTTGGGTTTGGATGTATCCTAGAAAGTTCTAGCTCAGTTCTGAATAGCTCTCAGCTGGATTCTGGTTCAGGTCTGGAGCTGTTCTAGATGGACATCAGGCTTCTTTGTCCTGCATGTGTTTGAATTTGATCAGCTAGTCTTTAATCTGCGCTATTTATTAAAATAGTTTCACAAGAAGTCACTTGTCTGTTTCCTCTTTATGAAACTGGTGTTTAGGTTAAACTTTAACTCACACACTAGCAAATCCCTTTTTTTAATTCTTGGTGCTCTCTCGAGTTTAATTATTGGAGAAGAGTCACACAAGCATTCCGTTATGAGTAAAACCCAAAAGCTACATGCTACATTCTGCATGATTTCCTGAGACAAAAATGATAATTAACCCCCCCCCCCTTTTAATTGATATGTTAAGCCACGCCCACTTTGTTTGACTGACAGCTAAGATCATGGTACCGTTCTGAAAGGCTGTACAATCTGTGGACGGCTCTCAGAGAAAGTTCTGGTGAAGTATTAGTCTATTTGTAATGGACAGATCTCACAGAGGTCAGCTCTTGAAGGACAGAGAGCACTGCATAGCCACGAGAACGGCTTCTGGATCGGTTCAGGTTCGGTTCTGGATTAGTTCTGGATTGCAGACCAGCTGCATGGTGCTGAGTGTGAATTCTTGGCAGTCGAGCTGCAGGGAGCCGCTAAAGCAGCAGAGCTGATTAACCGTTCATTAGAACAGTGAGTTATGAGCCTGCAGAGTACTTACACACACTCACACACACACACACAGGAGGGAGACAGGCAGTGTGTGTGTGTGTGTGTGTGTGTTTGTGTGTGTGTGTGTGTGTGTGTGTGTGTGTGTGTGTTATTGTTGTGCATGTTTACATTAGAGTAAATTCCACATGGGTAATGTGTCTCAGGTGGCCAGTGCAGGTGTGTGTGTGTGTGTGTGTGTGTGTGTGTGTGTGTGTGTGTGTGTGTGTGTTTGTCTCCATGTTCTTAAAGGACTTACTTCCACTTTGGCTTGCTCTTCTGACAGCTGGATGCGTTGTGGTGGCTGCAAAAACTAGCAGATTGGACGAGCTGTGAGATCTCGAAAGCTTTTGATGCTGTCTTTATCACACACACACACACACACACAGACATACACACACACACATACACACACACACACACACACACACACCAAATAAAAACAGATTTTCTCCTTTTCACAGCGTCACTGAGACAGCTTTTGTTTGTGCGTTTTTTTTGAAAGAGATGATGATAATGAAGGTGACGTTATTAACAAGAGTCGAATCGGCTGTTCCACAGATGCTAATTCTGTTTATCATCAAATAAACGCTAGTTCACGCTAAAGTTAATTGCTGCCTTGATCTGCGGCTACACCGTACCATTTCCGGTTCATTAACCACTTGATTCTGCTAATTCATCCTAGCATGACCGCTGCTCTTAGCATGTTGCTAGCACTCTTCTAAATGTATTAAGAGAAATTAAGAGAAGCTCTTAATACATGTGTAAGATGTTATTGTTATTGTTTTAATGTATCAGTGTTAGCGCTGTTCCATTTTAACTCAGGATTCAAATATTACAAGCTAGCCGGCTAGTTGAATTTGGTCAGATATTAGCGGTTAGCAGTGTGTTAATAAATGTATTCAATTCACCACAGGATTAAATCTTAGCATGTTGTAACACTTTCCATTTTTACACAAGTTAGCTAAGATGTTCAAGATGGTCTGATACTATGCTAGCATAATGTTAGCATACAGTTAGTTCTAAGTGTTAGCTATATGTTAGCTAACTAACTCTTAGCATGTTAACTCTGTAAGGTGTGTGTTAAAGTTACAGAGCGTTACTGTGTTAAGTGTTAAGCTTTTTCATTTTCATTCCAGTTTCCGCTCTCACTGGTTAGCTAACAAGACGAATGTGCTAAGCTAGGCTAGCTAACGTAACGTAGCAGCCATGTGATGTCACGGTTTTATAAACGCATGAATGAAAATAATTCCGACTGTGTTGTAAAAGCAGATTTTAAAATCCAAATGAAAAGGATTTTTAAAAACGAATGAATGAAGAACAGATTGACGGCGGGACAGTTTTGTGTGTGTGTGTGTGTGTGTGTGTGTGTGTGTGTGTGTGTGTGTGTGTGTGTGTGTGTGTGTGTGTGTCGAGACTGTAGAGCGTCTCCATGGATATATTACTGTTTTTCTTTATTTTTCAAGGTCTGCTCGTCTGTCAGAGTGAGAAAAGCTGGAGGAGGGGACGCAGGAGGTCCTCTCTCACTGTGTGTGTGTGTGTGTGTGTGTGTGTGTGTGTGTGTGTGTGAGAGAGAGAGAGAGTTCAGACAAAATTGAAAAAGTACACAACGTTCCCATTTTAGCCCAAATGCAGTGGATTAGTGCAGACATCGTTTGGCATCTGATGTTTGTTGTTCTATCTAAAAATTCTGGTCTTTTATCTTGAGTTATTGAGTTATTGGCTCATCGTTAGTCATAGCATGTTTATAAAGCGTTTATAAAGCGTTTATAAAGCATCGTTATACACAAATATAGAATTTCATGCTCCGTGTCTGAGTTGGTGGTTCATCTGCATTTAAAACTGCACCAGTTCCCCCGCAATTCCATTTACTGGAAGGAAAACTCCATCCTGAAT
>CM074971.1:554187-556687 GCA_037577455.1 Pangasius macronema
TGTTCAGTGCTGTTTACATTGTTAAGTATGTTTACAGAGCTGGTCTTTAATTATCGCCCCCACTAATGGACACACACACACACACACACACACACACACACACACACACACACACACACACATACACACATGCACAAGTGCACAGAGACACACACACACACACTCAGAGCAAATCTAACACATAAAGAAATTAAACAACAGTAAATCAATTCATGTATTAATTACATTTCTGACCATGTTTTTACATCAGCCCTGCTCAGACGGGATCAGTTTTCCACATGGAGGTGTGGAGTGTAAATATTTCCGGAATATCTCTGGGAGTTTATTCCGAATCTGAATCCGAATCCATCATGTCAGTAATTTTTACGGCCTGCGCGTACTGTAGCGCGGATCCCGTCTCAGCGCCATGTGGGAAAACTTTCCCTTACATCCTGGAATACCGACAGTCCAGGAAGCGCGCGCTCTTTTCCATCGTCTCCGAGTTGTGTAAGAGGGCGTGTCCGAGAAGCGACGCTTACTGAGCTCCTAGCACAGATACACACTACACACGTGAGGGTCATGTGACCTGCTGATGATCAAGCCTGGCCACGCCCCCTACAGCAATCAGTGTGTGTTAAAGTGAGGTGTGTGAAGTGCACATGGAGTTTTTAGTGTGACATCATGAAGACACGCCCATCGCTGTGATTTATACACAGATCACTCATCCCCGTGTGAACGCATCAGAATTCCTGCACACGTCCTCCGACTACAACTAATCACCATCTTACCTCTTTTTTCTTTTATTCTCTCTTTCTTCTAACCCCACGTTTTTCTCTTTCTCTCTCTTTCAACGTTAGAGTACTGACAATATGATAATATTATAAAAGTACTTGTATTTCTTTCTCTGTTTCTGTTTCTCTCTCCCTCTCTTTTTCCACGTGCTCATAATCTCTCTATCCACCACTCTTACCCTTAGTCAGTTCCAGAATTAAAAAAAACTAATGCCTGAAAATATGAGACCGAGGGTGCCAATAATTATGGAACTGACTGAATGTCTCTGTGTTTCTCTCCATCACTCTTCTTCTGTCTCTCTCGGTCTTTTCTTGTATTCTGAAAGATGGATAGATAGAGAGGCAGAAATAGAAAGAAATTAACATATAGAGAGAGTGAGAGAGTGAGAGAGTGAGAGACACAGAAAGAGAGACGGACAGAGTGAGACAGAAAGACAGAGAGAGAGAGTGAGATGAACATATACAGAGAGAGAGAGAGACAGACGGAGAAAGGGAGACAGATAGAGGGAAAGAGAAAAGGTGAAAGGAAGAGACAGACAGGGAGAAAGGGAGAGAGATAGAGCGAGACAGAGAGGGAGAGAGGCAGACAGGGAGAAAGGAAGAGAGAAAGAGAGAGAGACAGTGAGGGGAAATGAAGACAGATAGAGAGAGAGAGAGACAGACAGAGAAAGGAAGACAGATAGAGAGAGAGACAGACAGAAAGGAACACAGATAGAGAGAGAGACAGACAGAAAGGAACACAGATAGAGAGAGAGACAGCAAGGGGAAAGGAAGACAGATAGAGAGAGAGACAGTGAGGGGAAAGGAAGACAGATAGAGAGAGAGACAGCGAGGGGAAAGGAAGACAGATAGAGAGAGAGACAGTGAGGGGAAAGGAAGACAGATAGAGAGAGACAGCGAGGGGAAAGGAAGACAGATAGAGTGAGAGACAGCGAGGGGAAAGGAAGACAGATAGAGAGAGAGAAGGACAGGGAGAAAGGAAGACAGATAGAGAGAGACAGTCAGTGAGGGGGAAAGGGAGACAGATAGAGAGAGAGAGACAGAGAGAGAGAGAGACAGAGAGAGAGAGACAGGGAGAAAAGGAGACAGACAGGGAGAAAGGAAGAGAGACAGAGAGGGAGAAAGAGAGACAGATAGAGAGGGAGACAGAGAGAGAGAGACAGGGAGAAAAGGAGACAGAGAGAGAGACGGCGAGAGAGATAGAGAGAGAGACAGAGAGAGAGAGAGAGAAATAAAAAAGATAAAGAGAAAGGATATAAACAGTAAGGTGTATATAAACAGTTATACATATATGCAATATGGATGAGAGAGAAATAGCGTGGGTGAGTCTCTCTCTCTCTCTCTCTCTCTCTCTCTCTCTCTCTCTCTCTCTCTCTCTCTCTCTCTGTCGTTCATGAGCAGACCGTGTGACTCAGAGGTGGTTCGCCCTGCCAGGTTTCTTTCTGTCCTGATTAGTGCATTTAGACCCAGACCTTTCCCCAACTCTCCCTCTCTCCCCCCTCTTTCTTCTTTCTCCCCCTTTCCCTCCCTCTCTATCTCTCTCTCACTCATTACTACCATTACTACCGCCCCCTGCTTGTCCTCTATTCCTCATTTCATTTTGTTTCATATTTACCTGTCACAGAGACCCCCCCACACACACTCCTTCTTGCCCCCCCTCTCCTCATCCCTCTCTCCTCTCCTCCGTGCTGGTGGGTTTTCTCTCGGCTGTTCTTGCGTATGTGTCTCTG
>CM074971.1:608537-618420 GCA_037577455.1 Pangasius macronema
AAAGAAGTGACAGTTGATAATATAGAAAAGAGTGTCTGTCTATCTCTCTCTCTCTGCCTGTCTGTCTGTCTCTCTGTCTATCTGTCTGTCTCTCTGTCTATCTCTTTGCCTGCCTGTCTACCGGTCTGTCTGTCTGTCTGTCTCTCTCTCTGTCTATCTCTCTCTCATATTCCTCCCTACAGCAGTACTGTTTTTTTAGATTTTGACCACAAGGTGGCACTGCTGCATTTTGTTTGGATCTTTGGATTCTGTTGTTACAGGTGAATTAAAGGAGCAGTTTGCGAAAATAAAAAGCATGATCTTCCTCAGCACCCCGAGCACAGTCGCTCAGTAAAGCTGTGTTTACAGTGTACTGCACTGGAGCTGCTCACGTCATCACACACAGACAGGTGACAGTGTGAGCTGAGACAGATAAACAACAACAACAACACAAACAGTCAGGTGACAGTGTGTGAGCTGAGACAGATAAACAACAACAACAACAGTCAGGTGACAGTGTGTGAGCTGAGACAGATAAACAACAACAACAGTAAAGTGACAGTGTGTGAGCTGAGACAGATAAACAACAACAACAGTAAGGTGACTGTGTGAGCTGAGACAGATAAACAACAACAACAACAGAGGAAAGATTGGAAGAGATGCTAAAAGTGTGAAATTGTACCACTCTTTAGGCTTTGACCGCCCCCTGGTGGACACAGTGGGGTTTTTTTACACACACAAACACACACAGCATGTACTTTACTTTTCTTTTCCATTAAGGGTGCCAATAATTTTGCACTGAATTATATACTGTGCTACAATATTAGCTGTTTATGTTTCTCTCTCTTTCCTTCAACACCCTCTTCCCGGGAGGAAGTTACCACAAAGATGCTTCCTGACCGCTCTTTGTGTGTGTGTGTGTGTGTGGTAAGACTCTGAACACAGTAGTGAGATAATGTGATGGCTAATTTCAGAGAACTGTCAGTCTCTCTCTCTCTCTCTCTCTCTCTCTCTCTCTCTCTCTCTCTCTCTCTCCCTCTCTCTCTCACACACACACACACACATCTAAAAGCAGAATGGTGACATCAGACAGAAGGAGGCCAAAGGAGCAGCCGCTTCCCACACACACACACACACACACACTCACACACACTCACATTGCTGTTTCTCCTACTGTTTTCAGTGCCTGACCCATTTCCTCTCACACACAATGGGCAGACGACACATGTGTGTGTGTGTGTGTGTGTGTGTGTGTGTGTGTGTGTGTGTGTGTGTGTGGGAGGCACCAGGTAAAATGGCATTCTTTCTATTGACAGATTGACAGAACCATTTTAATGAATTTCTGCCTCCTTTTTTGACCCTCCGTCTCTCTCTCTCTCTCTCACACACACACATATTAAATTTATTGTTGTGTCTTAAAAGTATTAGCTCTGTATGCTGTAGTGTTTTCTATTCTGACCGTATGAATTAATAACTGGATCTTAAGGATGATTGTTGTAACATTCATTTTAATTTAAAGCTAATTGACTACACCAGGGGTTGCCTAGACTAGACAACTAACATGTTAACTAGTTAACTAGAAGATGTCGAGTACTCAGTGTGGAAAAAAACAGCAAGGTGGGTGATAAAGAAAGCAGCTAAATGTACCTTTCACACTCGATGAAGCTGCACAGGGAAATTGAATAGACTTTGATATCATTTTGCGTGAAGTGTAGGAGTATGTTAATGCGAGACTGTAATTAATCCACTCCTGACGGAACTCCTCCCACAGTTAGGTTTAAAACTACATAAAATGCCAATAAAATCAGCGCACTGTAGAATTCTGTAGAAGAGTGAATTCTGTCTTTTCAGAGCCACGGGTTGCGCATCACTATCCAGTCCCACTAGATTAGAGTTGTGCCCAGTTCACACTACACCACTTTCAACACCTCAGAATCGCTCACCATTTCACCATTTCACCTTTTCACGCTACACCATCCATCACCTGGACAGACCACCTGAGGCACACCCGATCCCCAAATCCCACTCTCTCTATTGTAACTTTGTCTACTGACTATTGTATACAGAAATAAGACACATAATAAAAATAAAAGAAAATTCTGACCCTGCCTAACGATTTGGATTGTTTGCACAGACTTCTATTAGAGCTGTCTTACCTGCAACCGCATCCATCTCAGTCTCCATTACATGACAATCAGTGACCTTGTTTGTGTTTATTTTGTTGTTCCTAACAACCGTGTGACTTGACACGCCAAGTAAGTTCTTAAAGAATCGATATTAATCGATGATAAACTGGATTCAGGGATCTGCTGCGCGTGATGGCAGATGAATTAAATTTCCTGCTAGTGCTAGCCATAGAGCAGTTCTCACGACATGATTCAACACTAAGAAAAACTAACATGCTTGAATATCGTAGCCTCTGAGCTTGCTCACGGAGAACATTGCGTCGCTGGATGGCGAGCGCTCAGTGAGTAGTCTCCGAGCTGAAAGTTATCCCGCTAAGCACCAAAGTGAATCTGCGAAAAAATCACGTAATGCGCACTAGGCTTTAGATCAGCAGGGAATGCCTGCAAAGAGGATGATCCTGACTCGATTTCGGATGTTACTGAGGTTGGAGTCGGACATGGCGGAAAAACCTCCTAGACCCTGCTGTAGCTTCACGTCCTCCGTCCATCATTACGCGGTAACGAGTTTCCACACCACAACGAACTCTTATTCTGCAATCCATTATATTCTGAACTAAGACACGGAAAAGGGCAATGGAATGGTTATTCAACTCGGAATTTCGAGTAAGGAACTCAGGCAACATCCACTTCACAACAACATGGCTGCGTACACATACACACACACACACACAGTCAACAGTACAGAGAATTCCCTTTGCATCATTTTCTTCTGGATTTTCCTTGACATGTATCTTCTGTGTTGTGAAAAGAAGTTTTCAGAAAGATGACTGCAGCTCGAGTTTGCTAACGTGATAAGACAGATAGCTGTAACAGATCATTTTTATGAGTAAAGATGAACAAGACAGTTGACCTACACTACGTCATTTCTCTTCATTCATCACGCAGTAATCATTATTGACATATTTATCAAATTCAGACACTAGGCAAACAAATATGGGCTTGCTCCGGGTGTCCATGATCTTCCGAGCCGAAGCACTGGAAAGGTTTTTGATCATGAAAATCGACTGGGAACTTTCCGAGTATAAAGGATTGCAGGGTTAGTTTCAGAATCAGTGATTTCAGCTGAGCCGCCATTTTGAATTTTAAGAAATGGTCCTTAAATAGTGTAACATGATGCACAGATTTATAATCTTGCAGATTTATTCCACCAATTTATTTAAATTCATTACTCACAGTGTAGTGTTAAGAAGCTGAAACTGAAACGCTGTGTGTGTGTGTGTGTGTGTGTGTGTGTGTGTGTGTGTGTGCCAACTGAAGTGCAGTTTGATGCCGTCTTTGCTGCCTGAAAATAGCAAGGTCCTGATGACCAGTTGATTATTATTATTTGTTAAATTATTGGTCGACTAGTAAAAATGAAAGAGGACATAGTGGACATTTTATTTTCAGCCGAACTGCTTCTTTACTTCTGAGACTAAAAACAGAAATGATTCCTGTGTCAGAATTTGATGTTTTTATATTTCATAACTCTGGGCTCTGAATGTAAATGTCTCTCAGCCTGCTGTAGAATTTTTTTACACACACACCCTCTCTCTCTCTCTCTCTCTCTCTCTCTCTCTCTCTCTCCCTTTCATGAGATTTCTGTGCAAACGCGAGCTGACAGGCGTGCCTGATACTTGAAGCCAGCTTCAGTTTCAGGTAAAACTCAATTACCTCTCACACACACTCACACACACACCTGTCTGTTCTGCTGGATTAATGTGTGATTACAGTATTAAAGTGCTTCACTCTTCTAAAATATTCCTCGCTCGATTCCGTGTGTGTGTGTGTGTGTGTGTGTGTGTGTGTGTTTCTCTTTCACTGTTGTTCAGACTGAAATCTCACTCAAACTTACATCTCTCTCCTCTCTCTCTCTCTCTCCTCTCTCTCTCTCTCTCTCTCTCCCTCCCTCTCTCTCTCCCTATATCTCTCTCTCACTCTCTCTCTTCATTGTAAATTGTCTTGACCCTGACTTAGTATTTCATTTCTGCATTCCACAACCCAACTTATCCTCCTACTACACACACACACACACACACACACACACACACACACACACACACACACACACACAGGCATTCCACTCCCCTCTATACCTCTCCGTCCTTCCTGGTCACCATGGCAACAGAGCATTTTCATGTTATCTCCCATTCTAATATCCCCAATTAAAGTGGGTCTGCCGGGGCATGGATTGTGTGTGTGTGTGTGTGTGTGTGTGTGTGTGTGTGTGTGTGTGTGTGTGTGAGGTAGAGACAGAGAGAGACTTAATATCAATCCAGTGTCCTTGACCCACCTCGTACAAAACGTATACAAATGCCTCACCATCATCTGTCCACTGTGGTCGTGTCCCAAACCACACACCCTCCTCACTATGTAGGCCATGCGCACCAATAACTACATTATGGCTTTATGGGTGCTGCAATGCATTGTGGGATATCAGCGGTGTACTGGATCTTCTACTAAGTGTAGTGCACTAAGTGTAGTGAAAGGGAAGATGGCGGGATGGACAGATGAAGAGATAACGCTCAGGTGTTTTTGCTTCCCCTGACTGATTTGGGACGGATCCCATAGGGAGTGTGGAGGAGCAGGTGGCAGTTTGGATGATGATGTTCTGTCACGGTCCAGAATGTTGGAGGAGGCTGGAGACTGCTTGAGAACAAACCGTTCACACACACACACNCACACACACACACGCATTGAAGTAGGAAATAAATTATATATATGTTAAGTCTTTAAGTCTGTACTCATATCTACACAGTTTATATAAGAAATAAAACACTGTGTGTTGTGCTGTTTTAGGAAAATAATCCACAGCAGAGTGGTGTGATGTAGAGTTACTGTTATCATGCTTAAGCTGATTATTTTCCCATAACAGCACATTCTGTGTGTTTTATTCTTCTTATACCACAGCAAATTACCAACTAATACAATTTTTCATTCATTAAAAAAAATGACAGGTCTTACTTTTTATCCGTTTATAGTTACATTCAATGTTAGTTCCTATAGCAGCTATAAACAATCGTTCCCTCACCAGCCTAGGGTTACAGAAAATGTCATCATAGTAACGTGATTCTCTGTTAAATCCGACCAATTAGAATCAAGAATTCAACAGAATATATGTGGAATATATTTACATTATGTTACAATCAAGAAAGGGGGCACAAACTTTTTGCACCGAAAGTATTTTGATATCATTTTGTATTATTCATATTGCACACAATTTGATCATTTTTCTTGCTAATAATGATAATGAAGGAGCGTCTGTGAGACTGAACCGAGCGTCTGGTTTGGTACAAATTGCATTTCTTTGTCTGTTCATTATGTCCTAAGGGGGTACAAACTTTTGCACTTGGTTGCATTACACATTCTTGTCATTCTCCAGTAATGACCTCATTATCATCGGCGGTCTCAGTGTGTGTGAGTGTGTGTGAGTGTGTGTGAGTGCACTGGATTTTCTCCACGATGCTTTGGGGCATGACCACAGAATGACTCGCAAAAAAAGTACACTAATATGGAGTGGTGAATAGTGTGTGTGTGTGTGTGTGTGTGTGTGTGTGTGTGTGTGTGTGAGAGGCGGGGTCAGAGGTAACAGTAGGTGTGAAGGTGGTTTGGCTGTGTGTTTGATATCTGACACACACACACACACACACACACACACCTCACACCCCACACCCATTTTTCTCTCCTTACCCTCTTTCTCTCAGGTCTTCACACAATGTCTCTCTCTCTCTCTCTCTCTCCACCCGTTTGTCATTACCCCTCTTTTCACACCTCCATACACACAACATCTCCTGAGAACAACCCCCAACACACACACACACACACACACACACACACACACACACACGACCCCATTCTAGAAGAATCATGACTTCAGGAGCTGTATGAGAGAGATAAGAGTACAAATGTTTCATAATAATCATTAAAACTGTGAATAATAATCATGATTCCAAGATTTACAGAAATTAATAGATATTATTATGTAATGCTGCACTAACACACACACACACACACACACACACACACACAAATAAATAACTAAATATTGTCTGTTTTCTTTTCTCTCTGTTCCTTTCTCCGTAACCTATTGCATTCTCGCTCTCCTCCTTCTCCTTCTCTTTATTGTGTGTGTGTGTGTGTGTGTGTGTGTGTGTGTGTGTGTGTGTGTGTGTGTGTGTGTTTGAGTGTATATGTGTGTGTGTGTGTGTACAGGTGTGGGAAGAGGTCCAGTTGGATGGCGAGCAGATTTAGCTGCACACACTCCCTCTGACCCACTTACACACACGCGGAGCAGCGCAGCCTGTTTTTGGGCCAGAATCATAACACCGTCACACACACACACACACACACACACGCGCGCTCAACATGTACACATTTATCGACATATGCTCACACACCAGGTGTAGACAAACAGCAAACATACAAACCTCATTATACAGTGTTGGGTATATACAGTCACACACACACACACACACACACACACACACATCCGGGGCTCTCTGTTAACACACTCGGCTGTGTTTCAATTTATGTTTAAGTCACTATTTGTAGTGATGGTAGTATGTACACAGAATACCCATAATGCACTGTGACATTCAGTTTTAAACATTTGCTGATTTATTTTTATTTGAATTTTAATGAGCTGTTTGATTAAGCTCACTTCTTGAAGTCTACGTTTACGCTGACTTGATCCCTCAAGTTAAGTTCCCTTGAGCAGATCAGTATCAGATCAACCCTTAAGATGGCAGCAATGAACAAGGGAGAAACATCAGATAACGAAAAACACAGAAGTATCTGAGAAAACCTCCTGAAGTAACCCTCACGAATCTGTTTTAAATGTACAATCATTATTATATACACTGACTAAACACTGTGTGAATAACATAAATGATTTCCTGTATGGACGCCTGATGATGATGATGATGATGATGATGATGTACTACCTAGGATTTCCAAATATGCATATTCAAGAGCTACTGTACCTCCGTGATACACTGCATCCCACAAAGCAACACGATCACTTCATTTTCAAAATAAACGTAAACAATAACACCCCGGTCTAATCTGTGTTTTCCTTTTCACGCCACAGCGCTGTTGAATTCTGGATTGTGATTGGTCAGAAGGTGTTGAATAATTTTCTAGAACAGCAGCTCTTACGGTGGCGCAGGTTTATATTAATGTGCTCGTTCTGATATGTTATCGTTTCTATAGCAATGGCTTGTTCACAGGGACGTGTACGGCAGACGCTCTGTACAAAAACGAATTTAAAAATCGTAAAAAAAAAATGGATCGTTGATATGTTGTGGAGATGTTTATGTAACATTTATAGAAGGAGTCTCCAGTGTCAGTGCCTTGTAACAGTCAGAGATAAAGCTGTAACTTTACGTTTTCAGGACAGAGCAGTTTACGCTTTGCTTCAAGAGAGTGAAAAAGAGACATTGATGACGGTTTAAAACTGTTTATAGCTGCTATTGAAAATTTATATTGTTGGCAAAATGCAGTGGTATAAGAGGAATAAAACACTGGTCGTAACAGTAACCCAGCAGCATTACACCACCCCTTTGGTGATTATTTTCCTATAACAGCATGCCTCTGAGTGTTTATTTCTTAATTAACTTGCATTTTCTTTATTTATCTTTATATAACTTTAATATTCCCTGAACAGCTTTTTGGTTCTTCTCAGATGGGTCTCAGTGTTACGCTCGATCCTGTGTGGACTTTTATGTGTAAATAAAACTATTTCTGGAAATAAACAAAACATTCAACAGTAGTATTATTAGCTAAATTATTATTACGTGACCACTTAATACTTGATAGAGAAAATAAAAATACAGTATTTAAAGTTGTTTATCTGGTTGTATTCTTTTATTTGGATTTCTCAGTCATTTTGTTGAATTATTTTTTAGCTTTTATCCACAAAAAAACAAAACAAAAAAAACACAATTTCAGATCACAAGTTTGTGAAAATTGGTCCAGGAGTGAATCTATGTGTCAGGTATTCACAGACCTGTGTAGTTTATTAAAAGATAATTCTCACATACTATTAAGAAGAATAGCCTATAGTATGCAGTATACAGTATATAAGTGTGACATTTCTAACACGTACTTGTGAGTGTGTGAGTGTTTAAGACTGAAGTACAAAGGTCCAGAGGAGCTAGTATCAGTTCTCACATTTCCTCTGATTCTGTTGCATTTAACACCATCGTCTGTACCTCAGGTGTCAAATATAACATGTCCTAGCATGGAACTTTAACTCCTAGCTGCTGTTCTTTCTCCTGGAGCTCGGCTTCCCCCACTTTTTTCTCCTCTTTTCACCGCTAGCTACTGCTAATGGTTTACAACGAGCAGACAAGTGGCCATATTAGCATGAGAAGAGCTCGTGGTGTGCGCGCGAGAGCCGCCAAATCTACACACACAAGCGTCGCGAGGCGGCAGAAGATTTAAATTTATGAAAACAGGTAACGGTTAAATTAGCTAACGGTTTTTTCCCTGCTAGGTTTACTGTATACTTTTTAGAGATTTATTTTCAGATTCGTGAACTGAGGAGAAAGATAATAATGCTTGTTAGCAGATATACAGTATATAAAGAGAGAGAGAGAGAGAGAGAGAGAGAGAGAGAGAGGTGATATGGGTGATATCACATTTGCAAATATGTCTGTAAAAGATATTTTAAACACTGGAAAACTGTCCTTCACAGCAACCTGTGTATATTTCAGATAAACTTTAACAAAGATAAACATTTTATTATAAAACATTTTTTAAATTAATGTATGAATCCATTTATCATCCATTACAGGTGATGTTTTATTAATGTCCCAAAACATTCACTCAGTCTGATACCTGAACCTCTGGAATATTCCACAAGATCAGCAGGAAGTTACATCATCCAAAGTTCCTGAAGATCATAGGAAGAAGAACATTAAGGGTGTGTCTCAATCAGCTCGCTAGTTCCCTAGGTAGTGCATCAAGCTGCGATCACGCCATGTCGGAATTACCGTAATTACTAGATGACAACGTGGATGTTCTACTCAAAGCTGTTCACGTCCTCAGACTCGGAATTATGTGTTTCTTTACGCCAAAATGAATCCGTGTGAGATGATGTTGTTGCCAACTGAAAATTACACAATTACAACATTAAATCACATTTTCATGCTATTGCTAAATATTGAAGAACACAGAAAGCGCATCAGGTAGCAATAACATGTTGTTTATTACTAACGCAGATGTTGGAATTGTGTTGTTGCAAACCTAAACAAACAACAACAATAATAAAATAATAACAGTATGAAAAATTAAACAATATTATATTAATAATAGTCAATTATATAAATTATTACACAGAAATATTACGAGATAACTATTTAACTATACTTTACTGCTGAAGCTGCCGCCATTTTGAGTGTTTCCGCATGACGTTGCAACAGTCAGGTGGTACAAGTCGGAGCTGTCATAAAATTCCTAGTTAACAAGTTGTAATTACAAGTTCTGCGAGGACATGAACGCTTTTCTCACGTCGGAATCTTGTAATTACGGTAATTATGACATGGTGTGAACCCATCTTCAGTATGTCGTGTACAGGAGTTCGGGCACCGGTAAGGACCCTGGCTCACTACACATTGTGACGCTGATGACTCAATTTCCAGTGACACGACTACGTACTTGGGCTGTAAAATGTCACCACTGGCACTTATCACCAACAGGCAGGACCGATATCTTTCTGCCGTTATATATCGTATAAATTT
>CM074971.1:618520-623520 GCA_037577455.1 Pangasius macronema
ACTTTTTTCCCTTAATTTTCAGTGATATTGTGTTTTTTTCTGATGAAGTCACTTTTGAAATATTACCTGAATTATAGTGATGGAAAATGATAAATTTTGTAACGCTTTTAAGTGAATCATTAGCATGTTATTAATATTCTCACGACATTAGCATGGGTGATAGTTGAACCAGTTAGTGTATATGCTAATTCTTTGCAGAAACAAAACAACAAAAGTTACTTTTAAACCTGTTACTCATTTAAGAGCAAAATGCAGCCACTGTACAATAAAGAAACCTTGTGTGTGTGTGTGTGTGTGTGTGTGTGTGTGTGTATGTATGTGTGTGGGTAATATAAAAAATGAGATTATTGCCTCAGAGTATTTTTGAATGGTTAAATGCAAGTTTTTTTTTTAGATTCAATGCTTAAAAATCATTTAAAAGTCAAAAGTAAAGTCAAAAGTCACATTTTAAAGAGAGTTTGATGACTGTCATGATTTATGTTAAATGTTAAGTGAAATCGGAGTCTTAGTGTAACGACACACTGATTCTTCTGGTTTGTAAGGTGTGTGAATAAAGTGAGCTGAGTCACCGTGAGCAGAAATGTGATACAGCCCGTGGGAACTGCCTGACAAATATTTGATCATGGTTTATCTCTAACCATTACAACACTTAGTCCCAAGGCTTGATTAGACCTGATAAGCTAAAGTGCTTTTTAGAAGTTTTGTTCAAATAAATTAACTCACTGGATACAAACATGAGACAATCTGAGCTTTAACTGTGGAAATAATGCGCATGTTATTAACCTGCAAAAAAAAAAAAAAAGCATAAAAGAAGAATACTGTTTTAATTTAATGAGAAGAGAGAAAGGCAGGGCTTGTGCATATGATTGACAGGCGAGTTAGCCAATGGTAGGCTGGAGATGGGGAAAGGGGTGTGGCTTGTTTGGTAAGTGGGCGGTCTTTGTTTTATCGAGCTCGAGCTGTAGTCAGAGCCACAGTGTGCGCGAGGACGGTCAGGTCTCAGAGCAGGCGCAGTGCTCGCATCAGGATCTCTCGCTCTCTCTCTCTCTCTCTCTCTCGTGCACATTTTTTGGTGTTTTTATCCTGTAAATGTTTTTTTAATAAACGCATTACAGGGCATTCTGTCGGATTTTAATCCTGCACTCCTCAGATAAAGCGTCGAAGCAGCGCCTTCTCCTGTGTGTGCTCTCCCATTTTTTTGGCTTTTTTTTTTTTTTTGGACCAATACAAAAGGAAGCTTGTGTGACTGGAGCCCGGATTCGCATTACATTCTGGAGTTAAAAAAAAAAAACAGGAAAGAAATGTTCAGCATCACACCCTGACACCGGGCTCGTGTGCGCGCGCGGCTGATGTGGGGATGTTTTTAGGCACGCGCTAACGCAAAATTCAGCTGCAAACTCAACGGAAGCGTCATTTTCCTTCATTTCCTTTCTTTATTTGTTTTTTTTTTTCAGCTGAAGCACTAACCCGGCCTTTTAACAGCTTGCATTATTACATCTAAACAAATACTGGGATATAATCTGAAATCTGAGCTCGTGAGGCTGAATTGCGTTGCGTAACTGGAAAACTTCATAAACTCGACTTTTTGTGCGTGTGCGCGCGCGCGTGTGCGTGTGAGCGAGTGGTTTTTTTTTTGCCATTTTGTTTTACACAGTCTGTGCAATCGTTCACAACTCTCTGAAATCAAAGTGCTCCATGGGTTCTCCGTCTCCGAGGCCCAGCTGACAGGACCTCAGCACCGCTCCTTTTCTTTCTGGTTCTGTGTTTTTTTCTTTTCCTTCCTTTTTTATTATTAGGACATGTCGTGGGGGATTTCTCCCTCCATCATGAGGCTCGTATGGAGGAGTGTGACTGCTGTGTGGATCCTGCTGCTCACAACACGGGCTGATGAAGGTACACACACACACACACACACACACACACCTCCATTAACTGATATTACACCTCCATTAATTAGTGTTACACACTTTTCCATTAAGCCTAAAGCTGTTACTTTCAACTACCTGTTTGCTTCTCTCTAGTGTGTGTGTGTGTGTGTGTGTGTGTGTGTGAAAAATACGACTTCCACTGAAATTGCGAAATGCACAGTCACATTTTTTGGTTGTAGAGACCATAGTGATGTACGCAGAATAATAATAATAATAATAACTCCTTCAGTCCTTCACCTTCTTTCTTTTCTTTTCTTGTATTTCTCTTTTTGTTGTTGTTGTTGTTGTCCTGCCTGAAACCCGGTGTGGAGTTACACACTTTCAGATCTTGGCTTTAAGATAAGATAACATACATTTTATTGATCTCGAAAGAAATCTTGTGGCAAATTACACAAGACGGTACGAATAACAATGAACAGACTGAGTGCAAACAGAGTGGATGATTAGTAGTATAAATAGTTACTGATGCATATTAAAGCGCTTGTGTGTGTGTGTGTGTGTGTGTGAGTGAGAGAGATAGAGAGAGAATGTGCCTGGTTATGTGCATTACTGTAATATTAATCATATTTTGGAGTATTTTTTCCTCCTGGTCCTTATAGAGATCTAAATATGAAAGTGTGTGTGTGTGTGTGAGAGAGTTAAACTATGCATAACTTCAGCTTGCATTGTTTTTATGTCGTGAATTAGATTTCTCTTCCACTAACTCAGTCGAAAAAAAGTCACTCTATAGAATATTTTTATAGAAAATGCTTTTGTAATAAAATATTCCAGTATATTTACTCTAAATGTTTATCAAATTCACACGATGACCTGCTTACATATTTGGAGGATTCCATAGAAGAAATGTGGACCATACCATGTACAAATTAAGCACACACACACACATACACACACACACACACACACACACACACACACACACACACACAGGTCAGACTCACTACCTCCACCACTCTGTTCTCCATCCGTCTGTTTTTTTCCCCGTATTAAAAAATCTCCTCTGCATTTTATTAGCTTATCAGTGTAACACAGGCCCGGGCTAAATCTGCTTCCACTGATAACGCGTGTCTGACTCGGGACATCCTTACACAAGTCAAGCTTAGCGCAGAAAATGCACAGATTGGTCAGTTATATATCAGCAAATGCACTTATAGAGTGTGGAAGTTGAGCGTTTAGAGAAACTGGAGAAAAGTGTTTGGTCAGCTGGATGAGGAAAGCTGGAAGGAGGAGGAACTGCCTGTATCAAGGGTTTATGTAGAAATGTAGAAATGTGTGTGTGTGTGTGTGTTTATATATGTATATGTATAAAATGTATAAAGTGTGTGCACTTTAATCAGAAGTGGTGCATTATTTAGATTTTTGTTTGAGCTCTCTCCTCAGTTTAACAACACGTCAAAATATTACAGCTTTGGTGCTAAAAGTGGGAAACTCTTCAGTCTCCAAGCTGAGAAAACATTCAGCACTCGGATTTTAGTATCTTATTAACGCACATTAACACACACGTGTTAATCTGATCACACTAATCTGACCCACGTTGAATCGTAATCAGAAAATGTCAACCTGTAGTTGTGTTAAAATGGTGTGTTGTGCCTGATATTCAGTTACACGTTGAGTCGCTAATCTTCGCCCCACAGGCTACGGCTTTGTTTCGCTAATGTTTTAACGGTTTATCGAAACCTAAAGCGCTATGGATCTGAGCTCAATCGCCATTGATTTCTATCCCCAGTTCAGACTTTTCCTCAATCTGCTGCTCCTTTTAAAAACATTGATCTCAGTTTACAGTACACACACGCGCACACACGCACACACACACGCGCACACACACACACACACACACACACACACAGAGCTGATGACAGAAAAAAACATCAAGTCGAATTTTTTGTGCTTTTATTATGTGAGCTTTTCTTTGTGTTAAACTTTTTTAGGTTTCAGTGATTTGATGATTAAAAAATTCTAATATCATTATATAAGAGTTAATCTATAACATCCACGATCCGCTCCGATACTGATCCGAGTGTGTGAGATCGGATTTTCGTATCATTTGTATGCGCCTTTGACTGGCACGAGACGGACATCACACGCGACACCGGTCACGGAATTCCTTAAATTCCTCAAATCCCGTCTGTGCTGTTTCTCTCAGAGTCGACTCTGACCGTGAGGAGATCGGATCGGATCGGATCAGTGTCGGGTATCAGGCCTTACTTCAGATTAGAAAATGAACAGTAAAAAATGGAGTGATCTGATTGTCTGCTCTTTTAAAGAGGCGTTTAGAGAATCAGGGACTAGAGCCGTACTCTGCGTATTTTTATCCTCGTCTCTTATAACTCGAGGAAATTGCCGTCTTCTGAACGGCGCACGCAGATTGCTTTTGTTACTTTTCGAAATTGCTTTTTGGAAATCGCTCCTGTACAGTCGTACGCCGGCCGGTGACAGAAATTACAATTTTAATTGCCAGACAGCATCTGATTTGTCCGGCGGCGGTGTGAGCGGCAGGGTGTACCTCCTCCTCTTCATCACTCTCCCAAACCGCTCGCAACCTGGAAGACGCAGAACAGCAACCCGCATTAGTCCTGATCGCTGCTAAACAGCCGACAGAGCTGTAATGACGTGTTACACGTTTCATTCGTCTTTCTTTGACTTTAATTATAACTTGCACTTGAATTAAATACAAAAATCTCGTGAGATATAAATAAATAAATAACGACACACAGGTGACCTTCAAGGTGAGCGCTCGGATTTTTCACGGTGCGACGGCGCATCAGACGATCGATGCTTCGGATTAGTTCCGCTCCTCGGGACACACCTGCTCATCGTTATCCGTAATCAATTAACCGCTGTCTGTGACTGACACACACACACACACACACACACACACACACTCAAATTAATGAAGTATTGACTGATCTGCACCTGTAATTAGCTGATGGATCCGCTTTGCTTCTCTTCCAGAAGAGCCAGGAAAGGAACAGCACTGTGTTTATTAATATTTATACATTTTTAATTCTGCTTCATTAATTCTGTATCACAATTTATGATTTTATTTCTACATTTTTAAACAGCGTAATCACA
>CM074971.1:646787-649287 GCA_037577455.1 Pangasius macronema
TCTCTACTGGAGCGAAAGACAGAAATTAAGGCGAGAGGGAAAATTAAAAACATAAAAGAGTAATAGATGGAATAATTTAACGTGTGTGTGTGTGTGTGTGTGTGTGTGTGTGTGTGTGTGTGTGTGTGTGTGTGTAAAACAGTAAGTGACTTGAGAACAGAACGGTCGAGAGCATCACATGAAACACTTTGTCTCGCGTTCTTTTAGATATTAAATCTTTGAGAAAAGAGATTAAATTTTAAGAGAGGAGGAAAATTTAAAAGGTTGAGAAGAAAAGAAGGATTTTTGTAAGAGCTCAGGTTAAACGTGCGTGTGTGTGTGTGTGTGTGCGTGTGTGTGTGCGTGTGTGTGTGCGTGTGTGTGTGCGTGTGTGTGTGTGTGTGTGCGCGCGCGCGCGTGTGTGTGTGTGTGTGTGTGTGTGTGTGTGCGTGCGTGAGAACACTCAGAAGAGTATAACTATTTTTTTCTGTTTCTGAATTTTGAGTTGATGTTGGGTGTAGCTGACTCTCTCTCTCTCTCTCTCTCTCTCTCTCTCTCTCTCTGTCTTGTGTGTGTGTGTGTGTGTGTGTGTGTGTGTGTGTGTGTGTGTGTGTGTGTGTGTAGTTCCAGTGCTGGTTTCGGGGCTCAGGCAGAGCACAGCAACTGAATCCAGTCTGACGTTACACTGGCCGATCCCAACACACACTCACTACAGCGTCCTACAGTATCAACTCCGCTACTGCGAGAAGGTCCGAGCCCCCCACACACACACACACACACACACACACACACGTGTAGATAATGTATATATGATGTATAGGTGATGTGTAGATAATGTAATTTCCCCTCTATAGGTGAGAGGCAGTGAGGTTATACTGACATTATATCAGATCACTTTATAGGTCTGCAGTTGCCCACCGTAGCCCAATCTGTTGTTGTGCACAAAGTATTGGCACCCCTGTTCCGTGTCATAAAATCTTTATTTCTTTTGTATTCTGTGCACATTGATGGTATTGCTCCTACGCTTATCGCTTTTGTATAGTATCTCCTGTAATCTGCACACAACCAGACAATTCTCCTGTGGTCATGTTACAGTGTGTACAGTGACACAGGAAGCTGTCGTACATGAACACACTCCTCCTTTCCTATACACTCCTGAGTGTGTGTCTGTATCTGGTGAATAAACGCTGCCTTTAGTCTTTATATTTAACTCGAGGATACTTGTAGACTCGCTGGCTGGAGCAGAGATAGAGTGTGTTCTTGCTGTTCCAAAGTGTGAACTATAAACCATTTGCCAAAACAAAACACACACACACACACACACACACACACACACACACACACATACTGCAGAAGCTTTCACACATTAGCAAGAACATAATCAAAAATAATAACCACTCTGAAATGATCTGCGTAATCACTCTCTCTTTTTTTTTCCCCCTCTCTCCCCCTCTCTCTCTCTCTCTCTCTCTCTCTCTCACACACACACACACACACACACACACACACACACACGAACAGCACTGTGTAAGATAATAAGACAAGCAAATCTGCTTACTTTGTGAGGAAGGTAAACGCTTTTCATTCTCTTCTCCTCTCTCTCCGTCTCATTCGCGCCCTTTCTCCTTCCCCCGCTGGCGTTTTTTTCTTCATTTCAGTCCTGTTAATCAGTGTTTTGTGTTTTTTGGCGTAGCTGTTGATAAGAGTGTGCTGCCAGAGCAATTAACAAAATCAAATGGATTAGATAAACAGTGGGTAATTAAACGCCAAACAGGAACTTAAATGGAAATAAATACCAACACCTTTCAAACCTGTGTGTGTGTGTGTGTGTGTGTGTGTGTGTGCGTGTGTGTGTGTGTTTGCCTTTTAGCAGGAGCGCGGCGCAGAGGAGCACTCATGCCGTTATAAGGAGAGCGTCAGCAATCACGTGGTTCTGAGCGACCTCCGCAGGGCGACTCAGTACGAAGTGCAGATCCGAGCTCGGACGCAGTCGGGATACAGCGTCTTCAGCCAGGCCAAGTCCTTCAGAACGCTGCCTGATGGTGAGACTCCACCCGTGTCACTTCCTGTTCCCCACCCTTCCTCAGCTCACGTATGGGCTGCTAGATACAGCGTATGATGATTTCTTGGTTGTTCCTTAACGCGTTTAGCTAGCTCATGTAGCCGTATAACTCGCTAGCTGCAAACCGAACCACACACACATCCGCACTTTTTCACTCTAGAAGTAGCGAGCGACAAAGCTTCACTCTTTACGTACGTGTACGACACGGAGCGATGGTTTCGCACAAATCAGGCGTGACTCAAATCAAACGAGTGGCTCGATTCCTCGGAGCAGTCGTACCGAGTGTGTGGTGCGACAGATCAGATCCGCTCTCAGCTTTAGCTCCGAGCTGCAGTTAATTCCCGCAAAGAATGGAAGATTTATAACTGTGTGATTTTATCAAGTCTAGTGAATGTTGGATTAGTATATGAGTACCAAGCTCTGTGTGTGTGTGTGTGTGTGTGTGTGTGTGTGTGTCTG
>CM074971.1:654287-659212 GCA_037577455.1 Pangasius macronema
TGTACACTTTCGATGATGTCCTACAGTGGTATGTGACAGTCAACACCATGCTTTTATCTTTCCCAGCATGCTCACCTGTCAATCAAGCGCCTAGTCATTACTGTTATTCGCTTAGCCCCGCCTCTCCAGTCAATCACCTGCCAGATATTCTTCAAGCCCCTCCCATTTTCCCTCACTAAAGCCTCTTGTAGATTGAGTCCTGGCCTGCTTTGCTCTCAGCATGTCCACCTGTCAATCAGGACTGTAAACACGCCCCCTGCGGATCAGTTTATCCAGCTGTCAATAAAGCCACAGCGAGGCTCGGACACTCGGCCTGCCTCCGGGGCTGAGCTGTCAATCAACTGTCCGTCTCCCTCTCTGACTGGCTGCAGATGAATACAGACTACAACAAGCTATTCCACGCTCTGAATTCCTTTTTCCTGCTGTCTTTCTTTCTTTCTTTCTTTCTTTCTGGTCTCATCACTTTTCCTCTGTCTTCTCTCTTAACTGAACTGAATTTAGTACATTACCAAAGCATTAATGGAGCAGGAACAATAATCTCTCTCTCTCTCTCTCTCTCTCTCTCTCTCTCTCTCTCTCTCTCTCTGTCTCTCTCTCTCTCTCAGTCCGTCTCACCCTCTCCTGGACCAGCGTTCTGCTCTCTCCTCCTGCAGCTCGGTGGCTGAGTGGCTCAGGGCCATAAAGATGGAGCGCTATGAGGAGAGTTTCATACAGGCAGGATACACATCCATCCAACTACTGACTCACATCAACGCAGAGTGAGTCACACACACACACGCACACACGCGCACACACGCGCACACACACTCACACACAGACACACACACACACACACACACACACACACACACACTTCACGGTTTTAAAAATACTCAATATCATAATAAAACATTAATAGCAGGTTTCAGGAGACGTGGTACGGAGACCATCATTGATTCTTTTATCCGATTAAAACTCACATTTTCATTTTAGCTGCGAATGTCGTCTTTAAAATCACCACCTCACGTTTATGAAATACAAAAGTTAGATTTGATGTGAAAGTTTTGTACTTAAATTGTAAAATATATTTTAAAAATTCTCCTTTCTCCTTTAAAGTATATATATTTATATTTATCGTATTTCTCCTGGGTAGATGTTTATACGTAACTCACGTGAGCTAATAATATTATAACAGAGCGCTAGCTAGAGTCTGTGTTTAACATGCTGTGATACTAGCTTTAACAAACTCTTACACAATTCTTAATCAAATTAAAAAAATGTAAAGAATAAAGTTGTCATTCTCTCTCTCTCTCTCTCTCTCTCTCTCTCTCTCTCTCCCGCACGCGCACGTTTTCAGGGACCTGTTGCGGTTGGGTGTGAATCTCGCCGGCCATCAGAAGAAAATCCTCTCCAGCATTCAGTCTCTTCGAGTCCAGAACAAGAGTCCCAATAACATCCTCTACTGACTGACACACACACACACACACACACACACGGACATCTGCAAAACACACACACACACACACACATACACGGACATCTGCAAAACACACACACACACACACACACACACACACACGTTTATGGACTCAGCTCTTCCTGTGACATGGACCAATCAGGAGCTGTATCAGAATGTCAGAAAATGGCTTCCAAGTGACGTTAAAGGTTTAAAAGACGCTACGAAGCGAGTTCCCGAATCGCCGCGGCAACAGTGCGGCGCTTTAATGGCGAACGTCACGAACGATGGAGGAGAAAAGAAAAAGTGCCATATTTTGGCGTGACCGCGCCGAGCGGAGGACTTCCACGCCGTGTTACGTTTTCAGAGTATTTTTCTAATGGAGTTTGTGTGTGTGTGTGTGTGTGTGTGTTATCGGCGAGAGACTTAACGAGGATTAAACGAGGAGGAACAGTGAGAACTGTGTTTAAGCCGTACCGGGACCGCGGCGGTTCTCCGCGGGGGAACCCCTCTGTTCTCTCTTCTCTCTTTACACACGTGATACTCGGGGGATTCGATTTCTTTTCAGTATCTGCAGTGTGTGCTGTGAGAAATCACTCACACACACACACACACACACACACACACACACACCTCACATCACACCGTCTCCTAGACGACTGTTTGATTCTGATTTATTATTAACGCCAGAGATAGAGTCTGGTCACGGAGTGTAGTCCGTTTACACGTTTTCTCACGTGTCCTGTTGGGATTACTTCCTTTCTGTGATTAATCCAGATTATACGTGTAGGGTGGTCAGTTATTCTGAGGTTTTACACACACACACACACACACACACACACACACACGAGCGGTGTTTGAATGTATTAATCAGTCGTTTCTCATTTCTGTTGGTGTAGCCCCGCCTCCAAATGATCACATGACCGCGTAGAGCAGTGGCTCTCATAATGGGGTCCGTGATTTTATAATTTTTTTCTTTTTTCGATTTTGTTGCAGTTTTTCGTTTGTTTAGGGGTCCAAGCTCTGGGACCTGACGCGTTTCACCTAACGAATCGGAGAACGCTCTGTGGCTCTGAACAGAGAGGATCAGAGGAATCGGAATATTGTATTAAAGAGATAAATCCGTGCCGAGGCGTCCGGGGAGGTTATTTTCCAGGTGACGGGGTCCTGAGATGTGTGTTGGGATCGCAGCGCCGCCAGCGCGAGTGTGTGATCAGAGTTCTACGCCACAGTCAGGGTCACGTTCAGCATCATTCCAATGAGACGTTTTTTCTTACATGAACAGAACCGACTTCTTCAGTTTATCCTTTAACTGATGTTTTAAATGCGGCGCGTAAACTCTGAGTGCGTTCATCGATTGATAAATAAATAAATAAACAAGTCAAAAAATGGCACCAAATCCACTTGTTAATTAAAACTGCGTTTATTACGTTTCCAGTATTTAACCAGTTAGAGAACTTTTTCAGAACCATCACACTTAATTGCGTTTATTTGAAAAGCTAAAAAAATATTCACAATATTTATGTTGCGATGAGTTAATCAGGCCTGAGAGCGCGGTGCAGTTCGTCCCGGCGCAGTTTTACACACACACACACACACACACACACACACACACACACAGGGTTTATTCCAGGTGTCCAGTACGGCTTCAGGAAGTGTGTGACAGTGTGTGTGTGTGAGAGAGAGTGTGTGTGAGAGAGAGAGAGAGTGTGTGTGAGAGAGAGAGAGAGTGTGTGTGAGAGAGAGAGAGAGTGTGTGTGAGAGAGAGAGAGAGAGTGTGTGAGAGAGAGTGAGTGTGTGAGAGTGTGTTAGCACTTGATCATATTTTATTCAGGCATAATGATGGACAGCGTCAGATACACACACACACACACACACAGAAAGCTTTTCTTCGCGTAAGCAGAACGTCCTGATTTAAAAGCTGTTCCACTTCAGTGACCTTTGACCCCGGGGCGAGCCGGGGTGGGTTATGGGTAGGAGGAGGAGTCGATCTTCACATTGGAGATCTGTTTAATCAAAAGCAGGGAGATGATTATAATAATTATTATTATTGTTGTTGTTGTTGTTGTTGTTATTATAATTATGCCTTTGTTTTCTTTTGATGTATAGGAATATACATTTTTATGTAAATGAGTTTTAACTCCTCCTTCAGTGTAACCTGTGTTTCTGTCCCAACAATAAACCCTTCACACACACACACACACACTCGCGCGCACACACGCGCTGTTTCTCTGTTCTGTTCAGTACGGGAGTGTGTACGCTGAGAGGCGGAGCGTTTATTAGCGCGGCTGTAGCAGTGACGTGTCCAGCGTGCTGCGCAGAATGCTAACGGGCAACTTCAAACAAAATATTAGCAATAAAATCAATAATAAAAGGTAATATTAATAACAACAACGTCAACTAAGCACTTTAGCTAACAGGGACGTGTGGGCGGAGCTAGAAACAGCGCAGCTTAATGATTGGTCGGTCACGATGGCAGAAGTGCAAATATTTGCAGTTTAGCCATAGCGATTATGAATTTTGACTCGTTGCTATGGCGATACAGCTACTGTCGTCACTTTGACGTGTGAATATTTATGAGCCTTGGTTTTGTGAGCCAATAGGAAACAAGATGGGGCTGTGAGTTGTTTGGTTCGGGGGAAAAGGGGAGGAGCTTGTGTCAAACTGTTCCTGTTGCTTGGTGCACGATCTGGGCTTTTTTTCTTTCCTTTGCTAGAATTTTCTTGGGTTTTTTTTTTCTTGTTTTTTTTTCCAAGGTAGTTATAGAGCGCATCAGCAATTAAACACAACAACAACAGAGTAAGAGCTGAGAATGAAAACCTGTTACTGCTGCAACGTCAGAATCGTCCTGAATAATCATCAGATCACAGCGACTTGATCTCCAGTCTGATCTCCAGTCTGATCTGCAGTCTGATCTGCAGTCTGAGCTCCAGTCTGATCTCCTGTCTGACCTCCTGTCTGACCTCCAGTCTGATCTCCTGTCTGACCTCCAGTCTGACCTCCAGTCTGATCTCCAGTCTGATCTGCAGTCTGATCTCCAGTCTGACCTCCTGTCTGACCTCCAGTCTGATCTCCAGTCTGACCTCCAGTCTGATCTCCAGTCTGATCTGCAGTCTGATCTCCTGTCTGATCTCTAGTCTGATCTGCTGTCTGAGCTCCAGTCTGATCTGCAGTCTGAGCTCCAGTCTGACCTCCAGTCTGATCTCTAGTCTGATGATCTGATCTGTTGCTGTATTGGAGATGAAGCTTGTAATTCCCTGCATGCTGCCCTCTAAAAACCACCTAAAACACCCGACAGCATGAAGTTTCACCGCTGTACCGTTTCCGGTTAAATCTTTAACGCTGATCGTGCTAATCACTGTTCGGAGAAGCTAATCATCAGCATTAGCATGACGTTAGCCGGCTAGCATGTTGCTAAGCTACCGGCTGTTATCCGCTGCTGTTGTCGCCGTGCTGCAGTTTCAGCGCACGACGCCGCGTGGATGTTAGA
>CM074971.1:679770-684770 GCA_037577455.1 Pangasius macronema
GTGTGTGTGTGTGTGTGTGTGTGTGTGTGTGTGTGTGTGCGTGCGTGTGTGTGTGTGTGTGTGTGTGTGTGTGTGTGTGTGTGTGTGTGTGTGCACAGCTATAAACTCCAGTGTCACATTAAAAATCTGAAACATATCTTATATTTTTATTCAGAGTTGATTTTAATCGAACTGACTGTTAAACTTCTGATTAAAACCTTCATGATTTCTGATGATGAGCTTAAAACTGTCCCACTGTATTCACCACACACACACACACACACACACACACACACACACACACACACTTCAGACCCCACGCTGCCCTTCTGGAGGAACCTGTAATGATTATACGCTAGAAAAATAATCAGAAATCAGAAATCAGAAAGCGTGTTCTGTAGAACCTGTTTGTAAAAGCAAGAACCTGTAATTATCCGAGGAACCCGTGAAGAACCCTTTGTGATGAGTGCAGCGCACTACTTTGGGACGTTAGAGTTAATTAATTAATTATGCATAATTCACTTTACAGTTTGAAGGAAGTGGAGGTTACTGCACCATTTTGTCATCTGATATCTGCTGCTACTTTAATTTAATTTGAGTAAAATTAGTAAAGCTGGAGCCGGGATAAGATAGCGGTTTAATTTCAAATCCTGATCAAGTCAAAAAATCAATAAATAAACTTTGGTTAAAGCGTCATTATTGCTGGTGAGAACACAAGAGTTAGTTCCTGTTGTCACTTGCGCTACAGCAGCTATAAACAGCAGAGTCCCTCAGCAGAGTCTCTTTATTCTCTCTTCAGGTTAATAAGAGAAAAAAACGCAGAAGTTTTTTAAAGTTACAGCTTCACCCTCTGTTACAAAGCGCTGACACTGGAGACTCCTTCCATAATTGTTAGATAAACCCAGTTTTAATGTGTTTATTATCAGAGGAGCGTTCGCTCTACACGTCCCTGTGAATGAGCCGTTACCATAGAAACCATAAAGTATTAGAACGAGTGCATTAATATAAACCTTAAATAGCAGGTGATTTCATTCAGCCTTACTCACAGATGATTGATTTGATTGATTGATTGATTGATTGATTGATTGAGTGATTAAACAGATAGGCATGATTATTCTTCTCTATAGTGTGACCAGAAAGAAACTCCTAGCTCCTGTCTCTTTCTATCTTCTCTCCCCTCTTTCATTGCCCCCCCTCCCTCTCTCTCTCCCTCTCTCTCTCTCTCTCTCTCTCTCTCTCTCTATCGCTGTCTCTCTCTTGGGACTTTCAGACCTCCTATTGTGTTAATTGACAGTTATTAACGGGTGAATTGTTTGGGTTTTGGTTGTTTCTGACCTAGAAAAACAGACTGAGAGAGTGAAAGAGAGGGAGAGGAGGGGGAGGAGGAGGAGGAGGAGGAGGGGGAGAGGGAGGTGGGGGGGTAAGAAGGGTGAGAGTGAAGGAATGTTCTGGAAGAAAGGAGAGAAGAGAAGAAAAGAGAAAAGGAGTCTTTCCTCCGCCTGAAGGATTGTTAGCCTCCGGCACGCAATCATTTAGATATTAAATCACCATCTGAAAGCTGCTGATGAGCAGTAACACACCGACACAGCCAAAGTATATGTTACACACACACACACACACACACACACACACACTGTATATATACACATACACACACACACACACACACAAGAAGGTCTTTGTTTGCCATTGGTACACAGACTGGAAGTACGAGTATTTTGGAATGCTTTTGGCTTCTTCTTCTGTTTGTCTTCTCTTTTTTCCTTCCTTTTTTTGCTGTTTACAGAGCTTGTCTTTCTCATTGTTACTCCACACACACACTGATATCCCCATACATCATCCTCACAAAGCTTCAAAACCGCCACGCTGTGTATTTCTGTCATGCACAAACACTCGACTGCTAAATGGTTTTAGAAAGAAAATCAACATCTTAATCCTGAACTAAAAAGATTCATGGGCGATTCGTTCTATTTGACTCCTTCAAACGAATCAAAATAATCGAATCACCTTAAATCTAAACTCTTATGTGAACCTAAAGAATCGATTTGCCGTAATCCTTAAAGACGGTTCGTGCAGGATTTGCTCAGTTTGACTCCTTAAAATGAATCGAAACAATAAAGTCATGTTAATTCTAAACTCAAATGATTCATGCACGATTCCTTGTGTCTGACTCCTTTAAGTGAATCCAAGTAATCAATTCACATGAATCCTAAATGCAGATGATTCATGGACGAGTTGTTTTGTTTTGTTTGACTCCTTGAAATGAATCAAATGAATCTATTCACCTTATTCCCAAACTGAGACGAATCATGAGCTAGTCTTTCTGCATAACTCTTTCAAGCGATTCATAAGAATCAGTTTGCCTTACTGAACTCAGAAGATTGGTGACTGGATAAATAAATCTAAAGAATGTGTTCACATTTAATCCTAAACTCACATGACTGATGGATGATTTGTTCTATTTGACACCTTTAGGTGAATCATGAGAATCAATTCACAATCACAGACAAAACCAAACAAGTCAACAGCGTTATTGAGGAGTTAAAAGGAAACATTTAACTCCTAACATCTGACAAATGATTCCTAACTAGGGAACAGAATCACCCGTACCTGCGCCCTGCACCATGGCCGCGTCCTAAACACTCCCGACCGACTGAAATTAACGAACATGTGTTTTAGGGAATTTGTACAACATGCAGGAAAATAACTGTAGGAAACGGTAACATCATAAACATAATTAAAACTGGACTCACTGCTGCTTCTTGTGCATTATGGGTAATGAACGGTCAGCCGCAGGGTCTCATTCGTATTAATTCCATGTGTTCCAGTGTTTTGGGACGGAGCCAAAATGGCTACCCATAGTGTTCTAGGAGGAACACTAACAAGACGTTAACTGTGGGGTTTGGGATGGAGCCTGAACCTGAGATCAGAACTCTGGCACCACCATCACGTCGTAAAATACGTCTGCTTTCAATCGGGCAGTGTGTAACCGGAGCTGGGCTTTATGTACTGTATAGGGTGTGTGTGTGTGTGTGTGTGTGTGTGTGTGTGTGTGTGTGTGTGTGTGTGTGTGTGGGTGTGTGTGGAGATGATGCTCCTGTAATGTGGTTCTGGTTGGTTAAATGCTTGAGCTGTCAAAGGTAATTTATCCCACAGAACAAATGCAATATAGGGCAGGTCTTCCTGTGTGTGTGTGTGTGTGTGTGTGTGTGTGTGTGTGTGTGTGTGTGTGTGTGAGAGAGAGAGAGAGAGAGAGCGAGANTGTGTGTGTGTGTGTGTGTGTGTGTGTGAGAGAGAGAGAGAGAGAGAGAGAGAGAGAGAGAGAGAGAGAGAGAAAGGGAAAGGCAGGGCCGGAGCTCTTCGTTACAGGATATATAATACGAGTAGAGTGAATTCCCCCCTCCACCCAATGGCAGAATAATAAACACATGTTTATACACGCCCTAAACACATACTGTACACTAAAACACACACACACACACACACACACACACACACACACACACACACAGCTTGTCTTTTTGTTGGCATTCTCAACAGCTGCTCACAAACCGCATATTGAAAACACATGGTTCAGTTTTGTATGGCGCCGAACATGGACTCTAACATGGACATGAACTTCGATCCTCTGGAGGAAAGTGTGTGTGAGTGTACGTGTGTGAGTGTACGTGTGTGAGTGTGTACGTGTGCGAGTGTGTGAGTGTGTGAGTGTGTGTGTGTGTGTGTGTGTGTGTGTGTGTGTTGTTTATGCGTTTCCTATTGATGTCAGTCCAGTAACTCACTCAGTCTATAATCCTCAAAGGTCCTTTACAACTTCTTAGCAGGATAGAATAGTTTATCTTCATGAACACACACACACACACACACACACACACACACACACACACACACACACACACACACTACTGCATTAATATCTATTGATTTGTGTTACTGTAGATAAATAATGCTAACGGTGACCTTAAAGGCACAAGTCAAATCCATAACCTCATTTTTAAATTTGTGACAGTCTGTAAAATATCAGTCCATCATCATCATCTCTGGAGGCGGGGCCTAAAGGGGCGGAGTCGTAACCATTTCTGATTCCAAGATCCTCATCTTATTCCACTCCAGCATAGTCTCCGTTCACAGGCCTGCAAGAGTCTCGCGTGTTTTGTGCACTTTTCTGGCCACGTACTCGCATCACTGCATCACTTGATGTGTCAGTCAAAAAAAATGCACTGTACCTCTAACAGATTCTCAGAATGAAGCTTTTTATAAGTTGAGTTACACGATGGAGTTCAGTCGATGTTTATAGATGACGGGAAGTCCTAAACCACATGAACCAAAGCAAACTGGTGCCCCTGATTCACCTAAAGGAGTCAAACAGAACGAAACATCCGTGAATTATCAGAATTTAGGATCGATGTGAACAGAATCTTTTGATTTGCTTAAAACAGTCAGACAGAACAAATCGTCCATGAATATAAAAAGAATCGATTTGACTTCGTTCTGAACTCGTTGCTAAGTTGAGGTTGCTTAAAAAAGATAAACTGAGGAAAACTACTTAGCTCTCTTAGTTCAGTGTTTGTGCTCACATGAATCCTTCGAGTTCAGGATTAAGGCAACGTGATTCTTACGCTTCGCTTAAAGGAGGTGCAGAGAAAGAATCGTTCATGATCCGTCTGAGTTTAGGAATAAAGTGAATTGATTCGTTGGATTCATTTCAAGGAGTCAGTAAGAACAAATCATCCTGATTGACTATTTTTTACCAAAACAGATCCTTAAATCTCAGCACACAGAAGGCAGTATGTTGGGATGATATGCCAGTGGCCTCTTAGGAAGCCCTGAGAGCCCGTACTTCTTTCTTTATTTATTTATTTCCTGTTTTCTCTTGATCATGACTTAATTTTCACCAGATCTCCCCATGACAAAAAAGTTCTTGTGGTCTCGTCATAACAAAAGTTGTTTTCTCACAACGTAATCTTATCACAAGAAAATCTCGTGTCTTGAACAGGACTGCTTTTCCGTGCAGATTGGCG
>CM074971.1:689770-696935 GCA_037577455.1 Pangasius macronema
TTGTCACAAAGCAGCTTTACAGAAATATGTAAATTTTGGTGGTGAGGAAAAACCTCCGTGAGACGATATGAGGAAGAAACGTTGAGAGGAACCAGACTCACAGGGAACCCGTCCTCATCTGGGTGACACCGCAGAGTGCGATTATAAATAAACCCCTGTTACTGTCTGCTACATGGTCAGCGAGTGCAATCGTGCAGCCAGTAAATTCATCCCAGTTTCCACATGAAGCTGATTGAAGTTATCAGCTGCTCACTGACGGAGGCTTGAGTGCAGAAAGTCGTCACTGAAGTCTGTAGCTCCGTCTGTTTAATGCAGATGTTCAGAGCTTCAGTCTTAATGCTGCGTTCGACTCAGACCTCCGATTAGGAGCAACCAGAGAGCACGTAGCACAATGATCTCCTCAACCCTGAGTTCAGCAAGTGACATCAAATCAAAATGGCTGCTCGCAGCGTGAACAGTAAACACTTCTTCTTTTTCTTTTTCTTCTTTACATACTTCTATACACACGTGTGTTTGCTGTATATCAGTTAACACACCGTACAGACATATGTCCTGTTTAAATCTCCAGCTTGTTGCGACTTTCCACTTCCGACACACAAACCCTTATTATTCACATTTAACTCTGAATTTATTTATTATTATTATATTTATTATTCTGTAAACAAAGCTATAATATAATAACTCAAATAACAATCTGTTCCCTTTCTTTCTTTTCCTTCTTATTAACATATTCTTATCGTCAGTTCCTTTAGAAATCGATCTCTAGGCTTCTGAAAGAATCCCAGAGCTTACTGAGAGGATTCCTGAGAGGATTCCTGAGAGAATTCCTGAGAGGATTCCTGAGAGGATTCCTGAGAGGATTTACTGAGAGGATTCCTGAGAGGATTCCTGAGAGGATTACTGAGAGGATTCTGGATTCCTGAGAGGATTCCTGAGAGGATTCTGGATTCCTGAGAGGATTCCTGAGAGGATTCTGGATTCCTGAGAGGATTCTGGATTCCTGAGAGGATTCCTGAGAGGATTCTGGATTCCTGAGAGGATTCCTGAGAGGATTTCTGATTCCATTCCTATATTTACACTTCAGGTTTGTACAGATATTAAAATCATTTTTAACAGTGACTATTATTTGACTGATTTAACAGATTTTTGGCTTTAGGTGCTGTACATCGATTATGAGAGTGAATCAAACGCTGAAGAGTCTGGTGTTGTGTTTTATTGAAACCATCGCACAAGTTTGTCTAGATTTTACAGAACATTGTGTCATAGGAAATTTAAAAACGTTTAATTGTTAGGTCAAAGTCTGATGGAAAAAAAACATTAGCACGTAAGAAAATAATAAAATGTACATGATGACAGGTGACAGCTCAGTTTATGTTGTTAAATAGATATTTCATGTGTTACAGGATAACTTCATATGATGATATGATCACTGATTATTGTTTCTGTAGTTCCGTATTTGTCCACTGGGTGTCTCCATCGCCTCTGAAATGGAGCAGAGGATTAAAAAGTAAAAATTCTTTAGAGAGGAGAATTACTGTCAGAAATACAGTTAGTGTGTGTGTGTGTGTGTGTGTGAGAGAGAGAGAGAGAGAGAGAGAGAGAGAGAGAGAGAGTGACTGTGTGTGTTTCTACTAACTGAATGAAAGAAAGAAAATGCAGGGCTCTGTGTGTGTGTGTGTGTGTGTGTGTGTGTGTGTGTGTGTGTGTGTGTGTGTGTGTGTGTGTGTTTGTGCGCGTGCAGGTGTGATTAAAGTCTTTTGTAGCAGTTATAACCTTCCTGTGAACTTTCCTTAATTTCCTCCTCATTGGAAACATTCTCACTAGTGAAAAGTGCGCGCGCACACACACACACACACACACACGCGCACGTACGAAGGCCGGAGCTCAGATACTGAAGATCCCCATGAATGTGGCCTGAGCCGAGATGACAAGCTCAGCTGATTGCCGTGGGACAGAAAGCTCCAGAACTGACCCTGACTCCAGGAAATGAATGCCTGAAACACACACACACACACACACACACGCGCGCGAAGAAACACAAACATACGCACTCAGCATTTTGGGGTGTGTATGAGTTATTGGTTTATCAGGAAATGCTTGAGTCATTAGTTTGAGATCTCACTGGTGTTTAGTTAAAGTTTAANTTTAAGAGGACGTGAGAATGTGTTGGTACATTTTATTTATTTATTTATTTATTTATTTATTTATTTATTTATTTAAGTGAAGGGAGAAACAGCAGTTTGCTTTAAAAGATGGAGAAATATTTTGAAAGTTTGCTGAGATATGAGGTATCTCAAAAGGCATTACTCAGCTCTTTGTAGACCAGATTAATGCAGTTTCATAGTTTATCGCTGTCATCGTCATCAGATAAGGAGCTACAGGATCTTGCACTAAGCACATTTGCCTCGCACCGCCGGGGTCAGGGGTTCGAATCGCTCCTCCGCCCCGTGTGTGTGGAGTTCGCATGTTCTCCCTGTGCTTCGGAGGTTTCCTCCAAGTATTCTGGGTTGATTGTGCGCTGCAATGGTTTGGCACCTCATCCAGGGTGTCCCCCACCTTGTGCCCCGAGTCCCCTGAGATGACCTCCAGGCTCCCCACGACCCTGTGTAGGATAAGCGGTACAGAGGATGGACGGATGGATGGATGGATGGATGGATGGACATGTGGCCAGCATATGGGGGTCGATATTAGGTGACATTTCTGACAAGTTCAAATCCTGATGATGCCACAGGCATCCGTGGCTAGGAACACAAGAGAGCGGCGCTGTCTGTGTGGGCGGGGCATACTCTCGCTCTCCTGTCAATCACAGCGACACTAGCCAATCATGGGTGTCTGTGAGATCACGCATGCAGAAGAGGGCTGATAGTGCTTTGCTCCGAGTGTGTCGAGAAGATGCGGATGGCGGTTTCACGTGACTCAGAGGAAGCACGTGTTAGCCTTCGCTGTCCCAGGATGGTAGCCGAGAGCCAAGACTAAATTAATGAGAAGATTGGGCAAAAATCGAACAGATGCTTGAAAGAAGGTGAGCTGTAGTCTGTATTTTTGGCTGTAGTTTGAGAATTGTGGAGTTGATCTGTGTTTGATACGAATAACAGCATCATTAAAACTCCAGGGTAGAAGTCAAACGACAGCGATCTGGGCGTACACGTATTTCACGATTAATGATCAGAGCAAAGCAGACAGTAAACTGTGAAAACACTGAGGAGGAAGAACTACAGAATCTTCCTCAGAGCAAGTGAGCGCAGGTTGTTTTTTTAATTGGTAGCATGCAGAGGGGTTCATGAGAGGGCAGAGAAACTGACGCACGTGAGCGTGAGCACTTCAGTTATGCGAGCACTGAGACACGCCCACCTCCACACTCAGCTCACTCAGCTCACTCAGCTCACGAGTCGAGCTGAAATTCACAACACTAACAGCACTGGCGTTTCTCTCTCTTTTTTTTGCAGCTTGCTGTAAATGATGTGAAATTATTGTGACACGTGATCTGCAACACAATCGGTTTTAGCATATTTAGGAACATGTGAGTGAAGCTTCACCTGCAGTGTAACACGTGTTGAGAGGCACGCTCACGTTACTGGGCATGCTCTTCAGGCACTTCATCAGTTTAGTCTCCGCCCCCTTCAGTCGCTTGGTGATCACATGACCCATCACCCAGGTGGGGTCCTTATAGAGTACCTGCGGCACAGGAACCAGGAACCAGTTCTTTCACGTCTTTGATGATAAACTACAGAATAAACCACACTAACCTGACTGTAAATGAAGTACGAGCCCTCGGTCACCACGGTGATGGATTCCCCGGATACCTGAAGCCCCGCCCCCTGGCTACGCCCAACTGCCCAGGAAAGAACGGTCATATCACGCTCATCTGAAGAGGAGAGGAAGAAACAGGAACAGAACAGGAAGCATGAGTGGTTCTGAGGAAGACTGTGCTGGACATAGGAATGTGGTCAGTGTAACATTCAATTTCCTTAAAATGCCAGAACACACACTCTACAGTGAAGCGGTTATCTACAGGTGACAGGAGTGTATCTGTGCGTACCGTACGAGTAGGTGGAGGCAGGAACCAGGTGCAGGAACGTGCGCTGTTCTGCTGAGAAATGACACAGCATTCAGGAATGAGAATAGTGTGTGTATGAGTGTGTGAGAGAGAGAGAGAGAGAGAGAGAGAGAGAGAGACAGAAAGGGAAAATGAGAAAGGGAGAGAGAGAGACAGAGAGCAGGGTAGAAAGGAGAGAGAGAGAGAGACGGATGAACAACATATTTTGAACCTCACGTAATGTGGAGAGACAGACAAACTGAAGCACTCGTAGAAAGGGTTCTAAGCTTGGTAGAGAGGTTCTGTTTGGATTAAAACTCCCTGCAGCAGAACAAACTGAAGATCTCTTTCTGGTTCTAGATCCAGGATCTTTTTGTAAGTGTGAAGCTTAGTGTTAAACTCACTCTGTCTCTTCTGTCTCAGTTTTCTCTGTGAGGACACGTCTCTTTTTCCTCTGCTGCTCCCACATGCCAGCGTCACAGAGGTCTGAAACACACACACACACACACACACACACACACACACACACGCACTCGATGTGTTTACATGTACAACAAAATCTGGTTAGTGATCTGCTGATTTCAGGAAATATGTGGTTAATACGTTTGTGTGCTCGGTAACGGATGTCGTTAGTTTCCTTGTGCAATGTCAGTACTAACGTTTTTTTAGACGTTTCTTCTGACATAAATCTCACGTCTGGGTGGTGATGAAATAAACACAGGGACATGTTTCCACAGGTAGTTTTGTCTTAAAAAAAATAATGTGTGCCTTCAAAAGCACAGATGTGTCAATCCGGGCTAAAATAATCTGTCGATTGCAGAGTCGGTCGAAAAACAGCAGGTGACAGACAGACAGACAGACGGACAAAGAGACGGGTGTCGTGGACATTTACCTGAAAATAGGAGTCAGGGGCAGGTTGTTCAGAGTGTAACCTTCTACCTGGTTATTAAACACACACACACACACACACACACACACACACACACACACACACACACACGCTGGCAGACAGACAAACAGAAAGACAGACTGCCAAGCTGACCGACAGACAAACACATTGACAGAGAGACAGAGAGAGAGAGACAGACAGAGAGACAGACAGAGAGACAGACAGAGAGAGAGACAGCCAGAGAGACAGACAGGTTTCTCCACTCACCCACCCCTAAGCAGCAGTAGGAGCAGTAGAAGTTGCTGCACTCGGTCCTGACGCTCTGCAGCTCCGTCAGCATCCGCCTGTGTGTGTAATGCAGGTGGAGCAGAGCCACCATCACCCCGACCACATACACTAACACACTCCACTTCAGCATGACTCCACCGTCACACAGCTGCGCGTGCGACGGTATTATACTTCTGCAAAACTTCTGCTCTTAGGAAACCTCATTTTTCCCCTGAATCTTCTGCGCTAACTTTCACTTTCGGAAGTCCCCAAGGGCAGTGTGGGAGTGAACTGCTGCTTACTCACCGGCCTTCTACTCAAACAAAGCTGCTCTGTGTCTCGGAATAATACACATAATGAGCAGATCGCCACGAGCAGGACATGACGTCATCACACGGACCCACCTCGTGGCTGTAAATGCTTTCAACCTTTCTCTTTTTTTGTTCCAGTAATAGTTGAAATGGTTCACAAGCCACGCTGTGTTAAAGCGAGCGTTCTACACTTCTAGCACCTGCAGTGTATAGCTGCAACAACAGCAGTCTAGTTTACATATCTATAGATTTCCTCATATATACTATCATATAGTCTAACGTGAGTAAAGCAGAAATAATCTGTAGGTACACTCACTGTCCACTTTAATAGGAACACCTGTACACCTGCACATTAACGCAGGTATTTAATCAGCCAATCACGTGGCAGCAGCACACTGCATAAACTCCTGCACATACAGGTAAAGAGCTTCAGTTAATGTTCATATCAAACATCAGAATGAAGAGAAAGTGGGATCTCTGTGACTTTAACCGTGGCATGGATGTTGGTGCCAGATGGTTTGTTTATCAAAGCGCTTCGGTCCAGCCGCCCGACCCCACAGCCCAGACGTGAAGAATATGAGAGATTGTCGTCACATGCAGAGAGAAATCAGTACGTGTCAGATGTTCCTGCAGCTCCTTTAGTGTTGCTGTAGGTCTCTTGGCAGCCTCCCTGGTGAGCTTTTGTTTTGTCCTTTTGTAAATTTTGTGTGTGTGTGTGTGTTATATATATATATATATATATATATATGTATAAGGGATGAGCCACGGCTAGCTGTGCATTACAGGATTTTAATGCACTATATGGAGGTAAAGAATCACAAAGCAGCATGCGTTAAAATCGTGTAACACACCCCTAGCTGTGGATTATCCTGCGCTGACAAGTTAAAGCTGTCACTGATGACAAAATCTGCCTGAAAGGATCAAAGTAAGGATTATTTTTCATAAATTGTTTATATATGGGTCATTAGAGCAAGAATTCTGTCATTCTGAATCATACACAGAGATAAAGTAGTGCGATAAGATTATTTGAATGCAGAGAGAGTGTGTGTGTGTGTGTGTGTGTGTGTGTGTGTGTGTATTACCTGCGTCTGTGCCGTATCTCTATGAATAATTAAGCTGTGAGTTTAACTGTAACTGTAGGTTGCTATGGTAACAGTTGTTTATAAGCAGCGCATTCATTTAGATCAGTGATTAAACTGACTGGAGCTACCTGCGCATTCAAGACACCTTCCAGCCAATCAGGATCCAGTATTCACACAGACCACTTTCATAAATTTACCTCTTAAATATAATAATCCTTTTTCAGAAATACCACTTTCATAAAGCCAAATATGAAATTTCTAATGTTTTTTATTTGAATTTTAAAATATACATTTTAAATTTTGATTAGCTGAATTTATTTATTTATTTATTTATCGAGTCTATTTAACTAGCACAAACTTTAAAGTGTATAGTGTAACACAGTTTTCCATAGTAAAAATGCATAACATATATATACACATACATATGAACATACACCATATGGACAAAAGTTTGTGCACCCCTGACCATCACACCCACATGTGCTTGTTGAACGTCTCATTCCAGATTTATTATAACTTATAACTTTGCTGTTATAATGAGCTCCACTCTTCTGCGAAGTCTTTCCACTAGATGTTGGAG
>CM074971.1:749220-751720 GCA_037577455.1 Pangasius macronema
GTGTAAAGGTGTTTTTGTGTTCTGAAAGCTTGACATTAATCGGTTCAGAGCCGGCTGCTGGAGAAGCCCTGTGTAAGAGAGAGCTTTACATAATCGTGTGGACGCTCCCTGGCGTGCCGTTCTCCAGATGAAGGACGGCACAAAGCCAGAATGGAGAGCTCTAAAGTCACCGTTACCCCAGAACGCCGGGGCTGTGCGGTGGAGAATTGTACGCGGTGCAGCTGCAGTCAGAGCTTTCACTGGGCTTGACTCCTGGTGTGGGTCAGAACCGCTCCGGGCTGCTGTCAGAGAGAAACTGTGTGTGTGTATGCTTTGGTAGTTTTGCAGAAACCTTTTCTGTTGGAATTTTTATTTGTGGTTTTAAATATGTTCGGAGACACCGGTGTAAGTGTCAACAAAACCTGAGCTGTAATTTACAGGCAGTGATTTTCAGTGAAATCAAGAATTTGAATTGATTTTCGATATTTTAAAGCCGTGAATGATTTTGTTTCTTTTGATCTGATTTGGTGCTGTAAAGGTTCTCTGTGTGAGGTTATAGGAGACAACCTGCTTTTTCAACCTTTTAAGATAATTGCTTTTCTACTAATAATGTGTTGATTGACTGGGCAATGTTTCAGAATTTGTAATAAAGGGTCTTTGAAATTCTCTCCCTCTCCCTCTCTCTCTCTCTCTCCCTCTCTCTCTCTCTCTCTCTCCCTCTCTCTGTCCGTCATTCTCTGTCTGTCTCTCCCTCTCTCTCCCTCTCCCTTTCTCTCTCGCTCTCTCTGTCCGTCATTCTCTGTCTGTCTCTCTCTCTCTCTGTCTCTCTGTCTCTCTGTCTCTTTCTCTGCCTGTGTGTTTCTTTCTCTGTCTTTCTCTCCCTCTCTCTCTCTTTCTCTGTCTGTCTCTCACTCTGTCTGTCTCTCTCTCTGTCTGTCTGTCTGTCTCTCACTCTGTCTCTCTCTCTCTCTCTGGCTGTCTGTCTCTCTCTCTGTCTGTCTCTCTCTCTCTCTCTCTGTCTGTCTCTCTCTCTCTGAATCTCTCTGTCTCTCTCTCTTTCCACAGGGTGCAGGCTGAGTCTGTGATTAGTCAGTGTCTTCCTGAACTTGTGATCTCTCTCAGGACTCGGATATTGTGCTGGAGTTTGCTCTGTTTTCAGCTCTAAATCGAGTTCCGTTCACTTTTGTGATTTTGTGACGTCTTTCCTATAGGCAGTGTAACGATCTTTTTGTTGTTGTATAATTGGGTTGGGACGGAGTGCTGAGTGCTGAGTGCTGAGTGCTGAGTGCTGTCCTGGCCTGGTCTGGATTGAGTTTCAGCAGTAGCAGGGAATGGCCGGTGCTGCCTCGGTCCTGCCTCGGTGCTGCCTCGGTCCTGCCTCGGTCCTGCCTCGGTGCTGCCTCGGTGCTGCCTCGGTCCTGCCTCGGTGCTGCCTCGGTCCTGCCTCGGTGCTGCCTCGGTGCTCCTCCGGGCGCTGCAGGGCTCGAACGCGGTGCGAGGTTGGCTCGCTGCATTGTACATGCTCGTAGAACTCGAGGGCTGTTTTTTGGACACTGATGAGGAGCGGGTATTGTCCTACTCTCTCTCATTCTCTCTCTCTCTCTCATTCTCTCTCATTCTCTCTCTCTCTCTCTCATTCTCTCTCTCTCTCTCTCTCTCTCTCTCTCTCTCAGTGTGTGTGCTGTAGTGTGTGTGTATCACACTGGGAGGGATATTAATCAGTGCAGGACTCTGACTGAGCTCTTACTCTGTTCGCCAACACACTCATCTCTGCTCATCTGTCTGTCTTTTCTTGTCTGTCCCTCTCTCTATCCCTCTTTCTGTCCCTCTCCACTCCTCTTCTGTCTCTCTCTCTAATCATTTTCGCTTTTTCAATCTCTATTACCATTACATTTGCTTCTTCTGTCTCTTCGTCATGCTGCATTTCTCTCCCTCTTTCTTGCCATCTTGCTGTTTTCCTATCTATCTTTCTCTCTCTCTCTCTCTCTCTCTCTCTGCCTCTCTCTCTCTCTCTCTCTCTCTCTCTCTCCCCCTCCTGCTGTTTTTTCTTGTTATTTTGATTTGTTTCATTTTGCTCCTTGTCTCATTTCCTTCACATTTTCGCTCATCTCTCTCTCTCTCGCTCTCTCTCGCTCTCTCTGTCTCGCCCACCCAGTTGCGGTGCAATGCAGTATTCTGAGGCAGTGTGTATATCGCTGAGCTGACCACAAGCTGATTTTGTTTACTCTTTCTGTGTGTGTGTGTGTGTGTGTGTGTGTGTGTGTGTGTGTGTGTGTGTGTGTGTGTGTTTATTGTTCAGCAATAAGTCCCTGTTCATCATACAATCTCCAGATTTAATAATCCTGATTCAGGTTAATTCTGTGAATTAAACACACCTGGATTAGTTTAGTTTAGCCGGATTAGTTTATCTGAGATAACCGTGCACTGGAGTGTTAATTGGAAAGTGCGACTCTCGAGACTGGAAATTGCGAATCAGCGATTGGGTAATGAGAACGATACGGAGGCCTGGAGAGGACCAGAT
>CM074971.1:776111-791166 GCA_037577455.1 Pangasius macronema
TAAACACTCACTCTGGGGCATTTATTACTGTTTACTGCCCTTTATAGGGTTTATTAATGTAGAAACATTTAGTTTCAGTATGTTTGAAGGCGTCTTTACTCTACAGCGTTTCACTGCATGAGCCTGAGACTTTTGTACAGAACTGTAAATACACACGGGGGAAATATTTAAGGCAGCCATTTTTGTTTTGAAGGTTGCATGTTCAGTTTGTGTAGTGGTGTGAGGTTTAGTAAAACGTTAGTGTGTGGTGTGATTTGAGACGTTGTCGCACTACAGGAGTTGGATTGTGTTCTGTGTTTGTTTGGTGAATGAAGTCGAGCTCGTATTCGTGTCTCTGTTTCAGGATCCAGAACATGCGGATGATCGACGGCAAGCCGGAGTACAAGAACGGACTCGTGAGTGGTTTTGTAGATCTGTGTGTGTGCGTGTGTGTGTGTGTGTGTGTGTGTGTGTGTGTGTGTGTGTGTGCGAATTCTCACTTCACTCACACTTGGTTCTTGTCTCTCTGCAGGACGTGCTGGTTAAGGTGATGAGGAAGGAGGGCTTCTTCAGCCTGTGGAAGGGCTTCACGCCGTACTACGCTCGTCTCGGCCCACACACCGTCCTCACCTTCATCTTCCTCGAGCAGATGAACAAGTTCTACAAGATCTACTTCCTGGACTCGTAGAGTCCTAACGGGAACTCGAGGCAGCTCGGGTCGGCCGAGGTTCTGAGCCGTTGTGTGTGTGTGTGTGTGTGTGTGTGTGTGTGAGCGCGCGTCCTGCCTTGTTTTCTCTAACACACCCTGCTTGACTTCCCCAGACTCAGGAGTGTGTGATGTTGAAGGTCACACGCGTGAGCAGATAAAGTAAAGTAACATGGAAATGTGGCGTATTTTATGGCTCATGGTCGACTTTGTAAAACCGCTTCATCGGCCGATACGAACGTCCTGTCGATCCGTCAGACTTAACGGTTCTTAAGATGAAGGGGAAGTCAGCAAGGGCGCGTTTGAAAAAGGTATTGGAACACAGCCGTTAGTCTTACTCTCCGTCTGATCGTCTCATCGTCAGCTGTGTGTGCTGGTGGGAGTGTGTGTGTGTGTGTGTGTGTGTGTGTGTGTGTGTGTGTTTCTTTCACACTCTGACCCTGAGAGACTCGGCTCAGAACCCTGCGCCGTTTATCGGACTTTCTTTAATAAACAATACAAGAATGAAAAGAAAAAAAACAGTAGAAGAAGAGCAGGTTCCTGTCCTGTACATGAAGCTACACACTGACACGTTTCTCTTTTTTTCTGCCCCTAAATTAAAAAGACTGAATCTGAATTCCTTGGTGTGAATCCAGTCTTAGTGATGATTGGTGTGTGTGCGTGTGCGTGCGTGTGTGCGTGTGTGTGCGTGTGTGTGTGAGAGAGACCTAATGACAGAATGAACAGACTTGGAGACATCACATCTCTCTCTCTCTCTCTCTCTCTTTATCTCAGTGTCTCTCGCCCTCATTCGTAGTGAAAATCCCCAGAATCCTGTTGGAGGTTTCTCTGCGTTCTCTGCCCTTATTTCTACCAACATAATGTATAAAAGAAGTGTTAAACAAACGCACAATGTAAAGAACATTAAATACCGTATAATATAATATTTGATCCGCTTGTTCATTGTTTTATTGGGATTTTGCTCATGATTATACTTCTACGTCTGAAACACGGATTATTCTCGTTAATAAGAACGAAAAATAAAAAAGGCCTGTGTTTTTGAGAGGCTGAAATTTCTCGTAGCTGCTTGGACGTATCATTCGCTAAAATTCGCTAAAAACGCACCACGAGGTTCTGAGGGATTCATTTAAAGGCAGCGTCACATGCAACCTTCTCAGAGAAGAACAAAAACACAACGTCCTAGTGTCATGATAAATAATGTGATCAAGGTAATCAGGGGTTATAAATACATTTAAATAAAACTATACTGTGATTATAACCTCATCAGCGCATGTCTGGGTGAAGTCTTACAAACTGGAGCATCTGAATTTATCGTCACGTCGCTGTTTTTATTAAAAGTGTTCGTTGTTGTGTCTCTGTCAGAGGACAGTTTCTTCCAGCGCGTCATGTTTAAGACCTAACGCTCAGCAGGAATCCTACAGGAGCAGATCGTTTTTCCTTTTGGAAATCAAACAGTTCACATGTCAGTGCACTTCAGTAATTCGTTCTTTCTCTTCTTTTCCTTTTCCTGTTCTCCAGTAGGTTTTAAAGCCTGTGTAAAACCTCTCAGTGTTTTGTCTTCCTCAGAGTATCAGTTTGTTCCCCTCCCCGCTTTTCTTTAGCGTAACCCCCCATGCAGAAACTAACGCTATTAAAGTATAATTGATATGGAAACATTCAGATTTTGACTTGCTTTCCTTTTATTTTTTTAAAAAATAAATATTTTTAATGCTTTTTTAGGATTTTTTTTTCTAAAAACAGACTATTTGCAAGGAGCTGAATGCAGTGCAAGGATGAAAAAAAAGAAATATGAAAGAAATAGAAATGAGAAAAGGAAAAAAAGAATAAGGAAATGTATAGAGAAAAAGCTCCTTTAAAGATATTATATGTAAAGGCGATTGTATTTATTTAAAAGTATATAATGTGTATTATTATTATTATTATTATAAATAATTTATTATTAGTTATAACTATAATAGTGGTTTTATTTGATATAAAAATAGATGTACTGTATTTATGTATGTATAGAGCGCGCCCTCTAGCGGTTGAACCCCGCAGTAACGCCGCCGCTACTCTTAAGACTTCCGGTTTCCGGTTAGAATCATTCAGTCCAAGATGGCGGACCTCCTGGGCTCAATCCTGAGCTCGATGGAAAAACCTCCAACAGTCGGCGACCAGGAAAGCCGCCGCAAAGCTCGAGGTACGCGGTTTAAAACACTTAAATACCACGTAAACGAGGTCGTTAAACACTTTAGTTTGGTCATGGTATCACAAATGTGGAGTTTTATACATTTTATGATCGATGTTTTGTTGTTGCTGCCCTTCTGTAGCACTCGCGCTGAAGGGAAAAAAAAAAAACGTCTTCCAATCGCATGTGAAGAAATGGGGTTGCGCTTGTGACGTCACGGCTGCCCTTAATTCTGATTGGCTGTCGGTGAATATTCCTCTGCGTTCATTGGAAACTGGAAGGGCTGCGTCCCAAATCACAAGTCCTCCTAAATAGTGTTATAAAAATAAAAGCTCCATTGTTGTTCTTTGTTAAAACTTTGATTTATTCATGTTTTGTTCCTTGTTATTAATATTAATATGTACATTTTCTTTACAGCAGGAAAAAAAACACACCTAAAGATTAGCCTTAGATTTAATGTAGTGTTTAGTAGTCTAGGGTAGACTGAGGTTTGGGACGTGGCCAGTGATTATCACAAATAATGTACAGAAATAAACATTTTGTTAGCTGTGGTGATGATTCTGCACAAATCATTATACCACGATAAGGTCCATTTGAGACACAGCTCTCTCTGTGCACTACAGAGGGAGAATAACGGAGTGTGCATCCTGTTTAGTGCACTACACCTTCAGTAAGGCTGCGTTCAGGATTCAGCGCTGCGCTCTCTTTACAAGGGTGTAAACTGCCACCTTCAAGCCCATCATGAGCGACCGTGGGTTCGTTCCGTGTTTAGTGCGTGTGTAACGGTGTGTAAATCTCCGTGTTCTCTTCCTTGTTCGGTCCTGTGGGGCGTCACAGAGCAGGCGGCTCGCATGAAGAAGATGCAGGAGGACGAGAAGAGGAAGAAAGCAGAGTTTAGGAAGAAGGTATGAGTGCTTTGGTGTGCAAACAGAAACCTGGTGTTCCTCAGCGTGTGAACTTTATTTGACTAAATCTGATCTTGTCGCTGATGTTTGGATCAGATGGAGAAGGACGTGTCTGATTTCATCCAGGACAGCGCTCTGAAGAAGAAGAAGTACGACCCCATGGGGAAGATCGAGAGGAGCATCCTGTGAGTCAAGCGCTTCTTCTTCTTGGGGCTTATTTGTGAGGTGTCAGTACTGCTGGAGTTGACTCTGTGCTTTGACTCTGCTCTCTCTCACTCAGGCACGATGTGGCCGAGGTGGCCGGGCTGACCTCCTTCTCCTTCGGGGAGGATGAAGAAAGCAGATACGTCATGCTCTTTAAAAAGGTGAGCACTGATATCTGTCTGCTCCTGCTTACATATCACACACTCGCAGCAGGAACTGATCATAACTCTGTGTGTGTGTGTGTGTGTGTGTGTNTGTGCAGGAGTTCGCCCCATCGGATGAGGAGTTGGAGGCGTATCGTAGAGGAGAGGAGTGGGATCACGCCAAAGCAGAGGAGAGACGCAAACTGAAGGTGAGCAGTGAAAAAAAATCTTTCAATAAATATAGAAAGGCTGCCTACGTTAGGCCATCATAACACGTTCATAACACGATCATAACACATTAATAACACGTTCATAACATGTTCAAAACACAATAACACATTCACAACACATTAATAACACGTTCAAAACACATTAATAGAACGTTAATAACGTTCATAATGTTTCCATAACACTGCTCCATCTTTACATCTTTTAACGCATTCATAACACATTAATAACGCATTCATAACGCATTCATAACACATTAATAACGCATTCATAACACAAATAGCACGTTAATAACATGTTCATAGCACTTTGGAAGCACATAACGCTTCCATAACACTGCTCCATCTTTACATCTTAGAGAAGAAGCCTCAAACTGCCATGTTTAAAACCTAATATTGTAAGTTATAATTAACAGATTAAATGAAATTAAACTTCACTTCTGTACACAGCTCGTATATCTGAGGAACCAATCGTTTTATCGTCCTCGAACGGAAATAGCCATAAAACACGTAAATATGTGTTCAAAGGCAACGCCGCGATAGTTGCGCTCTTATCCTGCTGTTTGTGCAGCAGTGTACAGTTTCCTATCCAGTTTTTAAACAAATTCAAAAGCCTGCAGTTTTACATTTTCTAACGAAAAGTGTGTAATTATAGATAAAAGTCATTCTCATCTTTCCAGACAAATGAATTTTCTGTTGATTTGTTTCTGATAAACTGAACCAAACAGGATGAACTTGGAACGCTTTAAAGCGAGCAGGAGTGATAATTAGATTAGCATGAATCTGATTGGCTCATGTCCCGTTGCCCCGCCCACTTTCCCACCTCAGGAACAGGCGGCGCTGGAGGAGGAAGCAGCCAGTCAGAGTCAGAGGAGGCCGTCGTCTCCCAGCTCCAACTACAGAGACAAATACAGCCATCTGATTGGCCCGTCTGCTGCTAAAGACGCCGCCCACACGCTGGAGGCCAACCGTGCGTACGGCTGCGGTGAGTCTCACACACACACACACACACACACACACACACACACACACACACACACACACACACACGCGCGCGCGCGCGCTCATGGCTATGAAAACAAATCTTTTAATTCCAGGACAAGCCGGTCTGTATCATGAAGAGCAGAGAGGAGAGGCAGAAGTCTCGATATCTTACTCGTCCTTCATCATTTTCATTTTGTTCATAAATAAAGTAAACGTGGTGGTGCTGAGACACACACATCTGCTTTAGAGCCATATTTTAGTTCTGAAAATTTCTCAAAATTTCAGAACATTGTGACATCATAAGGATTTATTTATTTCAAAATTACACAACTTGGCGACTTAAATGAGATGAGATACGCACCTTTTCCTGATCTCTGATTGGTTTTTTCTCACACTGATAGTTCCTGTGGCCAATAAGAGAGACACGCGCTCCATCGAGGAGGCCATGAACGACATCCGAGCTAAAAAACGCCTCAAGAGAGGAGAAGAGGACACGGGGGCCGGCAGCCTGTGAAACGTCTGTGTGTGTGTGTGTGTGTGTGTGTGTGTGAGAGAGAGAATGAGAGAGAGAGAATCAGGGTGTGTATTCATAGACGTGTCCCTGTACAGTATTGTACTATTTAGCAATATCTCCCTGAGGGCCTGTGGGACGTGTGTGTGTGTGTGTGTGTGTGTGTGTGTGTGTGTGTGTGTGTGTGTGTGTGTGTGTGTGTTTAGCCGTCACTCTGGCCTTGTCTGCTGCTTCTACCCTCCTCATAGTGTGTGTGTGTGTGTGTTTTAAAGCTCGTTAGTTTAGTGGATTTTATTTCTCCGTGTCTTCCTGATGTGAAGTTAAGGCACATTTTTTTCTAAACTTTTTTTTAGTTTTTAGTGTGTTAGTTAAATAATGTTCGTCTAGTCCATATTTGGGAATGTGGGCGTGGCTACGAGTCTGTTTCTGGAAAAGAGAGACGCTACGAGTAAATGCGCTTAGGAATTAATGATAAAAATATAAAATGTGGGTGTGTCATTGAGGTTACAGATGGAAATGTGGGTGTGTCTAAATGTCAGTGTTCAGAGGCCAGAGAATGAAAAATGGGCGTGTCACTGAGTCCATATATGGCAGTATAAGGAAGTCATACATGGACAGAGACACGCCCACCTGTCTCTCCTCAGACCTCGTCCTCAGTTTATGGCACAACAGCAAAAGATTTAGGTTTTTCTGTTTTACTGAGTGTTTAAACACCGTTTTATCCAAACTCATGCTTCTGGAGTTACTGCCTGCAGTGTGTTCATGTGAAGTGTGAATCATTTAAAAAAAGCTAACAGATCAATTAGACCAGACTTTATATCTGCTTCAGATCGTTCCTGTGCTAGAGATCAGGATTTTAATCAATGGTGCATGTTCAGACGTGAAGCAAACAGTTTGGTGCCGTAGAATGAACCTTTTTATTGTCATGGCTGAGTCAGGATTCATCACTAACTTCTGTTCTGTTCAAAAATATAATATAAAGCTGAAACGAGTCCGTGTGAGTGACGAATCCTGTAACTGTCCGTATTTTACACACACTGTTACTCTAACAGACTCGACTCGCGCTTGAGGTTTTAAATAAAGGATTAAATGGTGAAATATGGTGTATTGTGTTTGTTTCATTTTAAAATTGGAAATTGGTGTAAAAATCATTAATGCTGTAGTTTTTCTGCAGTTAATTAAGGAAAACTCGTTAAAGAAAACCTGAATTATTGCATCATAAGTTAGAGCCAGTCATGTTCTGATACGCAGATTTTGGATTTACAGTTTTATATATTTTTAGATATTTTTATACATACATTTCTAGTTTATAACAACTAATTGTGTGTTAAACAGAACTCGTGCATTATAATTAACAACACTTTGCTCGTACCTGGTACACACACACACACACACACACGAGGGGTTAAAGAGGGGTGCCAATACTTTTTTACACAGCAACAGATGTGCTACAGTCAGTAACTGCATACCTACAAATGGTTGGTGGAGCTGATGAAATGATTAATGTGTCTCTGCGATTAATACATGGCGGCTGTCTGAAGTTTTCCAGATGATCCAGCTGTGTGATGAGGAGCTCTGCACTGTCGGCTCACGCTGAAGCTCCACTGAGCTCGAGTGGATTATTTGGTTGTTAAATGAGGTTCTTAGGGCGGTCACCTTCTCATACACACAATGTAGAAAAGCTTTAAAGTAGCTCTGGAAGACTTTTCTCACTTTTCTCTATAAAACAATAACACGAGCTGAAAGATAAATAACATGGATGGGTTTAGAAACTACTGCTATGTCTAAATGTCTGTACTGTAAACCCACCTGCCTAATATCGTGTAGATCCTCCTCGTGCCGGTAAAACAGCTCTGACCCGTCGAGGCCTGGACTCCACAAGACCTCTGAAGCTGTGTGTGGTTTCTGGCACCATGACGTCAGCAGCAGATCCTTTAAGTCCTGTGAGTTGCGAGGTGGAGCCTCCATGGATCAGACTTGTTTGTCCAGCACGTCCCACAGACGCTTGGATTGAGATCTGGGGAATTTGGAGGCCAAGTCAACACCTTGAGCTCTTTGCCGTGTTCCTCAAACCGTTCCTGAACAATTTTTGCAGTGAGGCAGGGAGCATCATCCTGCTGAAAGAGGCCACTGCCGTTAGGGAACGCCGTGGCCATGAAGCGGTGTAACTCGCTCTGCGATGATGTTTAGGTTGCCCATTTTTCCTGCTTCCAACACATCAACTTCAAGAGCTGGCTGTTCATTTGCTGCCTAGTATGTCCCACCCCTTAACAGGTGACAGGTATACTGAAGCTTTATGTTTATTTCTGAACTACTTTCTTTAAAAAGAGTAATAAAAACTAAAGAGATTATAACTAAGCCAAATGCCCAAATAGGCCTGGGTATAGAAAAACAAAACACACGGCTAGACACAAAACACTCTCAATTTAATCTGATAAGGAATTATTTCATATCCAATTTAGTGTATTAATATATGAATTTTAACTCCTCCATTTTAAAATCACAAAATCATACAGTATTTTATATAATAAAGTCAGCATCATTTGAGTTGTCTAGCAAAGAACGCTGACTAGAAATTACATGTGCACACCTCCACCTCCTGGACCATTAATCCCTTCCCTGATAGAGCTACAGAGATTTTAACTCAAACTATTACACTCTAAATTCCTTTAACATAATTAAATATTGAATTACAATTCCACTTGTAAGATTTGTGCTATATATTCTATTATATATACTATAATTACATCACAGCAGTCTTTACTCTACTACGTACCACACTTCTCGCGAGATTTACAGGCTGGCTATAACAACTGTAACATCTCGCGAGATGTGCGGACCGTCTATCAGCTGATTGCAGGTTGTACGATAACTAACATCTCGCGAGATTTAGAGGCTTGGCGGCGCAGTGAATAGGAGAGATGTCGCGAGAACTGCGCCTTTAGGTTGGCCTTGTTGAAGAAGCGTAAACACACGGAAACAACAAAAGATTTTCGACGTTTTGGCATGACGAAGCTGTAAAGTTTTGTTTTCCCTTTCTTCTGGGATTAAAAGTAGGTTTTGTTTTGAAGCGAGTGGCTGTGAAATAAGACGACGACAAGGATTCGTGGGCTTTTTTTTGGGGGAAAAAAGGAGAGTGATTCAGGAAAGAGAGCTGGACAGTAAGTAAGCTTTATTTACAGACTTGACTTTTCTAACCTGCAGGTCGGAATGACATTTGATAAGCAGGAATAAATCTGAATCGTCATGGCATGTTATATATTTATATATGTTTTGAAGCATTGCTGGAGATGTGTCTTGTCATTGCTGGGACCGGTTCTTCAGGACAGGGCTTGGGCTTCATGGAGATCAGATTAGTCCTGATGGGAATGCAGCTGTTTGGCTTCACTTCACCTGGAGATGAATGTTTGATAGATGAGATGAGATGATTTGTGAGCTGTCACTTCATTTCCTCGTCTTTAACCCTGTGCCGTGTTCACTCTCTCAGCATTGAGCTGCTGTCCTGTTTATGTTTAAAGTGCACAGTGTGAAGCCCCTGTTATTAAAATACAGCCTGTGCTCAGGCTCATGCAAGGCTCCAGCTTGGCTACTGGCTCTCCTGTGGTATATGACTTGATTAAACCCACCAAGGAAACAACAAATGTACCAGGAAATCATCTGTTAATGTGTTCAGAGCCTCTGAAATCAGTAGAAGAGCACAGTGAAGAAGAGCTGAAGAAGATCTGAATATCCCCTTTTGTCTTTTTCTCTTTAGCTTCCTTTCATGAGCTTAGAAGATGGTCATAATTTCCTGCTGTGGTTAAAAACATCACATGCCTGAACCATGCTGGGGATACACACACACACACACACACACACACACACACACACACACACACACACAGATAGAGAGAGAGGACAAACCCCACAGGACATTGCCTAATCTTATCTTAAGGCTGTGCTCCAAATCACTGGAATTCTTTTACGTCTGCAAAAAAGCTGTTTGTTAAAAAAAAAAAAAAAAAAGTCCTATTTCGGCGTTAATGCCCGATTAATAAAGTAGGTTAGTGGCACAAACGTAGAAAGGAGGCACGTGAATTGTGAACTGAATGGTGTGCTTGCTCTCGTGCAGGATCCGTCGTGTTCAGTCTAACAGCTCTGCGTTGTTATAAAGACACGAGGCGCTGATTTACGTCGTGTGTTTACTTTATTTCTGTTCCATTTACATTGTTATTCATTTCTCTTTTTTCCCCTTTTACTTTATCGTTTCTCTTATTTATCTATTGGGTGATATTTGCAGAAATAATATCCTCATAAATAAGATTTCTTGCTTTCTTGTCTTTTTATAAAGATATTTCTCAGCCAGATGTTTTAAATGTATATCCCAGTAATCCCAGTAAATCCCAGTCAGCATTTGACAGATCTGGCGCTGTCTCTGTATCGGATGCTCGTCCACGCTCCGTCCTCCTGAATAGTCCACGGAGGAAGTGAGGAAATCTCGAAACGTCCACGATTAGGATATTAGCATTACGATATTCAGACTGGGATTATCGGCCCGTGCTTGGCCGGGGAACGCCAGCCTGCAGGATCAGACTTCCTGTTTCACTGTGAACCGACAGGAAGTGATCGGGACAGCGTTTCAGAGAGTCTGTGCAGGTTTAAGGGTGAAACGTCCTCTCTTTTTTTTCTTTTTGGAGACAGGAACTGCTTTAGCTGTAAAATAAACGACTCCGATCTCCTCCAGGGATCAGCGCAGATGATTCGACTCATTAGGGAAACAAGTGCAGTAATATTCTGTGTTTTTTGTTTGGAGCCCTGGAGGGTTTTTTTTCCCATTCCTGAGCTTTCCAAAGACAGAACACGTAGATAACGGTGGATTATTATTTCTTGTAATAAAGTAAAAATGATCACGACCCCCTTGGCTGCGCTTCACAGACTCCCGCCGCTCTCCTCATGCCGATTGTGGAACGTGTGCTGTAAGGAACGGCGGACGTCGAGGTTTTAGCGGTGCTCAGGGTGATGAGAACCAGAAGGTCGTGGGTTCAGATCCCATGAGTGAGAGCGAGATCGCCTAACAATAATTATTTGATTGATTGGATTGGATCGTCGCTAATCGTATGTTGTCATAGAAGTATTTCAGGTTTATATTTAAATTGTAGTAATGTCTCTTTAACACGGTAATATTTACTTTATTTAAGTCATAACGCGACGCAGATCACTGACTAGCCAAGCCGGATTTCTGCGCTCACTAACAGCACTGCCGAGTCCTGGATTGTGATTGGTCAGAAGAAGGTGCTGATTCATTTCCTCGAACAGCAGCTCTGACAGCAGCGCAGCCGCAGATCACAGGTTTATTTATGATTAATGCGCTCTCGTTTCTATAGTGACGGCTCATTCAAAAAAACATGTCTAATCGTGTTTAGTTCATTTATGGAAGGAGTCTCCAGTGTCAGCGCTTTGTAACAGAAGCTGTAACGTAGCATTAAGTTTTCCGGCGTCTTCAGGACAGAGGAGTTTACGCTTCGAGCTGCGTTTCTGTCTTATTAACTTCGAGAGAGACGAAAGCGAGGCAGGTGACAGAGCGACTGTTTCATCAGATCTAATGCTAAAGTAATCCACAGTATATTGTTATTTAACTAATTAACAGAAAATCTATTTTGCTAAGGAACATCGTTTGATCACAAATCAAGGTTTTGTTTGCTGTTTGTTGTTTTGGTTATCAGTAATCAGCGATGGTGCTTTAAAGTTTCGTTTTTAATGTTGTGAAAGTTTAAGGCCGGGGTCAGTGTGAGGGGATCTTCCTGTCCTGTGATTAGACGCTGAGATCAGTGTGTGCTCGTCAGAAGTCTTGAGATCTTGGTCACGTGGCTGATCAGTGAGCGATGAGGAAATAACCGCGCACTAGAGAAGAGCTTTCAGAGCTTTCAGAGCTTCCTCGCAGGAATGTTTCCGTGTACTGTACGTTGTGTAAGGCTGGGCGTCATGAGCTGTGTCACTTATTATTATTATTATTATTATTATTATTATTATTTATTTATTTGTTAAGTAACGTGACTGAAAGCAGCTGATTTTATAGCAACATTTTATACATTTTTAGAGATTTATAAAATATTTTCTCATTTATATGTAATTATATATATTTTAAAAATAAACTGTTTCTGCTTTTTAAATATACAAACATTTACTTTTTTTTTTTTTTTTACTTTTTTACTCACTTTGTTTGCTAGCTTTACACCCTTACGTAGCTTTTCATTTTGTTTACTTTAGTTGTTTACTTGTTGATTCCTTTCCCGCATGTTAATTTATTTACTTGTAGTCTGAATGTGTTTATAAATAAACAGATTAAACACAGTTGATATGAGTAAGTGATGCCGTCTTGTTATTCAATAAGGAAAAAAAAGGTACGAAAAAATGCCAGAAGATTATTTGGTTCCTGCTCCGGGAGTTTCCGGGTTGTATTTGTTTGTTGTTTATTTGTTTGTTTATTTCTTTATTTTGACGTGTGTGTGTGTGTGTGTTGTGATGCGTTTTGCAGTAGCTTGTCCGTGTGTATGGCCTCAGCAGCTCTGAAGGACAGGATGTTTTTAGTGTTTTTCGCTGCAGATGAAGACTTTGGCAGCGTGCAGTGTTTGGTCTGAGCTCCTTACACGTCTCCGTGGCACGCAGGTAACGCCAGCATGTGACCCAGCGGCGTCCTGAGCCAGACGCCAACCTGCCACACTCGTTTTTCCGCAGGTTCTCCGACTGCACACTCCGACCTGCGTGTGTGTTCATTACCTCGCTGCATGAGTTCAGCTCTGTTCCGTTTTAGCTCAGGTTGTCTTTTTTTGTGAGATTTCACAATAACAGGATCCTCATGACGATGTATGGACATGTTTATCTGTCTTCTCTAAACTTCAGAAGTCTCTTGTTCAGGTTCTTAAAGCTGCATTAAGCATATACATTTTTCTGGGCCAGAAATGATCCCTGCCCCTTGCTGGAACAGAGCTTATAAGCTCCGCCCCTTTTCCTTTTATAGTTAAACAGAGGGGAGGATGATGGCTTCTCATGGCTTTTATTGTGTGTCATTATTTAATGCAATTATAATGAAAAGGAAAAGCACAATGATATTTATCTCTCTGTCTGTCTCTCTGTCTCTGTCTCTCTCTCTTTTCTCTGTCTCTCTCTCTCTCTCTCTCTCTCTCTCTCTCTCAGTCCTGCCGTGTATCAGGATGGTGTGTGTGTGGTGTGTGGAGGGTGGTCTGAGGACGTTGACCTTTGCCCTCTGCTTCATGCTGACCTTTGCCCCTGGACATGCGTACATCTACATTGTGAGTGATTAGTAAACGGCGGTGTCGATGATGTACAGATTTCAGCACCTACAATTTACTGAACTTAAAGGAAAACGTTTTTCTGCATTTATTCTTTCTCTTTCTTCTCTTCCTCTCCTTCCTGCTGCAGCATCTCAATAATATGAGCTCCATGATGTTGGAGGACTGGCCTGCTCTCTTCGGTTCTCCGCTCCCCAGAGACGGACTGACGGTGAGCAGCACCACGCAGAACCACACACAGCATCTGTCTATTCTCTCTTCCATCTCTCTGTAAGTTACCATGACATGTCTCTCTCGCTCCCTCTCCCTCTCCCTCTCTCTCTCTCTCTCTCTCTCTCTCTCTCAGGGTATTCTGGTCGAGTCTCGTCCTCTGAATGCCTGCGCTCCGATAGATCCTCCTCCCGTCCCTCCCACTTCTTCTGATCCCAACAGCACCGTCGGGTTCGTCGTTCTGATCCGCCGCTACGACTGCAACTTCGATGTGAAGGCGAGTCTAAAGCGCCACTTCCTGTTCCTCAGCCACGTGTATAAATTCCTTCATTTGCACATAAGGACAGTTGAATCATTTTAATATAGCCTGCTAAGTTTGTTGATCTTTATATTGTCTAATTTATATATATATGTGTGTGTGTGTGTGTGTGAGAGAGTGAGAGAGAGAGAGAGAGAGAGAGAGAGAGAGAAGAGCATGTGTAGCATGTGTTGAAATGTGGATGTTTCTGTGTGATAATAAAACAGCTGTGACGTAAATGACACGCAGACTGACCCGAGCATGATTCAGTGACTGAAGGTAACATGGGATTTAAACACGCTGCTGCTGAATATGTAAATTTTATGCAGATGAGAACGACAGTGGAACAGTGGAGTGAACAGACGGATCGCTGGGATGAATGTTGTGACTGTTGTTAGTGAATGACGTGAGTTTATTTTTATCTTTAATGTAAATGTTTTCTTCCCGCAGGTGCTGCATGCTCAGCAGGCCGGGTACAGCGCTGCCATCGTCCACAACGTCTACTCCGACGTCCTGCTGAGCATGAACTACAGCAACGGTGTGACACACACACACACACACACACCACAACTGAGCTGATTGACTACATTAGGGATAAAGATGGACTTTGTGTACATTTGATTTCTGACCTAACTATCCCTTTAAGATAGAACATGTCTGACTCTGTGTGTGTGTGTGTGTGTGTGTGTGTGTGTGTTGCAGAAACGATAGCCGATGAGATCGAGATCCCGTCCGTGTTCACCAGCTACTCCGCCTCCAAGATCCTCCACAGTTTCATCAGACCAGACCGAGGGTGAGACGAGACGAGACTCGAGTCAGTGTCAGATTAATTTACAGTAAACCACACGGATCAGGCTTGATAGCCAACGGCCAGCAAGAAGTAGAGCTGCATTTAAAAAAACAAAATAAAAACACTCATTGAGGATATTTATGATTTGAAATAATGTTTATAGTGTATAGAAAATTGCGAGATTGTATTTTTTGTTGTTGTTGTTGTATTTTTGTTTAATTTTTTTCTCATTTGTCTCCCAGAACAGATTCATTTCAATTTTAACATCTCACTCTTCAGTTTCAGGCGTTTAAGTCCGTTACACTGAAACGGTTACTACAGTAGACTCAGTGACATCATCAGCGGACACGGCAAACAACAATGTACAGAGCGTTGTGAGGTAGCTAGCCGGCTAGCCGAGGGGCTGTGAGCGAGTGTAGGTTCCTCGGGATCTGTTTCTGTTCATGGAATAAAAATAAACAGACTATTTGGCCGTATCACGTCCGAGATGTCAGGTGCTCGATATTAATTCTTATTGAGCTGTGATTACCTGTAATGAGCTGTGATTACCTGTAATGAGCTGTAATGAGCTGTGATTACCTGTAATGAGCTGTAGGTAAAGAGTGAGCGCATTATTTAGCAGCCAGTCTTTATGACATCATG
>CM074971.1:798377-834902 GCA_037577455.1 Pangasius macronema
GCGAGGCAGGAAAACGCGTCGTGATGCTGAGGCGAACGGAAACACACACACACACACACACACACACACACACACACAAACACACACACACACACACACACACACACACACACACGTTATTGAGACAGATGCCTCCCCAGAGTCCTGGTGTGTAAATTGGTTTATTTATGTCCTGCAGGAAGTTATGCTGTTGTGTATGTATGTATGTGTGTGTGTGTGTGTGTGTGTGTGTGTGTGTGTTAGACACTTGACATTTAAAGATCTCAAGCACTGCACTCAAACATAGAGGTTAAGAGATATTTACACCTTCATCAATCCTGTTTGTGCTCTCCCTCTCTCACACACACACACACACACACACACACACACACACACACACACACACACACTAGCATTTTGTCACTGGGTTGCATGTGCTAGTAACCGACTCCAAGTAAACTGCCTCCTAAAACAAACTACTAAAGATTTGACACACAAACCTTTGCGTAGACGTAAACACACACTTCATTTAGCTCCTGAGCTTCATTCAGGAAACAGATCTGAAACCTGTGTGTATCAGCTCAAACCCCGCAACGACAAAATGCTGAGTCACTGCTGCGGTGCTAGCGTCACGTCGAAATGTCCGACTTTCCCAGGAGACAGGAACGTAAACAGTTTCTCAAATGAAGCACAAGCTTCTAACATTACTTTACACTTTACACTTTACAGCTTGGACTTAAAAACACAGGTTTACGTTTATAATCCAGCTCCAGAGTGAGTCATTAGTAACTGAAGCTGTAAATCACTCAGGAACATTTCTGAAGCAGCGACACTGAGAGTGATTAAGAGCGAGAAAGGATAAAGGACACTGCAGTCGTGGAGCCACTGATCATCAGTCAGAACTACCTGAAGGTCACGAGGAGAAGAAGAAGAAGAAGAAGAAGAAGAAGAAGAAGAAGAAGAAGAAAAGTCGCTTTTCTGTGATCAGTCACTGAATGATGAAGCCGGTGTGAGCGTACGACGCGACTCTGCTACCCAGATTATAGCCAGTACATTAAGTAAAAATATACTTCTTTTATATATTACTCATTTAAAAATAATCCTTGATGAGAAAGTCCTTGATGTCCTCATGACATTAGCATGGACGCTAGTTACTAATGCTAGTTAACTGTGGTTACCTGTTGTTATGTGAATTACGTTAGAAGATACTCCACCATCATTACAGTTAATAATGCACTGTGTCATGCTCGTATTGTGTTATTAATCAACGTTACAACTCAAAATTCAGCTAATATTAATAAAGTGTTTATTTCCAGCCAGCTAGCGGCTGCAGGAGCCACACGGCGGCCATCTTGTGTACGCGTCATTAAATTTTAATCAGAATAACTGAGATTTTAATCAATAATTCAATGCTATTTGTACACCGATGATACCTCCGTATCTCACGAGGAGCCTGAAGTTCACTGCAGACCTCGTCCTAAAACACAGGTGTGTGTGTGTGTGTGTGTGTGTGTGTGTGTGTGTGTGTGTGTGTGTGTGTGTGTAGAGTGTACAGTGTGTGTAGTGTGTGTGTGTGTGTAGTGTGTGTGTGAGAGAGAGAGGCTTGTCAGTAAGTGTGTGTTGAGTTTTTAAATGCTGTGTGCAGTATTTGCTCTCAGACGCCTGCACGCTCACCTCCACTCCTGTACACACACTTACTGCTGACTGTTAATGTAGTCGATGTGTAATAAGAGTTAATCACAGGTCTTAATAAATATAATTCATTATAAACTCATAAAAATACTTCAGTATTTACTAATAATAAATATTAATTACAGTTATCAGTCCAGCCCTAATCACTGGTCATTATCAGGATTAAATATTCAGGTCCTGTTGATAAATATAAAGGGAAAAGGATCTTTAGGGCTGCTTGTACAGTAGAGCTGTGAGCTTTCCCTGAGCTGTGTGACGGCGGATCGCTCAGCCGCGGGCTTGTACACGGCGCTGCGTTCTCCTGAGAGAGCAGGCATTCATAACAAACATTAAAGGTGCAGTGTGTAAAGTTTAAACGTGTTAATGAACCTGTAATAATCACGTCATTTCCACGACGCCCTGAAGATACTGAGCTTTACAGCGGATGTGGTTAGTTTCTTCGTTTTACGTCTCCGTTTACATTTTTTTGGTTTGAAGAATAACTCCGCCCCCAGCCAGTACGGAGCTGCTAAGCCCCACCCCTTTGATTGAAGGGCAGCGCATGATAGATAGATAGATAGATAGATAGATAGATAGATAGATAGATAGATAGATAGATAGATACTTTATTGATCCCGAGGGAAATTCTTGAGGCATGAGGCATGTAGAAAAAAAGGCGTGTCCCAGGCAGCAGATATTACATACTGCTTCTTTAATATACTTAACCACCACATATACAGTGGTTTGTGTATAAATCATAGCTCTGGTGCTGGGAGAGTTTTAAATTAATGTTAATCAGTGAATGAGCTGGAAAGCTGAGAGCAATGTTAGTATATAGAGACGTTTAACTGTGGGACGAGCCGGACCAGGACCGGGACCAGGACCGGGACCAGGACCAGGACCAGGACCAGGACAAGGAGACACTGACCTTGTCTTGATATAATGACTCTGATGTTGAGAGATAAAATCGTACGGCGTTTCGCCTCTCTGAGCTATTTGTGGTCTGTAAATGTCAAGGACTTCGGAGCTGCTCAGGACGAGTGTGAGAGACAGGAAGAGACAGACGAGTTCGGATCAGACCAGAGCACAATGCTGCTTTATTAACTTCAGTATTAACTATTCAACTTTTGTATAAATAATAAACACTAACTGTAAATATTTACTATTCCTATTAACTCTATAATGACCGTAATAACCATTCAGCTGAGTTTACGATTTAAAGAACTATAAGCGTAATCTCTAAAGAACTGCTTAGCTTTTATTATTACTGATAAGACTGTGATATTTATAATTTATTCATATAATATTTGTGTCATTGGAAATTTCGGAGTGATTTACGTATCAGATGTCAAGAAACTACAATTAATGGAATAATAATTATTAACTGCTATTAGCCATAAACTCTTAATGTTAAATATTAATGAGTGATCTATAATTATCTAATTACTGTAATAAGATATTAACAATAATAAGAATAATACTAACAAATGAATGATTTACAATTATTAATCACTTAATCATATAAATCTACTGTCAATTACTAATTACTAACTGTTTATATGAATTTATTGTTTTGTTTTTATAGAAGTGTTATGAATAAACTTTTATTATGATTATGATTATTATTGTTAAGTGTTAATAAAGAAGGATTAGCTCAGGGATGTACAGTAGTGATCACACTCACATACCGCTGCTATTAATAGAACCAATCATATTACACTTCCTGGTTTAAACCCTGACAGTCTGTACTGGCCAATCAGAGCACGACTCAGGCTCCACAGACCAATCAGAGCAGAGATCCCGCCTCTGCAGCCTGACCTGTGTTGAATGCGGTTCTGCGGAGAACTGAGGATTTGTGTAGAATGAGAGGAACAGCTGCAGCTTTACACAGATTAACAAGTGCAGGTGCAGGGAACATATATAGGGAACTATATATTTTATAGACTTCATATATGTTTTTAAATTGTAAAAATTGTTATATTTTTATAGAATAAAGTCAGTGTGGAAGGTGACATTGAGAGAACATTGGGACTGTGTACTGTATTATATTACACTGCCATATGTGCTATTACTGTCATATATATATAATATTATATTCATACTGTCATTTTATTACATTTATATTTCCATTATAATGATGTTAGATTAATGTTAGATTTATATGAGTCTGTGTATTGTGTGTTGTGTCCTCCGGCCGTCTGTAGCTCTGTCTGCAGCCAGGATGTCCATCATCAAGATCCACGCTCGTGAGATCCTCGACTCCAGAGGAAACCCTACAGTGGAGGTCGACCTTTACACGGAGAAAGGTCTCTCTCTCTCTCACACAGTGTGTGTGTGTGAGTGTGTGTGTGTGTGTGTGTGTGTGTGTGTGTGTGTGAGTGTGTGTGAGTGTGTGTGTGTGTGGCACACACACACACACACACACAATAAACCCTCGCATCAGTAAACAGAAAGTCTTCATTTTTCATTTTTATACTTCCTCTTTTACTCTGTTCCACTCTCCATCTTTCTTTTTCTCACTCACTCTGTCTCTTCCTTGTGTCTCTCTCTCACTCTTTCTCTTTTTCCCTCTCACCTCTGTTGCTCTTTCTTTCTTACCCATATTTCTTTTCTATCCTTTTCTCATCTCTCTGTCTGTTTTTGCCATCTTTCCTTCTCTCTGTCTCTCTGTTTCTCTTTATGTCTGTCTGTCTCGCTCTCTCTTTCTCTCTCTCGCTCTCTTTTCTGTCTCTCTCTCTCTCTCTCTCTCTCTCTCTCAGGTCGGTTCAGGGCTGCAGTCCCCAGCGGAGCCTCCACAGGGGTTCATGAGGCTCTGGAGCTGAGAGACGGAGACAAAACTCGCTACCTGGGCAAAGGTGAGACACAAAAATGAGACACAAAGGTGAGACACTTGAGGACAGTTTGATTAAATATGAACTTGATGTATGGTGTGTGTGTGTGTGTGTGTGTGTGTGTGTGTGTGTGTGTGTGTGTGTGTGTGTGTGTGTGTGTTTATAATAAAGGTGTGACTAAAGCCGTTGATCATGTGAACAAGGACATCGTTCCCAAGCTGCTGGAGAAAGTGAGAAAGTCTTCCATCCGACTTCCTCTTTCACTCCTCTTTCACTCTTTCACTCCCCTTTCACTCCTCTTTCAGTATTCTTTCAAAGGACTATTTGATTACTCCTAAAAAATGGACAACTTCTGGTGACTACTTAGCTTAGCACTGACTAATTACTTAGCTAGACTCGTCTCTCCTCTCGTCTGTTAGAAGCTGAGTGTAGTTGACCAGGAGAAGATCGATAAGCTCATGCTGGAACTCGATGGCACTGAGAACAAATGTGAGTGTGTGAGTGTGTGTGTGTGTGTGTGTGTGTGTTAACTTTTATAAATAATCAGTATCTCAGTAATTGGTTGAGATTGACTCTGTGGTTCAGGTGGTCACACGTTTCTCTTTGACTCCAGCTAAATTCGGTGCTAACGCTATCCTGGGTGTGTCTCTGGCGGTGTGTAAGGCTGGTGCGGCGGAGAAGGGTGTTCCTCTGTTCCGCCACATCGCTGACCTCGCCGGCCACTCTGATGTCATTCTGCCCGTTCCTGTGAGTCTGTCTCCATGGCAACACCCAATTAAACACTCACCTGTTTAACAGCAAGTGTAACCGTTGATCACTAGTTACGTGGACTCTGATTAGAGCAACAGTATACGCGTAAAATAATAATGTTACAGTTACACTGAACAATTCTCATAATCATAATATTATTATGACTGCGGCTTCCAAAAGCCTTCACTCTTCCCCTGTCCTGCTGTTTGTCCCTCGTTCCCTCCACAGGCGTTTAACGTGATTAACGGTGGCTCTCACGCCGGGAATAAACTGGCCATGCAGGAGTTTATGATTCTTCCCGTCGGGGCATCGAACTTCCGCGAGGCCATGCGCATCGGCGCTGAGGTTTATCACAACCTGAAGAGCGTCATCAAGGGCAAATACGGAAAAGACGCCACCAACGTAGGTGACGAGGGCGGCTTCGCCCCCAACATCCTGGAGAACAACGAGGGTGAGGCATAACGTTTACATAAACACTGCTTCTCTCTGAAAGTCTCAGGCCACTACCTCTATTTACACTCTATTTGCACCTCACTCCGTCAGTGAATTCTAATAAATGAGTCTGTTTATTTGCTGTGCTAGTTCTAGATCTAGTCTGATCTTTGTGTCTGTGTGGGATCTCCAGCTCTGGAGCTGCTGAAGTCAGCCATCGAGAAAGCCGGCTACACCGATAAGATCATCATCGGCATGGACGTGGCTGCCTCTGAGTTCTACAGGAACGGAAAATACGACCTGGACTTCAAATCCCCCGACGATCCCAAACGCCACATCACTGGAGACCAGCTCGCAGATCTGTACAAGAGCTTCATCAAGAATTACCCAGGTCCGTATTGTCATGGGGTGAACCTGGTGTTTATCGAAGTTAAAGTTTTCATTCATAACTGTGTTGAATTCTCACTCTTTCCTGTGTGATCCAGTCCAGTCCATTGAGGACCCCTTCGACCAGGATGACTGGGAAAACTGGGCGAAGTTCACCGGCTCTGTGGACATCCAGATCGTAGGGGACGACCTGACAGTGACGAACCCCAAACGCATTCAGCAGGCAGTGGAGAAGTTTCGGACGTTGACGGACGACGAGTTTCAGTTGGTCTAGCCGAGTCAGTGTCTCAGGTAAGTCCGCATTCACACACAATGTATATATATATATATAGCCCCTCATGCAGCTCCGCAGCACAGCCTATCCTTACACAGCTCAGCGATGGGGCCTATCCTTACATTAATACACCCTCCTCATACAGCTCCGCAATAGGGCTTATTCTTACTTTAATACAGCTCTCTCACACAGATCTGCAATAAGGTTTTACATTAATAAAGCCCTTACATGCAGCTCTGCAATAGGACATATCCTTCCATTAACTGTCGGGGGAGTACGTCGAGGTATTATCCTGGATAGATAAGTAATTATTTCGAGAGAGTAAATCGAGAGTACGGATACCGTATATAAATACAGCTCTCTCATGCAGAAACATAGTAGGACCTATCCTTCCATTAATACAGCCCCCTCATGCAGCTCCACAATAGGGCTTATACTTATATTAATAGAGCCTTATCATGCAGCTCTGTGGTATGGCCTATCATTACTGCCCACGTGCAGGACTTATTACACGGAAGCTCTACGACTGAGCCTGTTAATGCAGTCTTTTCATGCAGCTCCGCAATACAGCTTATCTTTATATGAAAATAGCTCTGTAATAAGGATTCACAGTAAGGGACTACAAACACAGAGGCACTCTGATAGGGTCAGCAGCCCCACTGTGCAGCTCCACAACAGGGCCTATGAATACACAAATACAAACCCTACATAGAGCTCTGCAACAGGATCTATAATTACTAATTACAGCCCTCTCATGCAGCTCTGCAATATGACCCTCTTTTTTATACATTTAACCCACTGAGTCGTGGTGATCGCGCGTGTTTGTGTGTGTGTGCGTGTGTGTGTGTGTGTGTGCACATATGTGTGTGTATGCAGATGCAAACTGGCTCAGAAGAATGGATGGGGTGTGATGGTCAGCCATCGCTCTGGAGAGACTGAAGACACCTTCATCGCTGATCTGGTGGTCGGACTCTGCACAGGACAGGTACAATCTCTCTCTCTCTCTCTCTCTCTCTCTTTCTCTCTCTCTCTCTCTCTCTCTCTCGCTTTTGACTACATGAAAATATACTGAAAAATGATTAGTAATATTAGTATAAATAAACAAGAAATAAGAACGGGAGGGGAGGAGGGAGGAGCCTCCTCAGATTAAGACCGGCGCCCCCTGTAGGTCAGAACGTTTAGCCAAGTACAACCAGCTGATGAGGTCAGTTTCCTTTTTTTTCTTCTTTCCTTCATTGTGTCTCTCTCATCACTCGTCCTTCACCATCTCTTCATTCTGCCTTTCACAGAATCGAGGAGCTGTTGGGAGACAAAGCCAAGTTTGCAGGAAAGGATTTCCGTCATCCCAAAGTGAACTGAGCTGCGAGGAGTCGAGTCGCCATGTGTCCCGAATACTCACGTTAAACACTCGCGTTAAACACTCGCGTTAAACACTCGCGTTACACACACCCATTAAACCCTCGCATTAAACACCCCCATTAAACACTCGTGTTACACACACCCATTAAACACTCCCATTAAACACTCGTGTTACACACACCCATTAAACACTCCCATTAAACACTCGCATTACACACACCCATTAAACACTCCCATTAAACCCTCCCATTAAACCCTCGCATTAAACACTCGTGTTACACACACCCATTAAACACTCCCATTAAACACTCCCATTAAACACTCGCATTACACACACCCATTAAACACTCCCATTAAACACTCGCATTAAACACTCCCATTAAACCCTCGCATTAAACACTCCCATTAAACACTCGTGTTACACACACCCATTAAACACTCCCATTAATCACTCCCATTGCAACATTCGCATTAAACACTCCCATTAAACACTCACATAAACATTTACATAAACACTCACATTAAACACTCGCATTAGACACTCGTTTTCATTAATGTGAGCAAAAGTAATTTGTGAGCAAAAGTAATTTGTGAGCAAAAGTAATTTCTGAAAAATATGACTCCGAGTCAAGGAGTTCCTGCAGTTCCACACATTTTACCAGAAGATCAAAGACATGAATATTAATAAAGACTTTTCCTGAACAAACGAATAGTTTCATTTCTTTAATTTCTTCAGTTCTCTCTGTTTATCTTTTCTCACCTCATCTCATTTCTTCTTGATTCTTCTCTTCCTTTATCTTTTTCTTTTTCTTCTCTTCTCATTTTTTCCTCCTCCTTTCTCCTTCTCCTCCTTTCTTTGCACTTTTTGCTTATTATTTTATTCTCTTTTGTTCACTTATCTTTTTCTCTTTTTGTCTATTCTTATTTCTTTACTTCTCTCAGTTTATTTTTTCTTTCCATAAAGAAAAAGTCAGAAGAGTAGGAGATAGAAAAATAAAAGAGAGGTAAATAGAAAAAAGAGAAAAATTAAAAGAAGTCTATGTCTTCTCTTCTCTTCTCTTCTCTTCTCTTCTCTTCTCTTCTCTTCTCTTCTCTTCTCTTCTCTCCGAAATAGAAAAAGAGGAGATTAATGAAGAGAAAGGGAAGCAAATACGAGACTGAGGGTAAAGCCACAAAAGTGAAAGGTCTTGTTTCGGTATTAATCCTCAGTAAATATTCCTCACTGAATTTATAAATTGTACAAAACCCTTTCAGGACCATTAAAAGGAAAATAATCCCGAAAGGCGTCAGTGGGCAGGAACCAGCGGCCGTGTGACTTATTCAGCCGGTAAAGTTCTCAGCACTGCCGTTGTGTTAATTAATAAAGCTAACGATGTAATTATCAGCTGTCAGTCATCAGTCTTTCTATCAGAACCTCCCGTGGCTCGGGGCCGTTAGAGACGTGTGCGTCAGTCTCACGTCTGATACCCAGGAGAGTGAAAGACTCCACAGGGCTTACCGTCGCTCCTGTTATTATTACATCCATATTATAAGCTGCTATTCATCGTGTGGCTTTTATTAACACTCCATTTATTCACCTAAAGTTTGTGTTTTTGTTAATAATTAAAAAAAAAAGTTAACTGAGGGTTTTTACCATGTGACTGATTCAGGATTCAGTGATTTAACCTTTAACTGCACACATTGTGGTTTTTATCCTAGGAGTGGTGTCTCTCTGTCTGTCTGTCTCTCTGTCTGTCTGTCTCTCTGTCTGTCTCTCTGTCTGTCTCTCTGTCTGTCTCTCTGTCTGTCTCCCTATCTCCCCCCTGTCTGTCTGTCTCTCTGTCTCTCTGTGTCTCCTCATCTCCCTGTCTGTCTGTCTATCTGTCTCTCTGTCTGTCTCGCTGTCTGTCTGTCTGTCTCTCTGTCTGTCTCCCTATCTCCCTGTCTATCTCACTGTCTCTCTGTCTGTCTCTTTGTGTCTCTCTGTCTGTCTCGCTATCTGTCTGTCTGTCTGCCTGTCTCTCTCTCTGTCTCTTTCTCTGTGTCTCTCTTTCTGTCTCTCTGTCTGTCTCCCCATCTCTCTGCCTGTCTCTCTCTGTCTGTCTCACTGTCTCTCTGACTGTCTCTCTCTCTCTCTCTCTCTCTCTGCCTGTCTCTCTCTCTGCCTGTCTCTCTCTGCCTGTCTCTCTCTCTCTGTCTCTCTCTCTCTCTCTGCCTGTCTCTCTCTGTCTGTCTCGCTGTCTCTCTCTGTCTGTCTGCTATGTCCACTCTCTGCGGCTTTTTTCTGTAATTCTATACTCGGTGCCGGTCTCATAAAGGATTAAACGTATTATTTTTCCTTAATCTTCTTCCTGAAGTCCAGTACGTCATGTACGAGTTGTGAATGATCAGAACACGTGGGCTGAATTCACATCACGTCAAGTCCCTGGAACCTCTGACTATAAAACCTCACATATGAATCAGTGTTTTCAGATTTTTACTTCAGGTTTCTCCACTAATGAGACACTAAAACTAATTTCACAAGATTTCCAGATGCAACACTTGATTAAATACGTTTAATTCTAACGTCTAACGCTTGTTAGAAATTTCAGTCTTTTTCTCCTCCGTGTCTCAGAGCCGGGGATGATGACTGGCTTCCTCTTCGTTTCTCCTCTTCCCCCCGGATCGCTCTTTTCCTCCCTCCTGCTCCTCGTCCTCTCCTCCTCAGTGCTGGTGGAGTCCAAACCGCTGCCTCAAGGCCTCGACTCCAGAGTAAGTAACTCGATTAACGTGATCTTCATTTAAACCATTAAATGTTTAAGAAATACACAGAAAGGTAGATGTTGTAATTTTAGAGCAAAACTTTACAGCTTTAAAGGTTTTTGTCTTTCTACACAAAATATTATAACAACCATTTACAGTCAGGCTTTAAACTCATGAATATCAAATATTCTTCTTTATATCAGTTATAAAAACTAAAAGCGATTGCTTATTCTCTTCTTTTNCTTCTTTTCTTTCAAATTATTTTCTTCTCTCTATTTATTTTTTTCTTTTCTTCTTTTCTTTCATTTTCTCTCCATGTACTTGTTTTCCTCTTTACTCCTGTTCATGTCTGTGTTTTTGGTCTTCCTCTCCTCGCTGCTGAGTATGCGTATATCTGTATGAACTGATCTTATCCAAATTATTGCAACCTAAATTATTAACTGATAATAATACAAATTCTAAAAAATGAAAGCACTGAAACAGTGATGTTAATACCAGAGCTGTCATTCATTATGACGTCATGAGTGAGATTTACAGCATGTGCCTACATCCTGGGGCCCCGTGTGACCAACAGCACCTCCACTCCCTCTGCAGATTCTCCACGACCTCTTCAGGATCGACGAGGAGCCCGGGAGATCTTTGCTCCACGGCGAGGGTTCGGCTGAGGCTATGATGTCATCGATGAGATTCCAGAGGGACTCGGTGAATGAAGAGAAGCCACTGTACACTACAGAACGTGGGGCAGAGCCTGGTCGAGTGTGGCCAAACCTACTCTTAGACTTCATGGGCCATCACTCGTTCAAGTTTCCTTCTTGGTCCTTCTTACACTCTCCGTCGTCATGTGCCCTGTTCGACTCCCTTGCTGCCTCGAGCCGATGGCACGGAGAGAGGAAATAAACAGAGGTAACAACTGGCCTGTGTGCAGTTAATTACTAATAATACAAATCCTGTATTTATAGAGCTTTAACAGAGAGTCTAAAATTGAACTTTTTCTACTTCCTGTCCTGTGTTTCTGTGGCAGGTAAAGACAGGAGCAGGAGCACAGATGAGGAGGTTTCCGTATCGAAGAATTCCAGTTAATAAAGTCAGAGAATGAACCGAAAAGTTTACGAAGACTGAGACTGATACTGAAGAGANCACACACACACACACACACACACACACACACACACACACACACACACACACACACACACACACACACACACACCAGTTTAGGGTGTTAACTCTATCTCTGAGATGTCCTTTATGTCACTGTACCTTTAGCTGTTTGCTATTTTTCTACGAATCACTGAAATGTTTTCTTGTGGTATGTAGAAATATCTAAGGAAGGTGTGAAATAGTAACATCTGGCAACTTCACACGTCTTGTACCTGGATTGTGTGTGGCTGAGATTTTAATCACATGCTTTACACACTTGATCTGAGTAACTGAGCTGAAATTACTGCAATTACTGTAACACATGTAATATGCAAATGAGCTCATAAGACTGACAACTAAAAATTTCCCCCCAATTTTTTCCCTAATTTATCACCCTAATTAGACCATTTCCAATCATACACAACCGGGGAGGATGAAGGCTAACGCGAGATGCGTGAATGCGCTATGCGTGAAGCCATCCAACTAGGTCAGCGTAACACACTTGGAGGAGAGCGCTATCTACCCCCTTCCACATACACATGAGCTCACGGATGCACACGATTGGCTAGTGCCACTGTGATTGGCAGGGGAGAGAGTATGCCCCTCCCACTCAGACAGCATGGTCAGTTTTGCAGGTAAATGTTCATGCATGCAGAAGATTGTAATGTTATGTGATTGTGATAAACAAGAGGTAAACATACGGCCTGTAGAGAAAGCTGCGATGTGTTTGTTAGTTTGTTTGGAACAGAGATTAATAATTGAATATAAAATCCTGGAATAAAATGAAATAAACATCATTTCAGACAAAAGTTTAAAACAAGTTTGCTGGAGTTATGAGCCGTTAGGGGTTAGATAGAGAATAATCATGAAGTGTTGAGTACTGTAAAAGTGCTGTGAGGCTAAAATCAGCTCCAGTGCAGCAAAATCCATAGACAGGAACAATGTAGTATTTATACCATTTATTTATTTATTTATCTATATTACATGATATATATTATTATTTATATTATTTGTCAGCATTTACAAACCTTCCCACAACATTCGCGCCTGTTAATCAGCGGCCCAATCTGATTGGTTCTCACGGTTTAATCTACTGATTAACTCTTTGCTGCTGAGAGATGATTGGTGCACTTGACTGCCCATCAGGATTGCAAGCCCCGCCCCCTGCAGGATTCAGCTCCAGGAGCTTCATATGCGTACTCGACCTTTATTTTTGACCGCAAACCACTCTTTCACAACTCGACTAAGGACTTGTCGCGCCACTCAATACCAGTTATGGGTGTGGATGCCGTGTGTGAGTGTTTCATTCCGGGTTTATTCAGCACTGAGTGTTTAATGTGGGAGAGTAGAGCAGTTTTACTGAACACTGAGTGTTTAATGTGGGAGAGTAGAGCAGTTTTACTGAACACTGAGTGTTTAATGTGGGAGTGCGACATGCTGAGTTTTCTAATTAATCACTGATGATAATAATCACTCATTTCTCTTTATTTTTTATATTGAAAGTATATAGTGTGTACTAATAAAGCAGGGTGTGTGTGTGTGTGTGTGTGTGTGTGTGTGTGTGTGTGTGTCAGTCACTAATCCGCAATGTGGCTTAAAATATCACAGCTGAGGGTGAACTGTACACAGTGTTTAATTTCAAGCTGAAATCTAAATTTAACTTCATACCTAATACTTATTAATTAATAATACAGTAAAAAACTATATAATAAAGTGCATAATACTACTAATAATAATAACACAGCTGATAGATAGCCTAGAATCAGAATAATGCAAGAAGTTAATAATAATAATAATAATAATAATAATAATAATAATAATACAGTAACAAATGCAGTATTTATTGTAGTGATGTGTAATTATCATATTTTATATGTTGAGGAATATGAGGAATATATTTCTATTTTTCACTCTCAAAAAGTGCCAAGACATAAACATTTATAATAAAGTACTAAAAATGAATTATACAAATATACGTATGTATGATCTTATACTTATTTATATATAGTTTAGTTTAACTTTAGAGTTTACATCTGTTGTAGTTTTGATTAAAATAATAATCTGTGTGTTAGTTCAGGTTCTTAAAGTCTGGTGTTTATACAAGATTCCTACAAGCAGAGGATCACGAGGTGAACATGACTGATGCTGATCTCTCTCTCCCTCTGCGTGTGTGTGTGTGTGTGTGTGTGTTTAATCCTGTGAAGCTGACTGTGCTGAGCTGTACACACTCCTGACTACTCGAAATGTCTGTCGTCTAAATGAGGAATACTGTGACAACGAATCTAGAGAAAGACGAAGACTGTAATAAAATTGTGTTGATGTTTTAATTACTACTTATTTCCTCTGCTGTCTCTCTGTCTGTCTGCCTGTCTGTCTGCCTGTCTGTCTGTCTGCCTGTCTGTCTGCCTGTCTGCCTGTCTGTCTGTCTGTCTGCCTGCCTGTCTGCCTGTCTCTCTGTTAGTCTGTATTATTTGTTTTTTATTATCTCATACATTGTGTTTATTCTTATGTGAATGTGTTATTCTGTGTGTCCACAGGTACACAATCATGTGTGAGTGAGTGTGTGTGTGTGTAAGTGAGAGACACACACACACACACAGCCATGCCATTGGTGAAGAGGAACATTAAGCCGCATCATGTGTGTCGGGTTGCTGTTCCTGAGAGCATCGGCTGTGAGCTGGAGTGTGTGACGAACAACACACTGTCTTCCATCATCCACCAACTCAGCAGCCTCAGTAACACACACACACACACACACACACAGTGATTACAGTGAGAGAGAGAGAGGAAGAGTGAAAGAGACAGACAGACAGACAGAGAGAGAGAGGAAGAGTGAAAGGCAGACAGAGCGAGAGACAGTGAGAGAGAGAGAGAGGGAGAGAGACAGACAGACAGACAGAGAGAGGGAGAGAGATTTATCCACACTTTTAAACTCATGAATGGTGTTTTAATGATAATTTTTTAGACATAATAGACCAAAAAATATATATAAATAATAAATACATAAAATGTAGATTTATGGAGATCTATAAATGACTTTTTTTCCCTGTTTATCTCTATATTTCACATAATGAGTATTTTGTGTGTTTTTCAGGTAAGCACGCGGAGGACGTGTTCGGCGAGCTGTTCAACGAAGCCAACACTTTTTACGTGCGCGCGAACTCGCTGCAGGACCGAATCGACCGCCTCGCTGTCAAAGTCACACAGCTGGACTCCAGTGTAGAGGAAGGTCAGAAAGGTCACAGGGGTCAAGGGTCAAAATAATGCAGGCTGGTGTAAAGGTGTCTCTCAATCAAAAAATATCACTCAAAACAATGTGAATAGGAACGAGGAAATCACATGATCAGAGAGCACCACGGTCAGGAGGGACTGGAACACACACACACACACACACACACACACATAATGTCATTGTTTTTGTGTAAAGTCCCACTCTGGCGTTAACGGGACACTCCCGTGTCTCTGTGCCTCAGTGTCTCTGCAGGATGTTAACATGTGGAAGGCCTTCAGAAGCTCCATGGCGGAGGATCAGCAGGTCGTGTCCCGATTCAGCATCCCGCATCCTGTAGCTGAGATGTACAGCAGCTGTGAGAAACCGCCAGCGCTCAGTGTGCTCTCCACCTACAGGTGAGCCAGAGAGCTCGAGATTTTCCCCAATAATCTGGATTGTCAGGATTCTATTTCTTTTACCAGCAGCCACGCTGAGATGGAGATGGTCCTTGCTGCAGGGTCAAAAATCCAGGGGTGGAGCTGGACCTGATCCAAATCTTCCTATAATCCATATGCCCTATCCCCTAACACCTAACCCCTATCCCCTAATCCATATTCCCTATCCCCTATCCCCTGACCCCTATCCCCTGACCCCTATCCCCTGACCCCTATCCCCTGACCCCTATCTCCTGACCCATATCCCCTGACCCCTATCCCCTGACCCATATCCCCTATCCCTTAAGTCATATCCCCTAAACCATATCCCCTATCCTTTGACCCGAATTCCTTATCCCCTATCCACTAACCCCTATCCACTAACCCCTATCCCCTGACCTCTATCCCCTGACCCATATCCCATATCCCCTAACCCCTAATTCCTAACCCCTAACCTCTATCCCCTAACCTCTATCCCCTATCTGATATCCCCTGTTCCCTAACCCATAAGCCTTAACCCCATCCCCAAACCCCTATCGTCTAACCCCTAACCCCTGTAAATGGTTCATTTTGACTTGAGCGGGATGTAAATCTTCATTGCAATGAATTTAATGAAAATGATTTAGATTCACACACATGAATGTGGTTAGGAAATACATCATTGCATAATTACTTTAATACTTTAAACACACACACACACACATCATCATCATCATCATCCTGTAATCACAGATTTAATTCTTTTTTTCTCCACAGAGAGGATCAGGTGGATGGAATGAAGTTCTACACAGATCCGTCTTATTTCTTTGACCTCTGGAAGGAAAAAATGCTTCAGGACACCGAGGACAAGAGGAAAGAGAGGAGGAGACAGAGAGTGAGACACTTTTCCTCTGTACTCTTCTCTTCTCTTCTCTTCTCTTCTCTTCTCTTCTCTTCTCTCCTCTCCTCTCCTCTCAATGCCTTGCTCTCTCACACTCTCTCATTCTCTCTCTCTCTCTCACACACACACACACACACACACACACACAGGAGCAGAGGGGTGTTGAGGAAGGAACGTTACAGCGGGAGGTCCGAAAAGTGCGTAAAGCGCCGAATCGTCGTCAGGAGTGGAACATGATGGCGTTTGATAAGGAGCTGCGTCCAGATCAGCGAAATCCTCCCAGTGTCCAGCAGGGAGCGCTGTCTGATAGCTCACTGTCTCCTGAGGCCAGGTGGAGTGGGCACACACACACACACACACACACACACACACAGAAAGCTAATGTAGACACTCAGAATGCACCTGAGAGGAGAGTGAGTATCACAAAAAATAAATAAAACAAAAATGTAGAGAAATGCTATAGTTATAGAGTTAATATCAGCAGTTATATTCGTGTGATATAGAGTTAATATCACTGGTGATTGTAATCATCACGTACAGATAGTAACTGATACAGAGGATTATTTCATCAGTAAAGTGAGGATGCAGAAGATAGGGATAGGTGGAGAGTGATGATGCGCTGTGGCCACCCCTGAAGGGAGAAGCCGAAAGAAGAAGAAGGTTTAATCAGTAAAATCCGTTTCCTCTACAGCAGACTGAACTTTCCGGACATTCCAGACCACGCCCACTTTCTCCCCAGCCATGCCTTGTCCAATTCCAGTGAAGGGGCGGAGCATGAGTACCAAAGCATTGGTGGACCAGTGGGCGTGGCTGATAGTGTTCCTGCTGGATACAGGTTAAATCCGTCTTCCTCCTTACACATGCCCACAGTGGGCGGAGTTAATGGTGACATCACACTTCCACCTGTAGACTATGGGTAATGAGAAACATCTGAAAAAATATACTTATATGTAAATAACTTAATTTCTCTTTTTATCTTTTGTTTATTTATTTATTTTTACAATAACTTGTTGATTTTCTCTCTCTCTCTCTTTCTCAGTTTGATGGATTATTATGCAAGTTCCGTTCTTCCTCCTCCTCCTCCTCCTCCTCCAGCTCCCATCATTCCCTCATCACAGACTGCTTTTGCCACGCCCTTAACACCTCCAGCCCCGCCCTCTTCCCATCTTGGACCATCCAGCTCTGCTTTATCCTATCCCCTCCCACCTGTCCCACTTCCTGGGCCACTTTTAACCCCGCCCCCTCCAGGACCTCCACCTCCACCCATACTTCCTCCTCCTTCTGACCTGATGGGTACAGGGGAGGGGCGGAGCCAGGAGTCACAACCAATCACAGATGGGCGAAGTGACTTGCTGTCAGCTATACGCATGGGTGAGTGTGTGTGCGTGTGTGTGTGTGTGTCTGTGTGTGTGTGTGTTTACTTGTATTACACAAGTGTTTAATGCAGTTCAACTGAATAAAAGCATCTACTTTTATGCTTTCACACACACACTTTCAGTGTAAAACACCTGAGCAGGTATGTTTGTGTGTTGCAGGTTTATTTATCACTTAGTTTTGTTGTGTGTGTGTGTGTGTGTGTGTGTGTGTGTGTGTTCAGGTATCCAGCTAAAGAAGGTTCAGGAGCAGCGAGCGATGAGGGAATGTTCAGAAAACGACGTGGCCTCCATCCTGTCCAGACGCATCGCCGTCGAGTACAGCGACTCCGAGGACGAGTCTGAGCTGGACGTCAACGAGTGGTCTGACTGAGACACACACACACGCGCGCACACACACACACACACACACACACACACACACACACACACACAGTAACAAAGCATCAAGTCTTACCCAGGTTCACCTCTTCCCCCGCGGGACGACATTTGGAGTGTTACGTTAGTAATCTTTGACGTGTGTAGTGGAAAAATTAACACGTCGAGCTGTGCTGCACAAAGTATTGGCACCCCTTTACACACACACACACACACACACACACACCCATCCATCAGTGGACAAGGACCAGTGCTGAGCAGATATGTTTCTGTTGGACAACACTCCCACAAGGTGTTAGATTATTTATTCTTATTTATTTATTAGGAATTTATTATTTTATTATTATGTTCTGTTTTCCTTCTCAACCTGCCGTGGAAATAAGATCCTGGATTTAGATTTACACCAAATACAGAGCTTTTAATGACTTCATTTAAATTGATGTAGCATCTGTAAAACAATAATATGCTTCATTTCAGAGATATAAAATATTATAAATACAGATTTTTTTAAATAAAAAATTAGCCACTAAGTGGCACTGTCTGACGTGAAATTCTCCAAAAAAACTCTCCAGGTCCTGTTCATGTCAACATTTCAAATCATCCATCACACCAGATTATTATATTAATTTATTAAAACGTTAGAAATTAGATAAAAAAGAACCCTAAACCTTAATAAATGTTACATTTGTCAGAAATAACATACACATTGGAGTGTTGTGTGTGTGTGTGTGTGTGTGTGTGTGTGTGTGTGAGAGCATCAGGACCAAACCTGCCACACAGCATTACTGTAATTTTGAGATTAAAATTGATTTAACACTTTAATCATGTTTAATCTTTCTCTGTCCGCATCAAGTCTAAACACCTGCAGCGTAAACACTTTAACAGCCGAGCCATTAACACCGCTTCGTTCTGAAGACTCTTCGGGTTTAAGATGGTTGACTCTGCGCTTAAACACTCTCCAATTATCAGCACTCGAGGAAATTAGGGCCATTAGGTCTCTCAGCTGAACGAGTCTCCAGCAGGACAGATGCAGAGAAAAGCTGGAGGAAATCCACAAAGACAAATCAGTGAGACTTTATTATTGCTTTAATAACTCCAGTCCGTTTCAGTGGAATAAAGCCGTTTAAACATCTCCACAGCATTCACTACATTTCTTTCATTTGTTCCTTTAAAAGTTTTCTAGGTCTTTGTATTCAGTAGTCAGCAGTCACATGAGCTGAATATTTAAAAATAATGATTCAAATCTTTCCTTTGAGAGGTGTAAATCTATTTTATTTCATTTACACACTCGGTACAGTTCCCACTGCAAAGCTCTCTCATCATTTAACCCTAAACTGAATAAAACTGGCTGCTTTATAAACTTCAGCTTCATCAGAATAATGAATCATTTTTGTTTTATTAATGTTCCTTTGTGTCTGATCATGTAAGCGCTCAGGATCTTCAGCTCCACCTCCACAGGAGGACTCAGATCTCTGAAGCTCAGCGAAGTCAACCTACAGTCAAATATTTACTTCTATTTAATATCGTGTATATAATTTCCACCTTTCAGACGAATACATCTACACATCTTCATCAAAACCGTCATACGGAATTATGTAGAGACGATCAAGTATTTTAGGTTCAGACATGAAACGTGCTTTGATGAAGGTTTGCACGCTGTTAGAAGCTTCATGAAGGATCTGAGCCGCTTTTTATAACAATCCTAAAGAAATTCCCAAGTACACGGAGCTAATGTTCACTGCTCTGCCTTCACTCTCTGACTCGGGTTTGTTTTGTTTGTTTGTTTGTTTGTTTGTTTGTTAGCCTGCCCACTTAATAAGGATAATTCTACTATTCAAATATTAGGGGCAAGAATTCATTTATTTACTTGTTTTGAAATGTTTTATATCACATTACTTAATAATCAAACATAATTCTGCTATTCAGATCTTAGGAACAGATATTCATTGGTTTGTTTGATTGACATTATTGCCAACATTTGACATTATTTACATTTGTTTTTATATATCTTTAGATTAAATTTGGTGAAATCTGACTGAGCAGTTAGCTTTAAGTGTGATCATGTCATTGTGACAACAGCGTGATTAGTGTCTGATCCTGTCTAAAGCTGTAACATAAATCTATTTTTAAAAAGTTCAGGATTTTCTTGCTATGCGTCACAGACCACTGGAGGTCTCCGGACCCCACTGGTGGTTTCTGCAGGACCTCCAGAACATTCTGTGCCATTGTAGAAGGTTCTCAGTATGTCGTAGTCTTTGGGGAAAGCAGTTCCATGATGAAGAAGCTTTTCCACCTGCTTTTGTTTTCTCGTTTTCGTTTTAAGAATCTGGAGTCAAGTGTGCTCGCGCTTCGAGTGCCGTTTGGTGACGAATGTTTTAACCGACACTTAACACTAATCTGATCCACTAATCTAATTCATTTACTTGACTTATCTGGGAGAGATGAAGGCAGGAGACGGAGTGCTGCTGATGTCTCTCAGCTCGAGACGGAGACACACAGAGACACAAAAGCCCAGGATTAAAATCTAATAACGACCCGGAGACTCACTCAGCCTCTGTCACGAATGGAAGAAGTTAACGATGTCTTGCTAGCGCCACACCACAAGTGCACTTGTTTAAAACTAATATCAATCCAACTGATTAATGGAAGGAGTCTCCAGTGTCAGCACTTCAGAGGTTACGTTTTCCGACATCTTTAGGACAGAGGAGTTTAAGCTGCTTTGCAGTTTCTTGGTAACATGCGAAACAAGCTGTGGTTTTTGTCTTATTAACTTCGAGAGAGAGAGAAAAAGAGGCTGGTGAGGGAACGACTGTTTATAGCTGCTGTAACGTATCACAAAACATAAAATGTAACTATAAACGGATAAATGTTCTACGTAAAAAAAACAACAACTTGTAATTGTTGCCAAATCCCTGCAGAATAAGAGGAAGGAAACACTTGGTGACGTGCTGTTACAGGAAAATAAACACCTTCAGGGTGGTAACTGTAACTCCGCTTCATCACACAATCATTATTCTGCTATTTTTATTTAAATATTTGAATAAAGCAGCTGAACATATTGTATAACTCACAGTCTTATAAATACTCTTTCATAGCTGGAGATGAATGAATGACAAAAACAATCTGGCGATGTTTCTGTATGCTATTTATTTACTGGCACACACACACACACACACACACACACACACACTGCACCTGGTCGTCTGTCTGGCTTCTTTCACATTCTTTCTCACACTTGGCTCCTGTTGTTTCCAAGAAATGTAAATAGTTTTTTTAGTGGAATTAAAAAACTCAGGCCACATCGAGTGCTGGTGTTGCCCCACTACCCTTCCCCTTCCCCTTCCCCTTCCCCTTCCCCTTCCACACCCCCTAAGGGTTGTTTTCTTTTTTTTTTTTTTTAAATTCCACACACGCAGACGGAGAGCACGGAAAGTTTCCCATCGTGATCTCCTACAGGCTCGGAGCTGTCTGTGCTGCTGGTTTAAGTGGTGCACACAGCCATGCTAAGATTATTAAATCACTGTTTTACCACTCGACTTAATCCTCAGCCTATACAAAAGTAAACCATAAAGAGGCAGGGAGGGGGAGAGAGAGAGTCTGAGTGTGTGTGTGTGTGTGTGTGTGTGTGTGTGTGTGTGTGTGTGAGGAGGAGGGCAAGATTATCGAGGGTAAACTCTTGACAGATCTTTTCTGACGGCTGCTTTTCCCACCGTTTCTAGAGATCTTAGTCCTCTTGAATTCCCATAGGTGTGTACAGAAAAATTCTAACGTGTGTGTGTGTGTGTGTGTGTGTGTGTGTGTGTGTGTGTGTGTGTGTGTGGGTGAGAGATGATTGTTCTCTGTCTATGAAATGTGTGAACTCACTGCTTCAATCCCAAGGTTCTTGTGTAAGTCTGAAAAGTCTGGAAAAGTTTATAATTTGAAGGGACTCATTTCCAGACTGAGGAAAGTTTTTAAATTGAGATTTTTGGAAAAAGTACTGCAGAGTCTAAAGCAGAGTCTAATGCAGTCTCTAACGCAGTCTCTAACGCAGTCTCTAACGCAGAGTCTAATGCAGAGTCTAATGCAGTCTCTAACGCAGACTCTAAAGCAGTCTCTAACGCAGTCTCTAATGGAGACGCAAACGCAGTCTCTAATGGAGACTCAAACGCAGACTCTAACGCAGTCTCTAACGCAGTCTCTAACGCAGTCTCTAACGGAGACTCTAATGTAGACTCTAATGCAGACTCTAACGCAGTCTCTAATGCAGACTCTAACGCAGTCTCTAACGCAGTCTCTAACGGAGACTCTAATGCAGACTCTAATGCAGTCTCTAATGCAGTCTCTAACGGAGACTCTAATGTAGACTCTAATGCAGACTCTAATGCAGTCTCTAACGCAGTCTCTAACGGAGACTCTAATGCAGACTCTAATACAGTCTCTAATGCAGTCTCTAATGGAGACTCTAATGCAGACTCTAACGCAGTCTCTAATGCAGACTCTAATGCAGTTTCTAATGCAGTCTCTAATGCAGACTCTAATGCAGACTCTAACGCAGTCTCTAACGCAGTCTCTAACGCAGTCGCTAACGCAGTCTCTAATGCAGTCTCTAACGCAGTCTCTAACGCAGACTCTAACGCAGACTCTAATGCAGTCTCTAACGCAGACTCTAATGCAGTCTCTAACGCAGTCTCTAATGCAGACTCTAATGCATTCTCTAATGCAGACTCTAATGCAGTCTCTAACGCAGTCTCTAACGCAGTCTCTAACGCAGTCTCTAATGCAGACTCTAATGCAGTCTCTAATGCAGACTCTAATGCAGTCTCTAACGCAGACTCTAATGCAGTCTCTAACGCAGTCTCTAATGCAGACTCTAATGCAGTCTCTAATGCAGTCTCTAATGCAGACTCTAATGCAGTCTCTAATGCAGTCTCTAATGCAGACTCTAATGCAGTCTCTAATGCAGACTTTAAAGCAGTTTCTAATGCAGACTTTAAAGCAGTCTCTAATGCAGTCTCTAATGGAGACTCTAATGCAGACTCTAATGCAGACTCTAATGGAGACTCTAATGGAGACTCTAATGCAGTCTCTAACGCAGTCTCTAACGCAGTCTCTAATGGAGACTCTAATGCAGACTCTAATGCAGACTCTAATGGAGACTCTAATGCAGACTCTAATGCAGTCTCTAACGCAGTCTCTAAAGCAGTCTCTAACGCAGTCTCTAACGCAGTCTCTAACGCAGTCTCTAATGCAGACTCTAATGCAGTCTCTAATGCAGTCTCTAATGCAGTCTCCCTATAATGTGATGTATGTCACATTTTGGTTTGCTCTTTTTGTAAAACAATCAGTGAACTTTAAAAAAAAAACTGGATATGGAAGGTTCCAGAAACGTAAAAAAAAAAAAAAAGATGCAAAAAAATGAAAAGTCTGGAATTATACAGAGAGGTTATTTTTCTGTTAATTTATGTACTGCAGTCTATGAGTTAAGAGATGTTTGCACTCTGACGTTTGTTTCTTTACAAAGTGACACTGAACTTCCTGAAGGGGAAAGTGACTGAGATGGAGCTGTGATTGTTCTTCATCGTTTTCCTCATGTTTATGATATCAGTGTGTCAGACGGAGTTAGAAACCACATCAGCAGATCTGTGTGAGACGCGGAACAAGCCGACTGAGGAGACGCCACTGTGGGAGGAGTTCCACGTGCTCGTTCATGCTACACTGGTAGCCTTAACCCTTCATTACCCTTCATTACTCATTAGCTATATTAGGCTTTAGTTCCAGGGATAAGCTGAAAAAGTGAAGAGATGTTTAGCTTTAAGAGTGAACTTGGCTGCATTTCGGATTATGAACAAACGCAGACCTCGTGTGCTGAGTGGCGCTCGTTCTTCCCCGTGTGCTTGTCCTCAGATCGGGATCGGGATCTGACGGAATGCTGCTGACTCGTCTGCTGTTTCTTTTTACGAGACGACAATAACGTGGCACTGCTCGGGTTTATGGAGCTGTGCCAAGCCTGGGGCGGAGGGGGCGAGTCGGGGTGTCATGCTGGTGTGAAAAAAGCAGACTGAACAAAAACAGGATGGTACGAGCCAAGTGCCAATTGTCTGCTCGTTAATAGGCATCAAAATGGCAACTTGTGTTGGCATCTGTGTTATCATACAGGTGAACACGCTCCTGGGAAAGGGAGTGTTTCTTTTCTCAGCTCCTCCGAGGAGAGACGGCGTGGCCGCTTTGTCATCCCGATCCTAACCGGATTAGTCGTGCCAGTGCAATCCCGGTTTTCACACCGCTGTCTACTTCCCATCTCATTTTAATGTGATTAACCCAGCTCCTGTGGTCCGGGACACAACGAGGATGGCAAGGGGGCACCAAAGGGCAGAGGATAAAGTGTCCCTTAAAAGATAGTGTGCTTGGTCGGATTGAGACGATGCAACAATGGACGCAGCACTCTAAGAGAGCACTCTAAGAGAACGGAAGAATAATGATAATTTCAGAAAAGCACAATTTTTAAAAAATCAAACCAATTTTCATCATCGCATCAATCCAGTGGTGTTATAAAGAGCTTTACAAACTGTATAAATGATGCTGGAAAATCGGCTTTATGTTTTGAAAACAAACAAAAATGGCGGAAATGAACATCACGCCATTTTATATCACTTTCAGACTTTGACGGAAAACTTTTCTAAACACAGACATACAAACATTATTAACTTTTAGCACAAAACCTGATGTTTGTCATCTGCCTGGTAAGACTGCACGTTTGGAAAAGGCGTCCAGATTATTAATTATTTATTAAATTATTTAACTGAGTGGACTCAAATGACTCGAATCACTGAAGAGACTGAAGTCACTACTGAACCCTTAAAGCACAAGTTATAAAATCAATTCTGCTATTTTATGAAATTCTCGATGTGCAGATGTTTTTTATTTGTATTATACATTACTCGTGTGAAGCTTGAAATTTCAGGTTTGCACTGGAGCTATGAGGCTAATGGAGCTAACAGGTAATGGAAGCCTATAGCTACCAGTTTAGCATCGTGCACTAGATCAAACACTTGACTCAAAAATATAAATAAAAAACATTTGCACATCGAGAATTTCATAAACTAGCAGAATTGATCTTATAACTTGTGCTTTGAGGGTTCAGTAGTGACTTCAGTGATTCAGTCTCTTCAGTGATTCGAGTCATTTCAGTCACTCAGTTAAATAATGTCTCAGCCGATCGTCTTAAAAATGGGGAAAGATGGAAAATGTGTCTTTTTTTCCTTGGCTATATATCTAAAAAAACTGAAACTTGCCCTGGCTCACTAGTCATTCTTTCTCAGAGACAATCCAGATAATCTGTTTAACATTTCTGCGTCGTTCTTTATCAACTCAGGTTTCATCTCTACAAGAGCTCCACGTGGTCTTTACAGCGGCGTTACAGTAGAACATGGAGGACACTCCTCCACCTCCTGCTGAGTCCCACGGTGGGTAAAACGCCATTTCACGTGAGCTCACAACACTGGCACAGAGGATTAGAGACACTGATTAAGACAGTGGCACCCCAGTGTGTGTGTGTGTTTGTGTGTGTGTGTTTTTATTCAGGATGAGAAGATGGCACAGTGGGAGAAGAAGATGGTGTCTAGGGAACACAGAGAGATGTTTAGAAGGGAGGGTCCAGTGTGAAAGCAGGTGTCTGTCTACACTGAATAAACTGCTAATTAACCAGGCACATTTATCCATTTATTTATGTGGGTGTGTCTTTCACTGTCGGACACGTTCTGGAGAAAATCTAGAGGGTGTGTGTGTGTGTGTGTGTGTGTAGAATGGTGTAAGCGTCTGTGTGGGTGTACATATGAGGTGAATGTTATTTAGTGCACTTCAGACCGTTGAGACCATCTGTGAAGCAAAAAATAAACTAAAACCTAAAAAGGTTATGGATTGTAGATATGTGAAAATCTGGCCACTGGATGGCTAGATTTGTTTTGCAACTGATTAAAGAAAAGTTACTCTTTAAAGAAAATATTTATTTATTTATTTATTTAAACAATGGTGTGTAATATTTGGATAATATTAGGAATGATTATATAGCATAAATTTTAGCGTGGGCATATTTCTGGACACCCCCACTCCTCTCCACAAGTGGTATCTTCCAAGTGACGCAAAGACGTAACGCAAGATGGCGCCGTAGTAACCGCTATGTTCCTTCTATGCGGCCGTAATTTTCTTCTTTATCATGCGAGTGATTAATAAAACATCTCCCGGAATGTTTATCTGCTCTTTTCCTGACTGCCAGGCGTCGTATGATAAAGAGTGGAAGCTTGAGGCGCATCTGTGTAAACACACCGGAGTGGTGAGTTATGATAGCCGACATGGCTAACTTTCCTCGTGTTTTGACAAATCCCGCCTCCTGAACTACTCGCTGATTGGACAGCAGTTGCTTGTCTGTTAAGTCTCCTAACCAATCACAGCAAGAGAGCTGCGTAGGAGGCGGGACTTGTCAAAGCGAGAAGCTGGGAAAGCCAATCAGCGTAGGGTTATATGAATATTTATTTTATTTATGCATGTTAAAATACTATTTATATTACTATGTAATAATTTTTACACAACATTTAAAGTAGCTATGATTTATATTTATATAATTATAAAATATTAATATTTTTTTTCTCCACAATTCAGCTCTGTTTAATTAGTTAAATCAGGAAATAAGGATTTTTTTTGTCCATCTGGTGATCTCAATGTTTGACACGTGATCTATACAGTTTTTTTACTAGTCATAAATGTTTGATGTTATATAATATTATTAATATATTATAAATTAAATTGACATTGTGTTGTTGGTTATATTCATTTACAAAAAAAATGGAAATCTCTACTTGGATAAATTTTCAAAAAATCTTTTAATTACATGCCATACACAAGTGATCTCAGTTTAATAATTAAAGTAATGGTGGTAGAAATATTTTTTAAAAAAAAATTTTAAATCTTATCTCAACTCAACTGAGAACTCAACTGGTCCGATTATATTCTCTCTTATTGTAAGTTCTGGATAAAAGCTTCAACAAATGTAAATATAATGTAAATAAATGTGATTTTTAATGTTGGAGGTCCTGTAGTTACCCCTGCGCTGTTGTTTTCCTTCCTGTTATTGTTGTGTTTGTGTTGAAGTTGATGATAATGTGATGGTGTGTTGCAGAGGCCATTCGGGTGCGAGTACGATGGCTGCAGCAAGTCGTTCTGCAGTAAGTCTCATCTCGCTCGGCATGAGCTCACTCACACCGGAGAGAAACCCTTCAGGTAAGTCTTCACCTGCGCAGGTTATTTTATAGCTCATCTACGACTGAAGCTCGTTTCAGCTTTTGTTTTTCATCACCAGCTGCAGCGAGGACGGATGCGAGGAACGTTTCACCACCAACTCTAACCTGAGGAAACACATTTCACGCAAACACAAACAGGAAGCGAAGCTGTACGCCGTGAGTCACTGCGATTTTTATCTATCTATCTATCTATCTATCTTAGTGTAGTTTTATGCTAAAGTTTCTGTGATTGGCTCCTGCAGATTTATGTTTTGAAAAGCAAATTAAAAGTGTAGCGCCATAATTCAGGCAAATTTCAAACAACAAATAGTGAAAAATGAACTTAAATTAAAACAGTGACATTTAAAAAATATATATATTAAAATGTATTTATGTTTGTTGCAAAAAGTCATGCAGCGTGTGATGGTTTTTTATGACTTTACTTCCCAGCGGCACAATTATTGGGAAATCTGTATGATATTACAAAAAAATAAATAATAAACACAATGTTTTAAATCTTCTTTTGGAGATACTCTAAAGAAAAATCAATGAATATTTTCATGTTGTATTTATTTTTTTTTTTTTACGTGAAAAGATTATATTATTGGCACCCCTAAATATTACTTAATGAGTTACAGGGGTGCCAATAATTTTGAAATGCGTATTTTACATAAAAGGAATGCATTAATTAATTTAAATGTTTTATGTTTTTTTGGGGGAAAAAAACAGTTTTAAATAAAACTATTCAACAAACCAAACCCCGTATGTGTCAACTCAAAACATCACTGATTTCACGTGTTGATTATTTTACACGTGTTCCATGCTGCTTATTTCCCATTAAAGGTGCCATTAATTATGATCTGTGTGTTAAAACTATTCGAATAGGTTGTAAAGTTGTAATGTAACTCTGATGATAATGGTTGTAATGTACAGATGTGATATGACGGGTTTGTGTGTTTGTGTTTGCTCAGTGTGTGTTTGAGGGATGTGGCAAAAGCTTCAAGAAGAACAACCTGCTGAAGACTCACGAAAGCACACACACGCTCCAGCTCCCGTACGAGTAAGTGTCTCTCTCTCTCTCTCTCTCTCTCTCTCTCTCTCTCTCTCTCTCTCTCTCTCTCTCTCTCTCTCTCTCTCACTCTNCTCTCTCTCTCTCTCTCTCTCTCTCTCTCTCTCTCTCGCTCTCTCTCTCTCTCTCTCTCTCTCTCTCTCTCTCTCTCACTCTCTCCTCTCTCACTCTCTCCTCTCTCTTCTCTCGCTCTCGCTCTCTCTTCTCTCCTCTTGCTCTCTCTGCGCTTGGTCCCAAATGAAGGAAACAGTTCAGGGAAAAAATCATTTTCTTCATTTCTTTATTCATTATTCCTTTATTATATCACTTACACTTCAATGCTGAAGACGTTACACTCGTCCGCCACGTTCGCAGGTCGAATTCGGCGAAGCAGACTGTCACAAAACTCCTCCTCTGTCCCTCACACAAGGAATTGTGGGTAATATGATCTGAAAGAGTGTCTACGGATCCACACTTCATAAATCTACCGGGAATAGTCGACCATCTGGGAACGTCTGGGATCCTCATTTCGGTATACTGCGATCTGGGATGCGCTAGAGTAATCTCGGATGCAGGCGAATTGAGACGCGGCGCTTAATTTACACTACCAGTCTACCTTTAAACAGTGGGAGGCGGGGCTTAGGAGGGGCGGAGTCATACCAAATTGCACTAAAAAACAAAAATTGAACTGTTGAGACTCGTAATCACATTTCCGCAGTTGATCTGATTAAATGTAGAGAATAAGCAAAGCCGTTTCTCCTCCCCTCACTTGTCTTATTAAATATCTTGTAAATATGCTTCAGTGTTTTCTGAGCTTCTTTTATAAACGTTTCTTTTTTCAGATGTACGTACGAGGGCTGTGACAGACGCTTCGCGAATCCCAGCAAAAGAAAACGCCATGAGAAAGTGCATAAAGGTGAGCGACATAATCGACCGGTTAGCTTCCGTTAAATATCAGATTTATTCCAGTGGATCACACGATCCCCTTCAGCGCGGTTTAACTGATGTGATGATATATGAATAAATAAATATATCAAAAAAACAAAACAAAAATAATATATACACTAATGACGATAATAATACTAATGTAAATATAATAATATTTATTATTGAAATATAATTTAATGGATTCCAATATTCCAGTGGATTTTATTTTTGGGGAAATTGCATGTAGTGTTACAGGTGAGAAGAGACTTAATTTGTTATTTTTGTTGATTTCTTGTCTTTCTCGACTTCTCGGTTTGTCGTTGTTGTGCACGTGAGCAGGTTACACGTGTCCGGCTGAGGATTGCTCATTCGTGGCGAAGAACTGGACTGAACTTACCAAGCACAGGAAAGAGCATAAAGGTCAGATTAAAAAGCAGGAAAAAAACGAATCTAGGTTTAATTCAGTGAGAATGTTTGATTAAATTGGTTGTGTGTGTGTGTGTGTGTGTGCAGTGAGAGTGCAGTGTGACGAGTGTAAGAAGACGTTCAGGGATCGCTGGTTCCTGAAGCAGCACCAGCACGTTCACGCCGAAGCCCGGCTCGTGTTTCTGTGTCCGAGAGACGGATGCAAGCGTTCCTACACCACCGCCTTCAACCTGCAGAGCCACATCCTGTCCTTCCACGAGCAGGAGCGGGCGTTCAGCTGCACCGAGCCCGGCTGCTCCAAAACCTTCTCCATGAAGGTTTGTGTATTCATTTTGTGTAATCATAAAACATCCCATCCGTCCAAACCGATATCCCAATGATCATCACAGTGCTTAGCAATCAATACAACTGAAAAGCATGTACTAAATTAATTAATTGGCATAAAAAACTGTTCCGTGATTTATATAATGTCTGTAGCGATTAATCTAACTTACTCTTTAACGTTTGTTTTTATAAAAGGTACAAAAATGTTACAGTTCAAATGTGGAAAAAAGGAAAATTCTCTGAAAAACTTTTGATTAGAACTGAGATTGTTGCTCTGTTTGTAGCTTTCTGTTTGCTTAGCACCGCTAGCATTAAGCTAGCTAAACTAGACACTGGTAAATATTTCGGATTTTATTTTTAGTTGATACTTTACAGTTAAAACACATCGAAACCTCACTGTACTGGACGTCTTAAAGAAGAGAGTCAAGTTACATTTATTTTAAAAAAAGGTGTACTTTCTATTGAAGTAATGGTCATTTTTCTTTTTCTTTCTTTCTTTCTTTCTTTTTAAATAATTCTATATGTTTTTCCCCACGCAGCAAAGTTTACAGCGTCACTCTGTGGTTCATGACCCCGACAGAAAGAAACAGGTAATGCCTGATTAATTTTTTTCCCCAGGAATTTGCATCACACGTGACGTTACAACGCTGCGTTCAGGCTAGCAAGCGACAGGTGATCGTTTATTTCCTGTGTGACAATTTTGCTAATTGTATAAAAAGGAAATTAGTTCTGCAGCAATAAGGCAGTAAATTACAACTAATAGCTCCATTAGATTTCTCTGACTGACTTCCGTTACATCTCATTAAGCTGTAAGCTTACAGGAACCAGTACATTTCTTAACATAAGTTCATAGGCCACGCCCACAACAGACAAACCTCCAGCGATTGGTTGCTTGTTACTGTGAACGCAGGCCAAGTCGTCAGCTTTAGCACCATGTAGTTGCTGACTCCAAGACAGAAACATGATGGAACGTGTCTTTTTATTCTTTTGCTTTTTCAGAAGAAACCCCGTCCAACACGGTCACTGGCGTCTCGTCTGAGTGGCTACAAAACGCCAAAAAAATGCCAGTCGGAAACCCTGGACCTTGGTGAATCTCCTAACTCTGTGACCAGCCAATCAGAAACGTCCAAATCGGACAGCAGTCAGGCAGTGATGTCATCAGAACCTGTTGAGGATGAAGTAACAAACCCGGCCATGTCTGACGGTGCTGAAGTCGTCCAATCAGAGCCAGTGACGTCCGAAAGTTCTGTCGTTCTCATATTAGAACCATTTGTGTTGGAGAGTCCAACAGATAGCCAATCAGAAATCAACGAATTTCATAATGTTGCAGAAACCAGCCAATCAGAAATCAGTAAATCTCATAATATAGCAAAGACCAGCCAATCAGAAATCAGTAAATCTCATAATATAGCAGAGACCAGCCAATCAGAACTCTCAGAATTTGTCAATATAGTCGCTGTCCAATCAGAATTCAATGAATCTGTTGATATAGTAGTGACCAGCCAATGAGAATCCATCAGATCATTAGCTGTGTTCCTATTCGCACTTGTGGCATCTGACAGTCTGATAACTGACCAGTCAGATCTCAGTGTACCTCGTCCAATCAGATGTCAGTAAAGTAAAACGACACCCATCTTTACCAGGTTTTTATTTTTTTTAAACCACATCTACAAAAAGTTGCATTCAATGTCATTTATTTACTCGTTACATAACGCACCCCAGTGTAGGGTAAACAGTAGGTTGCCATAGCAATGTGTTTAGAAAATGTCTGAATAAACGAGTCACCGTTAAAACATGGACCCCAAAAGAAGTTATTCAGGAAGCTGTTTTGGATTTGCATCCCTTCAGGTTCTACCTGATCTCAATAAGGTTTGAATAAATTGACTGTTTTTGTCGTATTCGTCGAAGCCACCAGTGTGTGTGTGAAAAGCTGTTTCACTGTCATCACTGCTGCTGAGAGTCTCTGTCCCGCTCTGATGGAGATCCGAGCGCTTCCTGTTCCCCGAGGTTTGGTTTGGTGTTGGAGGGAGTCTGCGCTGCGGGTCGCGTCCCCTGCGCCTGCAGCTCTTTAGCGGACGGAGGACGCAGGACGCAGCTGGCCGCTCGACCCTCACGGATGAGTTTGGGTTTGTTGACGAAGCCGAGCGGAGCCGTTATTCTCCCGACCATCTCGTCCAGAATCGTGTCCTGCGACCAGGAAGAGAGATGATCGCCTGAGTGTGTGCTGACTTTACACTTTCACATCATGGATTATGATATTATTACCATTATTACTGTACACCTTCACCTGTAGCTAGCTAGCAGACGCAACTAACTAGCTCACTACACAGCTTCAGAAGTTACACATGCAGATATTTTACCTTTGTGCGTTAAAGTTTATGATTGTGTTCATTTTTAATGCATTATTTAATAATAATAATAATAATAATAATAATAATAATAATAAAACTCCTCAGAAATAATAATCTGTACACTCAGTCCTGAGTCCTACTGGAGTGTAAAAGTGTAATGGACCCAATGTTTAATATTTTGTTTTTAAAAATAAAACATTTACCATAAATACTGATCCTTATCTACTAACTGTGCTGTTCCTGGTTCTGCCCTAAATAACAGCGTGGATGGTTTTGTTTTCAGCCTGTAAATGAGTTTGGTTTTTTAAAAAAATGGCCTAAGCTGGAATACCAAGTCATAATTCTGTGTTATTTCTGTCACTCTGATGAACAGATTAAAAATTACCCCATGATGAGTTGTCAGTAGTGATGGCAGGCAGTGTATGAGGTTTTATTAATAGAGCTGTATTAAGGATGGTCCGTGTGTGAGATTACCAGCGGCTGCTCGCTCTGGTCCCGTCTCGGCTTCAGCGTCAGTCTCACGTGGTGCTTTTTCTCCAGCCAGCTCGTTACTTGTTTTAGTTTTGTGTCCAGGTCGTGTAGCGCGATATCAGAGGACAGAGTCAGGTCCTTCACCTGGACGACACCTGCGGAGGAAACACACTCACACGGTGAAGTCCAGTATCACCAGTGCTCACTGCCTCGCCATGCTTCTCTCTGCCTGTCAGTCTTAGTGAAGGAGGTGTGGCCTCAGTCAGTCAGGTTACTAGTCTTCTCATTCCCAAGGAAGAAGGCGTGGCCTGTGTACCTGTCAGTAAAGTAGGTGTGGCCGCTACACTTGTCAGTCCCAATGAAGGGAGACGTGTATCTCTGCAGCCTGGAGCCAGCGCCAAAGAGGTGTTACAGCTCGATTCTACTGGATGTCTTCCCTAAGCTTAACCCCCACACTTGCTGGTCTCTACCCACTAGCAGTACAAGTCCCTCTGACTGTAACTCCTAGGGAAGAAGACATGGCCTCTGTGCCTGTCAGTCCCAGGGACATCACATTATATACAGAAACCTACCTAAACTGTCACTGGTCGCCTTAAATGTATTTTTGTTACATCAACATCAGTTGTTAGAGTATGGAAATGATTTACATGTCGTACAACACTCACCTGTCGCCTTGGTTTTCTGTTTCTCCCGCAGTTTCATCTGCTCCTCGTGAATCTGTTTCCCACTCATGAGCCGGTACACCGGCGGCTCGGCGTTCTCGTTCACAGGCACCAGCTTCAGCCCTTTTTCATCCATGAGCCTCAGGGCGTCGGCCCGGTGCATGGTCCCCAGGTTCTCACCCTCCTCGTCCAGGACGAGCAGGTGGCGTTGGTGGATCTTCCTGCCCACGCTGCTGATGGTGGTTCGAGCTTTCGGGTCCTGTTTCTTCTTCTTCTTCTTCTCCTGTGGTTCAATCTCGGCGGTGTCTCCGTCATCACCCGCTACAGTGGAGAACAGTGTCCACTGCTGGAGCTTTATGCCCAGGTAACTCCATGTGGTTCTGTTGGACTGGGGTTTATACAGGAGGAGGAGTGTCACTGGGCTTGTCGAGGGACACGAGGCTCTCGCTGCACGGCTCAGAGCCAACCTCAGACAACCTAAAGACATTCTGTGGAGGAGAACCAGACACGTTAGTCTGTTCTTCACTGTAAAGGTGGGAAGAAAATCTTAAAATGAGTCAAATCTGGAGAATTATCACTTGCTAGTATGAAAACAACATTTTTAAAAAATTAATAAATGGGTAACTAGAGTTGTAGAGCAGCCATTCATGTTCTATATTATGGGTTGGAATCCCCAGAACTACCAGAGGAAGACTTTTATTGACATACAACTGAAGTTTTAGATAAAATAGGCCAAAATATAAATGCGAAGACTATGTCTATGCATCTTAGGTCTTAAATGAAACGTTACAGTAAAGTCATGTAGTTGAGCAATACATAGTGGTGTTACTGTCAGAGCAGTAAAGAAGAGGAACGCACTTAATGCTTTAAAATAACTACACATGCATGCTATTAACTCTGCTGTGGATGAAATACCTACAAAATACCTACATTCTCGATGTAATAAATAAAATCCCCAACTCTTCACGCTATTTTTAAAGCGTCCTGCTGAATTCTGACCGTCAAAACACAAGGCGTAAAGATGTTCAACCCGCTGAGACAGAAGTGTGTTAATTCTCTACGCATTGTGTTTAAAGAGTCACCAAACTGAAGAACACTAACCTCTTCCCTGCAAAACAAACCAGCCTTGAAACATGAACCTTCTCGTTAGGGGGGAGAGATTGCCCATCGGCGCGCGTTGATGACGTGGCATCATGGCGTTCATGTGTATCCGCTTCTGTGTTTGTAGTTTTCTCAACAGATTCACAACTACAAATCAGTCACTTTCAGTCGACTAGTTAGAGAAATATTAACACTGTAAAAAAAAAAAAAAAAGGTTCTTATTATTTCGACTTAGTAGTGGGATATAGATTTATAATAAATTAATTATTATAATTTGAATATGAATTGTGTAAGCATATTAATTAGTTAATTCATTTTGTATCCCTATATGAATAGTATATTTTATTATATCTAAAAATGTAGAAATCAAATCACTTCAAACAAATTACTTCCTATATTATTATTATTATTATTATTATTATTATTATTATTATTATTATTATTATTTTTACTAAATTCAATATCATCTTAACAAACATGAAAGTTGCTTCAGAGTCTGTTTTTTTTCTCATGGAGCTGAAAATAAAAAGCACAACCTGCTAAAGAAATACATTTAAACTCAAATCTTTTCAATGTAGGAACAATCAGAAGCATAATGACATGAAAGGAACGTGGGGCTGAATATAAGACCGGCGTGGTCGGCTTTTAGAGAAGCTGCTCAGCTGTACCTAACTCGAGTTGACACAGTTTGACCCAAACCGTGCGGCTCTGTGGCCTGCTTCGCCCTGCCCCTTTCTTTAAAAAAACATTCCTGTAGAGCTCTCCTGCTGCGTAATGCCTTCATATGTATCAAAATTCAGACATTATTAATAATACTATAATATAACTTACTGCTTTGATCCTGAATTATTCCCAAAGGGTCTCAAAAGGGAACATCGCCTTTTCTTCTAGAAAGACTCCTTTATCTGCTTAGTGTGTTTAGCCGAGGCTTAGTGATGAACAAAAAAAAGCTCACTACTGCTTTTGAGCGTCTGTGTGAGGAAGCCACCCTTAAAGGCTCAGAGTCGTGTTTTGTTGTTTGCTTTCTTTTCACTGTTTACCAGTGGAGTTTATATTGACCCTCGCTGGCATGTAGCCCGCTCCTTCACAAAGCACAGCTCCTTTTCCATAGACTCCATAATTAAGCAATAATAAAGGGTTTAAAATATGTTTCAGGCTTTAGAGGGCGAGGCAGTGTGAGCGACCTCAGGCCTCGCTTCTATAGAAACAGTAAATCTAGAGATTTTACACTCAGATGAGCAGCAATGGATTAATTTGTTTAATGCTGACAGATACAAAGAGGCCCTAATCTGCGCTTTCTTCACCGGCCTTTACCCAGAAAGCGACAGAGACACGGCTATGTTTCTCAGTCTCTCTGTCACCTGCCTGTCTACAGGTGCCTCCGTCAGCCCCCACCACCGAACAGGAAAAGGCAGGGGTCAAAGGTCATAGTGCAGGCAGTCGCCACGTGAACAGAAAGAGAAGAAATTTTATATCAGGATGAGTAAAAAGACTTTATATGTTGATACTAGCGTGTGTGTGTGTGTGTGTGTGTGTGTGTGTGTGTGTGTGTGTGTGTGACAGACAGAGATATCAGTCACCTGAGGCAGGAAAAAAATGCTTTAGGTAGTGTTTTTATAAGGTTATAAACTAATAAACAATATTAATATATTCCACATATTTATGATGCATATATACATAAGAGATACCACTGTAACAAAATAAGCATAACATTATTTCCAATCATTTGCAGATATTTATAATTTAACCATTTTCATGCTGTCCCAAATTACCAAACATGGTTCAGGTGGAGAGTAGAAAAGTGAAGAAAAGAGTAGAAAAGTGAAGGGATCTAATGGATGCATGAAACACTCACAACTGTTGTTAAATGATGCATTGATGGATTTTCTGTGTTTTTATGAAACATCTTAATAATCAGAGGAATAAAGTAGACTGGGAAACATAGAACATTACTCAGGCGTATTATTTAGTACACTATATGGCCAAAAGTTTATGGAAACCAGACCTTCGCACCCATATGAGCTTCTTCTCCAAACTGTTTCCACAAACTCTGAAGCCCTCAGTTGTACAGAACGTCTCTGTGTGCTGTAGCGTTACAGTTTCCCTTCACTGGAGCTCAGAGGCCCAAACCTGCTCCAGCA
>CM074971.1:835002-857008 GCA_037577455.1 Pangasius macronema
ATCCACACTATTATGTGAGATGCACTTATTCCCATGCAGGACAGATTTCTGTACAGTTTCCCTTCACTGGAGCTCAGAGGCCCAAACCTGCTCCAGCATGATGACGCCCCTGTGCACAGAGCGAGCTCCATGAGGACATGTGTGAAGGTTGGAGTGGAAGAACTCGAGTGTCCTGCACAGAGCCCTGACCTCAACCCCACTGAACACCGACTGCNTCCTGTAGCTGAATGAACACGAATCCCCACAGCCTCGCTCCAACATCTAGTGGAAAGACTTCGCAGAAGAGTGGAGCAAAGTTATAAGCAAGCAAAGTTATAAGATCTGGAATGAGATGTTCAACAACATGCACGTCTGGGTGTGATGGTCAGGGGTGCACAAACGACCTCCAGATCAGAAGTCCAACATCTTAACCACTGAGCGAACATGCAATTAAAAAAGCCATGCTTCTGTTGGATTTGATTTTCCTTCAATCACCATGATGAGTTCAGAAATGCATGATGTCAAAGATGTCATACTTTGATTTATTATAGCAAGAAGAAAAAAAAAGTCCCAGTACATCTATTAAACTTGTGAAACTTCACTTTTCTTTTCTTCTTTGTTTCTCTCTCTCTCTCTCTCTCTCTCTCTCTCTCTCTCTCTCTCTCCTTTATCCTGTTTAGCTTGTGTGCTACAGATGTGGGAGGCCATTACACTGACAATGATAGCTAAACTGCGTAATGACAGAGCTCGAGCCCATTCATTACAGCGAGAGGCGAGGCGCGAGACCTTGGTCAGGATGCGCGCGAGGGGGGTCATGATCCGTGTAAATAAAAACGCCATTTAAATAACTTTCTTTAAAAAAAAAAAAAAAAGCGCACCGTTTGTTTGGAGCAGGTGGATGATTGTGCACGGTTGACTGACCTCGATAAAAGAGAGAGAGAGAAAGAGAGAGAGAAAGAGAGAGAGATGCGCGCGCGGAAAGAGCATTCAATTCGCGCGAGCTTCCCTCAGTGCGTTTGCTTAATTAGCGCGAGGACGCTGTTCAGTCTCGCGCGGGCACCCCGCCGACCTGACAGGAAAGGAAATGCTAAGCTAATCTAACTTACCACACAATAAATCACACTGTTTTCTTCTCAGAAAACGCTGATTGACAGCTCCAAACAACATCTCCCACCCTTTTCCCCCCTTCTCCCCCACAGTTTCACTTGTTCATCGTCTTTTAAATCTGTTTGTAAAGACATTTCTTCTTTTCTGAGACAATAAATTCAGCCGTTAGCTGACTGGCTTGACTGACAGTTGCTAGTTCATTAGAACTTGTCTAAATTCGCCATACAATTATCTGTTTATTCTGTATAAAACTACAGAAATCGCCTAAGTTTTAAAATGTACCTCAGAAACATTTTAACGGTTAGTTTTGTGAGGTAAGTGGCTGAGGTAAATATAGTTTACAGTCTTCCAAATACCTTCCCAGCCTTACAGTAATACATTTATTTTATGTATTATGCTTTGTGACAGTGTTCATTTTTAAAAACACTATACAAATAAAATTGAATTGAACTGAATTGATATATTTCATATTCTGGTTACAGGAAGTAACACTGGAAGAGCTGAGACACTGAAAGCTGAAGTCTGAGGTATGAAAATTATCCAATAATTTGAATTAGATTTTCTGATTGGATTGGTGTTGTATCAGATATGGTATATAGTATCAAATTTGATTAAAAATTCACTTAATGGAAATGCTGCTCAGTTTGAGCCATCAGATCAGATTCATGTAGGGCTTTTTTGGGGGTGAACTGAGCTTCTCAACTTCAAAAATTTGCAACAACAGAGGTACATGTCCAAGGAGCTCTTTTAACTGTAGGACCTGAGGGTGTCATCAACAACAATACTGCTATACATCATATGGGAATAACCTTAGTTTCTGCCATCTTTTCATGGTTGTACTTTTAATTTAAAATAGCAATTTATTTTGCCCCTTGGGGTGTGTGTGTGTTGGTGACCTGTGACAGACTGGCATCACATCCAGAGTGTATTCCTGCTTCATTCCCAGGATAGATTTCGAATCCACCATGACCCTGACCAGGATCAGGCTTTTCTCTTTATAACATTTGTCTTGTTAGTTGTCTACTCTGTACTTCCTGAACGAAAATTCCATGAATTCTTTTTCTTGAGCGTCAACTCACTGTATTTGTGGGACAAAAGCACCACACATTGTGCTCTGCACACTCTCAGTGACACACATCATCACTTTATCACTTCAGCATGCCTCTAACTGTTTTTAATCCAAATAAAATCAAGGCTAATGTTTCATTACCATATATTTTGCACATAACGACCCTTGTTTCGTAGGCAGGCGCGATTTTTTTTGTATTAACGTAATTAGCAGGGTCCGTCAGGGTCTAATTGGGCCCGTGGCATGATGGGAAACAGCGCGGAGGTGTCGCGCTGGGGCAGGTGGCAGGCGCAGAGGCGGATAATTATGGGATGAATTTCACTTTAATACACAGCGAGCTGCGCGTGGAAATGCAGATAGCAGAGCTTTCTGCCTAATGGCTTCTGCCTCTGCAGCCACTTGAGAGAGGGAATGATCTGAAAGAGTGTTTAATTAACACATGCACTATGATCCAGAGAGAGGGACACACACACACACACACACACACACACACACACACACACACACACACACACACACACACACACACAGTGTGATGGGGGAACAGAGAAAGAGAGAGTGGGTAGTTGCAGAGAGAGGATGATGGAGAGGAAATGTGAAAATGGGGGAATGAGAGAGAGAGAGAGAGAGAGAGGGAGATAGAGAGATGGACAGATTTGGGGTGAAGGGTAGAAAGGTGAGTCGAACACAAAACATTTCCTGAATGTGTAATTCTGTATGCAAACACACACACAGTTTGTTGGACCCACTAGCAGTTAGCGTTGCTGTTCAACATTAACCAGAATGTTCTCGGCACATCGTGTCTGTGTTACGTATGGAATAAAACGCAACACAGCATGCCTTGGAGTGTTTTATTCCTCTTATACCACAACAATTTGTCAGTGATTACAGTTCTAAATTTATTAACAAATGACATAATTAACACGAAGTTAATAAAACAAAAAACAATAAATCTCCTCTGTCCTGAAGATTTCAGAAATTACAGTTTATCCTCTGACTGTTACAAAGGGCTGACACTGGAGACTCCTTGGCATTTGCAATGTATTTGCAGAGAAAAGTCCTTTGAACATGTACAAAGAGTTAGCCAAATACGTCTCTCAGACGACTACGAGTCCCTGTGAATAAGCTGTTACTATAGAAACGATAACATATTAGAACGAGCGTGTTAATATAAACCTGCGATCTGCAGCTGCAATATAGTCAGAGCTGCTGTTATAGAAAATTATCAACACCTTCTGACCAATGAGAATCCAGAATTCAGAAGTTCTGTGTATGTAAATATGTGTATATGCAAGTGTGTGTGATTTCTCTTAATGGATCTCTATACTGATGATCTATCTATCTGTCTATCTGATGATCTATATATCTATATATCATATATATATGAAGTGTGTATGTAACTATCTGTATATCTGTCTACAGTCAACTCTAATACTGTTGGCACCCCTTCAAAAGATAAAATATACACACATTAAAACACATGACACATACTACACACATAAATGGAGAAACTACTAGGCCTGTGTGTGTGTGTGTGACACACACACACACATCTACCTCGTGGAGTCGGTCCAAACTCAAATACCTGTATTAAATCATTTCATTACAGTTGAATATATTTGACAGGCAGACAGCTACAGGGCATCGGCAGGTGTGTACATCATGATAGTAAAAACTAAAACGTTAACAAAAGTACAGTTCTTGAACCTGTTATATAACTAATCTAGCAGGAAAGGCACGTCCTGTGCAGTTCCTGTTTCAGAGCCGACCGATTACAACGCTGTTTTCTGCTAGTAGTCAGCTTAGCTAGTTCATGTGACTAGTTCATGCATCATTTTGGAGCCTGATCACTTTAAGGCACATGGTATGGAGTAAAAAAGTGGTTGTCTACTCTAAACTAGTCTTTAACTGGATGTAATTTTAAAATCTCTGGGAAACTGAAATACCGATATTTCTACTTGGAAATGGAACTAAGTGAGGTTGTGCTAGAGCTGTAAGGTGTGTATTGGTACACTGGTGTGGTGTGTGTCAGTTGGTCACTGGTGTGTGGTGTGGCTGAGGCTTTGTGATTGGTTATTTGACCATATGTGTTGTGTTTGTGTGAGCAGGTATGTGTAGCTCTGTAGAACACTTCTCTGCTCTCTCTCTCTCTTTTTCTCTCTCCCTCCCACCATACCATCTCTGTCTCCCTCTCTCTCCCTCTCTCTCTCTCCACTCTACCGGAGCTAAAAGCCCTGGAACGGGCCGCTAATTGCCCAATTAGGCCTCTCTGCGCGCCTCCGCGGCTCGGCTCGCTCCATAATTGGGCTGAAAGCAAACGAACGGCCGGCAGACAAACAAGCTACTAGAAAATAATTACTTGGAGTGTTTCTTTTCAGTTGCTGTACAGCGGATTTCATTATGGTGAATGGCCCACTAAAGCCCGCTCGAAACGCCGCTAGTTGTCATTTTCATGGCGACTTGATAATGACATTAATTTGTCTTAATGGCTGGTTCTATTGTTATAAATAGGAAAATGAGGCGAAATTGTCTTGCCGTGGCGAGCACAAGAGGACTCCAGCGCGCTCCCACCGGGCATCAAGAGATAAATTGGTGTGCTTGTCAAATTTCCAATAATTTGTTATGTGGACTACGAGTAATGCCAGTGCCATTAACGCTCATTTCGCCCCAAATTCATTACTGCCCTCCTTTGCCTTTTTTTTTTTTGACGTCTCTAATACACGCAGTCCGTTCCTCTCGGCTTTGAGTGGCTGCACGAGGACCAAAACTCGTCGTCCTACTAGTGACAAGCCTTTGTGTGTAATACGTACGAACATGTGAGTACGTTTTGTGTGTGTGTGTAATATTATACTTAAGACTGTGTGACACACAAGCACACACATCCCCAGGTGCCCCTTTGTTCATCTATTTGCACAGGTCACTGTACACACCTGATTCAGAGATAAAGTTAAAAGTAAAGTCCAGCAAAAAAAAAAAAAAATCTAACATACAGAGCTATCTCCTTATCTCAGAGGTACTCGATTATTTGTGTCTGATGTTTAACTTCTGGAGTTTTGCACTAGAGCTATTTTAAAGTAATCATCCCAAATGTGCAAAGTGCGTCACTCTTGGGTCTCCTATACAATTAAACCTTCATGCTCTTGGGGGCGGAGCTTCGGAGATGGAGTGATTGCAAACTGCAGGGATAAAAGTAAGAAAGTGAAGTTTGTCCAACATGGCCGCCATCATGACTTTCCATGACTTTGCCTTCATTCTCAGGTTTAGTTCATAGATTTGTAGCTTAGAGACACAAGTCTTAACACAGTGCTGTTTTAGTGTGAGATGGGAATCCGCTACTTTACATAGAAACATTTACTACATTTACATAGTAAATAAGCAGATTTCTCCCACCAAACGTCCTCTCTGAGCTGACTGACGACATTTTTGCCTAAAGAGAGACACTTTGTGATTTTCCTTTACTGACCTTAATGTTTTTCTTTAACATAAAAGGGTGAGTCAAATGAAAAGCTTATTTTTAACACTGTTTATTTAAAAAATAGGTGTCACAGAAGTAGCAGTAAAAGGGGCTGCTGAGAGCAATAGTACATTTTTACTCTCAGAACTACACATTTAATGCGCTGTTTCTCTGCTGTATATGTCACACTTTTAATGATTTAAGGTTTTATTTTGACTCACTTTTGTATTAAAACGAAAATCAGAGCTAGGAGTTGAAATGTGGCTCTTTAGTGTCCAAACTTCTGCAGCTTCTTCTCTGTAGAGTCAACAGGGGGCAGCACTTCAACAGGTTCAGCACTCACTTTTCATCCAGCTGGGTATAAAAAAACATACACATGGAGCATAAATCAGCTTCATGCATTTAGTTAGAGAACATTTTATCTAACCTCTGATTCGTTATTATTAATAAACATTGGATATTAAACTCCCCTGTTCTCAGTAAAGAGCTATAAAATGACCCCAGGTCTCTCAAACCATTAAGGCTTGTTAGCTCATGAGTGTTAAATGTAATACATGGATGCTATAAAAGACAGAGTCTCTGATTTCAAATCAGGAAATTTAGTGTAACAGTACAGATAATCCATAATATCATAATATTTTATTGCTTTATAGTCAGTTTATAGTCAACAAGCATTTTTTTTTGCTTTGTAAATGTATATTAGATGTGTGTAATATCATGAACAGTAGCTTTACTGGTTTAAACTGTTGGGGAAAAAAATCAACTTCCTGTTTATTTATTTCTTTTTTAATTATTATTATAGGTTTGGAATCTATAAGTAATATAAACAGTTTTCTATGTGATAATTGTCTGAGGATTACAGTTTACAATAAGACCATTTTAAATGTATTTGTTTAACTCAAAATGTAAACTTCAATGTGTAAACAAAACTGTTTAGTTAAAAATGATGCCATGTAAAGCAACTATGTAAAATATATATATTAGCTGCATTAGCATTACTGCTGGTCCTTTAGCATTTTTGGAAATAATACTGATCAGTAATTATTGATCCATATTGTTAAACAATCAAAACTTCCTGATCGCTTTAACAGATGTTTAAAAAAACATCCTGATGCCTGTTGTTGCGCCGACGGCTAAGACCGATCTCCTGCCTCGAGTTTGCTTTGCATGGCTCTTTTCTTGAATATACATAATGCAAATATTTAAGCAGTCACGTATGTACATCCATTTGTGTATGTTAATCCACGATCCGAACACCTGAATCCGGAGTACAAAAAGAAGTGAAATATAGCATCAATTTTAACTTTTTTTTTCCTCAAGATGAATGAGCTAAAAATGATTTTCTGGTCATTACCTGTAGGATTTTTTAATCTCCGTGCCAAAAACCATAATCACTGTGTTATCAATGCAACATGCAAAACATAACATATTTCCATGAGCTGTTTAATTGGTCTAATTGCACCGCCATTGAATCTTAATGCAGATCGTAATAGTGCTAATTATCTAATTAACTGCCTGTTCATTATGCGCCGTAGGAGTGGGAGCCAGCAGCGGTGGAACCCAGCGGGCAGCGAGAGCGACCTCGGAACAATACAGCAGCGTGGAGAGCAGATGGGAGGTAGCGTTTTTCAGCCCAGCGGCTTTTTAAAATATAGCCAAGAGTCATGTAATTAAATTCAGCTGGAATGTAGAGCGACACTCCAATGGGAAGTTTGGTGCATTAAAAATGGCCTGAAATAAACAGAGTCACTCAGAGGCAAGGATTAACGGCCAAAAAATGAAAATGTAGTCCATCAGCTGCAGTTAATATCTTTAGTTCATTTTAATTAACGTAGCTAACGAATAATAGAAGCTCATCACCTCCTTCAGCAGACGTTGTCTCAGAAACAGTGCGGAATTAATTAAAGCGTACATTTAAAAAGAATGATACGTGAATAAAATTAGCCATGTTATAAGCCAAATCGCTTCGAATGTACAATCTCCAACTTTAAACTTTAAGCCACGCCTCCTTTCTGAGCCCAACTCCAAACGCGTTTTATTGCTCCGTGCTAAAATGGAGACTATACTTCTCTTTTATTTATTATTATTACTTATTAGCTATGTTAGCCTCACAGTTCAAAATGAAATAAACTAATTTCACACGTCAAATCTATCTCACCTCACTGACTACATTTGGAGCAAACAGGACATAAGACAGTTCATTTGTGTCCAAGCTTTTCTTTAATCAGTGTCATTATTCATTTATATATTCATTATCCATGACACTACAGTCAAACATCATGATTATATAAGATAATACATGACAAAAAAGTGCTTAGTTAATGCAATAATAGTTTCATTTTTTCTACTTAGAGTGGAAACTTTGTTTATGTCAAATCCATAGAATATTAAAGAGCCTCATTAAAATAAAACTAGTCCAGTATCATGATCAGTGAAAAATTTAATTTATTCATTTATTCCTGAAGTTAGTTACTGATTTGTGAAAATATGTCAAAAATCATGACTACAGGAGATAAAAGACCAGGACTTAAAAAAAAGACTTCTATTTTATAGTATATATTTTATAGTATATATTTTATAGTATATATGTTTCCCAGGTTTTAAAATTAAACTTCATTTGAATCATTTGAAATATGATGAAATATGAGAAAGTTATAAAAAAGAAAAATACAATTTTAATATTGTTTGAAGAGAAAGAATACGGATCTGATATCAGATTTAAATATTCATTCATTTATGTATGTATTTATTTATTTTTACCATGAAATTGAATTTAATCTTTTTTTTTTCTGTTAGAATGAATTTTTTCACGCGGTCAGTTTAAAGTCCATCGTAACGATTATGTAAAGGACTCAATTTACTCGATTTCGCCACTTTTCAGTGAAACTTCATTTAAATTGGACACATTACCACATCCTCTCTGCTTTAATCTCTGCTTTACTCTCTGCTTTACTCTCTGATTTACTCTCTGCTCTTATAAAAGATGTAGAACATTTTTACCGTGATTGCTCTCGCAGAAGCGATGACCACTTGACTCACGCTGATGCGACATTGTAAGATTATTAATATAAACTGTATATCGTTAAATGTACCGTAATTATCTACACAGCAGAGCGCGTAGCTGTACATAAATCATCTGAAATGACATCTGTGGAGATTAATATTAATTTCCAGCTTGTTACATTCATATCTAATATGCAAATTCAGACGTGTGTGTGTGGGGCTTAAAATCACTTTTTTTAAATAAAGCTACATTTATTTAAAATTAAATTTTAAAAGCCATATAATAAGCTCACAGCCTGGAAATGCAAAATGCATGATGATTGTTAAAATGTTTCTCACTTACCATGGAATAAACATTTAATTATTATTATTTTTTTGCATGCAAACAAAATCAGTTAAATCTGTTAAATCTGTGTTTCACAACCTTTTGTTCTTAAGAAAGATTTTTTAAAATGCAAAAATGTACTTTTAGTTACAAACCTGAAATTAATTTTAAACATCGTCTCATATATTTCACTTGTTTTCACTTTCTTGCTAACACGAGTCGATGTTCTGCTATGGTTCCCACCTGAGACAGCAGTGCAAAGCTGCCGGTTCTTAATACCGAGCTCCATATTTGTAAAAAGTGCAGTTCTGAAAGCTGACGTTAGGGTTTGGGGGCGGAGTTCTGGTGCTGTAGCGTTTTAGGTCATGTCATGTTGGAATTACGATCATTACGAGCGATACAAGAAGAGATAGAACTGGAGTAACAGGTGTGATGCGAGAAGAACTGGTAGAAGAAGATTCAGTTCAGAGCTGTTCGTCTCGTCACATGTGGAAACGAGTGGTTTCCATGGAAACGCAAATGACAGTTTAACGTCTTACAGCTACACCAGTAAAGGCTAAAAGACATTTTAGACTCCTGATTATTTTAACTGGTTATATTTTCAGATGAGTTTTTTTTAATAATGTGAATTAAACTCTGTTTAAATTAAATTCGTTCAAGCTGGTATGAATTTCTCACGAGATCAGGTTGGACGACGTGAGCACACAAGCCTGTATGAGGCAAAGAACTGTAGCATCTTCACCATAATGTCTTATTTAATTAAACTTTTAGATGAATAAACATTTGTGTGGAATTTCACAGCATGTCGATTAAATAAAGGAAAGTATCTCAGCTGCAAAAATCTAAACTGAAGAATTTAACCATCGCAGTGATTCTGCAGGGGCACAGTGAAAGCTGTGTGTGTGTGTGTGTGCGTGTGTGTGCGTGTGTGTGCGTGTGTGTGTGCATGTGTGTGCGCGCGCGTGTGTGTGTGTGTACCCGCAGTGACTCAGTGAGTTCAGAGTTTCACTCAGGTGGGAAGGTCTCTGTGCTGTTAGTGCCGTGTTGTGTAACTGTTCTCTAATAATAGTTTTTAAACAGCGCTCTCTAAACTTCTCCACAGGGACAGAACGAACGCACTGTTCAATAAAACTGCATTTTAAAATACTCGCAGCACATTAAAGCAACGCTGAGCTGCGATTTGTGAACATTTTCCAGCCTGAGGAAACCACTTCATCCTAATATAAACGTAGGCTAGGTTACCACACGACGAATCTCAGCTTGCATCGCTCGTAGTATCGAATTAAACACTGTGTGATGATGTTCTAGTGAAATAATCCGAGTGATGAAGTGGAGATTCATTTTCCTACCACAAAGATGATTATTTATTTATTTTTATCCGTTTATAGTTAATGTTGTGAAACATCCACGAGACAGGTTAGTTCCTGTTCTCACTTGTGTTATAAACAGTGGTTCCCTCACAAGCTTGTCTTTTTTCTCTCTCTGAAAGTTAATAAGACAAAAGAAGAAAAAAAAGCAGCTTGTGATGTTACTGAGAAACCGCAAAGAAGCGTAAAAACTCCTCAAGTTACAGCTTCACCTCTGACCATTGCAAAGCGCTGACACTGGAGACTCCTTCCAGAAATGTTACATAAACATCTCCTCAACATAACGTGTCCGTGATTTCACACGTTTTTCAATCGAACACGTCCCTGTGAATGAGCGGTTACTATGGAAACTGCTGTGATAGAAAAATAATCAACACCTTCTGACCAATCAGAATCCAGAATTCTGACAGCGCTGTGGTGTGACTAAGTGCTTTATTTGTTTATCTCCATGGTTCTCTCTCTCTTTTTTTTTTGTGAGCATGTTTAACAGCCGCTAGTTAATTAGCTCGACTTTTGCAAGCGCTTGTTAAGCGCTGGAAAAGAAGAAAGGATGAGAAAGAGAGAAGGATAGAGACAGACAGGGGAATGTCATGAGAGTATTAGAAACAATAAAGCAAAGAACTTTTGTCGGAAATGTCCTGCCTCTCAGGAAACTTTCTATAACTCCACTCTGTTTCTCAGTTATTATACTATATTATGTATTTTTATATATACATAAAGGTTCGTTAAGTTACTGTTCAGACAAGGAAAGTGTCTGTTCCAGGCTTTTACATAGAACTGAAGAACGCAGAACAAATCCATGGCTTGTGCAACTGCAGGAATCCTTGAGAAAGGTTCTGTGTAGAACCCTAAAAGAGAGGTTTCACCCTTTGAGGAACCGTGAATCCAGGGAGTAGAAAAAATGCAGCATAGGTGCATAAAACGTAAAAGACAAAAGCACACACACACACACACACACACACACACAGAGAGACACACACACACACACACACAGAGAGACACACACACACACACACACAGAGAGACACACACACACATAAATATTAGCTGAACAGTCAGTTAGAATGCTTTCATGTGTTTGAATGGCTCGAGCGCTGGTGTGTGTTCCTCTCAGGTGCATTTCGTTTTTGTGGAGGTGAAAACGCAGGAATCGCACTCAGGTGTGGACTAAAAGAACCAGGCCGAGACCGTGTGCACGAGCTGGTCTCAGTCCAGTTCCAATCCAACTCTAATGCGGTTTGATTCCAGTGAGAATGAATCCTGAAACACACACACACACACACACGTGATTTGGGTTGCAGCTTTGTTTTGTAGTTGATTTTTTTTGCAAGCTGAGCTGTGAGATACAAACCGAGCCAAAGGACAGAGCTGTAGCGCTGCAGGAGTGCTGTGTGTTCTGGAGATATGAACTAAAGATATGAAACAAAAAAAAAAGAGAAAATAAAGGCTGGATGTGATACGCCAAATGTTTTAAACGAAGTACTTCTATAATTATCGAATCATTTATTGAGCGTCTCCTTTGTATTCTCCGTGCTTGGGCGATTTTTCTTTTATTTCTACGTGCACTAAATTAGTAAAGGGTTATTTACTTTCCATCACTGACCAATGAATGAATGAGTTTTACACACATCTCAGAGAGCTAAAGTTTTTTTTTTTTGCTGCTTTTTTTGGTTCATTTAATGACATAGAGAAAATTTCTCTCTGATTTGGACTCAGCAGCCGGACTAGTAGGTGTGAAAGCTCCTTTACTCACATACATCAGTCCATCCGAATACAAAGTGGAGTCGGAGTGGCCAGCTTTCTCACACACACACACACACACACACACACACACACACACACACACACACACACACACACTCTCATACAGTGTACGCAAGGCCTTGAAGCTGTGATTTTACAGCCAGGATTTTATTAAATAGAGGAAATCTTGTGTGTGTGTGTGTTTGTGTTTGTGTGTCGTATCAGACAATTGCCCCTCCCTCAACTCCCCCCTCTCTCTCATCTCCAGCCCACAACACACACATACATACAAACAAAAAGAAGAAGAGAGAAGAAGAGTGAAGGATGGTTGATTTTTATTGGTGCGGCCATAAAAGGACGGGATGAAAGCAGGAGCAGGCCAAAAAGAGAGACAGAAGAGAGAAAGAGGCATTCAGAGGGAGGGGCGGAGGAGTGAAGAACAAGGCCTCATCCATCAGGAGGATGGAGGAGATACATTCCTGCGGAGGACACACTCACTCAGGCGCACAATGGTACTGGGAGGGGCAGGGAGTCGACACACAACTTTCCTCCTTCTCTCTCTCTCTCTTTCTCTCTCTCTCTCATTCTGTCATCACGCTCTCTCTCTCTCTTTTCTCTCTGTCCCTCAATACATACTCCTCGGCCAATTCATCGTTCTCTATGGCCATGACCAATGTCGGTTTCTGACGCTCAAAGCGTGCACGCCAGCAATGAAACACAGCTTTCTCTTCCCCTGAGGCATTCTCTCTCTCTCTCTCTCTCTCTCTCTCTCTCTCTCTTTTTCTTTTTCTTTGTTTTTTCTTTTTTTTCATTTTGGATTTTTGTGCCATGTTTTGCGCTTCAAAGTTTGGCGAACGATATAGAAGCTGAGACAGCATTTTAATTACACATTTTATCTTTCTCTGGTCTCAGTCTGTGTTTGGAGATGTGTGTTGTGTGTTTGTGAAAGTGTATGTCTTTACCACATGTCCCCACAAGGATAGGAATATCTGACTTTGTGGGAACATTTGGCTGGTCCCCACAAGGAAAACTGCAGCTTTTATTTAAAAAAGAGATCCTTTTGCTTTTGGTTAATGAGTTTAAGGTTTGGTCAGATTTAGGTGTAGGATTAATAGCATTGATTGTCTGTGTTAGTAATTATGTCAGTGGAAGGTCCTCATAAGGATAGGAAGACTTGAGTGTGTATAACTTGGCCACACTGACTTGGCTTTGGATGTATGTAACTGATGTATGTGATTAACTGACTGTTCAGCTGTGTGTGTGTGTGTGTGTGTGTGTGTGTGTGTGTGTGTGTGTGTGTGTGTGTGCAGGGAGCAGGTGATAGCTTTTTGAAGAGCACCCTTTCACACCCCTCTTATTCTGTGCTTGAACAGCGTGAAGAGGTGGGAGAGCTGAGGGGCCTCCACCCGTTTCTCCCAGGGGCTGCACCTGCCCGGCCCGTGTGTGTGTGTGTGTGTGTGTGTGTGTGTGTGTGTATGCGTGTTTAGAAGGGAGTAGAAATGCTGCCCTCTGACTATTTGACTTCGAAGAGCGTAGAGGTAAGGCAGACGTATGTGGCCATCCATCCATCTGTATATATACTGCATACTACATACTATATCTCGTAGTAGTATACACCCATCCATTCATCCATCCGTCAGTATATAGTGCATACTGTGTGTCATTATAGTATACACCCATTCATCTACCTGTCTGTATGTACTGCATACTACATACTGTGTCTCATAATAGTATACATACATTAATTTATTCATTCATTCACTGTCATCAGTCAGCGCTTTATCCACGTCAGGGTGCCGGTGGATCCGGAGCATATTCCAGGAATGCTGTGTGTGAGGCGAGAATACCCTGGATGGTACGCCCATTCATCACAGGGCACCACGCGCACACACACACACACACACACACACACACACACACACACACACACTCATTCTCACCTAGGGGTAATTTAGTGTAGCTAATCCACCTACTGCCATGTTTTTGGGAGGTGGGTGGAAACCCAGTGGAAACCCACATGGACATGAAGCTCCACACAGACAGCGACTTGAGCTCTGAATGCATTCTCCGAGTTACAGAATGTTCTCAGGTATTAAGTAAAAGGTGATTTTATTCTCCCCAAATTGGTCACCTGTCATTTCCCTCCCACCAGCCAGCTGCTTCACCGGGCCACATTACACTAGCGCTATCATCCTCTTCCGCATACACAAGCTTACAGACGCCCACGATTGGCTGGTGTCTCTGTGATTGACAGCGAGAGAGAGTAAAGCCCCTCCCTCTCAGTTTGGCTCCCAGTTGATGGCTGTTGCGTCATCAGGAATCAAACTCATGATCTCATTTATCCTTTACAAATTACAATGAACCTGTAAGCAGTTGAACAGCTCAGTTTGTATGAACAGGTTTTATTCCATTCATATGAAACCGAATGAACTTCAACCACTAAGCGTTTGCATTTGCCATAAGACCTTTACAATTAAAATAACTTTTATGGTGTTTACACAAATTGGTGTGGATTTGATTAGATGTTTAAATCTACAGAGAGTCCCGAAAGTCTCCATACACAGGGGAAATGAACACTTTTTAGCAAAACGTACCTTTACGTGTAAAACATCCTCTACATGATTGCCATTTCTTAGTAACCGCACACAGAGTCGTCTCTCCCAACTTTGGCTCCCAGTTTGGAGACAGTGTGGTGTGTGATGTGCTCGCCATGCTTCCTATCAAAGGCCATCGCAACCGAGCGACAGCTTCCTGATCCAGCCGTGAGAACGATTTCAACACCTTCTTCATGTGTTAAATGAAGAAATGTTCTTAAAGGCTATCTGGAAAAAAAATATATAATATAATATAATCTAAGCATGAAACATTTTGGAAGAGCTTTTGCTAAAAAGTGTTAATTTCCCCCATGTGTGGAGACTTTTGGGACACCCTATAATTAATAAATAATTAAAATACACAGAAACCTGATTAAAGAAATTTGTCACAAGCATTTGGAAGGTTTAAACAGAAATATAAGGAGTAGAACTTTATCACATGGAAACGTATGTGAGTAAGAGTTCATGAATAACTGCCTTAAAATTAGGTTGAGTAACTAAGAACAATTACAGTTTATTTTAATTAATTGTAACGTATTCAGACTTTTCAATAAATTTATACATTTATTTGAAAGCATGACTGCCTTCCAACACTGCTGAACCCTAACACTGTCTAACACTGCTTCTGTCCCCACTTTATTTTTATTCCAGTGCATTGTGAAATCATTATTTATTTTGTGCGGCTTTACATGCGATAAATGCGTGACATTAAACTGGATTAGCTTATGATGGTTATTAAAAGGAAAATACAAAAGTATGTTTTTTTTTTTTTGCATGTGTTAAGAGTCATCAGTGCACAATGGCGCGTTTGTAATTGTCACTTGTGTGTGGTGTTTTTAACAGTTTCTTTCTCTCTCTGTGGTCTCTGGGTTTTTTGTGGTCTTGGCGTGGGAGTGGCACCAGCAGGGCACTCGATTTGTTTATAAAAACCCAGCAGCTCTTGTTTTGTCTCTTGATGGGGTAGAAATGTGACAGCGGACATCAGAGGTGGTTCAGTCCGAGCTGGATGTTTTTAGCACCACCACACAGCTGAGGCATTTCAAGCAGACTGGATTGTAAGTGGTGTATCTGAAAAAAGTATATCTACATATACAGCGATGACTTTTGTATAAAGCTGGTTTCTAGGGTGCGTAGTCAGGGAAGGGAGGGGGAATCGGGACGCGTCCCGCCGCGTGTCGTCCGTCTCAATAGAGCTGCATCTGCAGGAAGGCTGGGAGCCGCAGTTAATGCCCAGTGACCCGTCCACAGAAACACACCCAACAAATTTTACACCCCGAGCGCAGTGCCCTCAGCTGACTGACGTCACACACACACACACACACANAGAGAGAGGGAGAGCAAGTGAGAATGGTCACCCCCGGTCATTAGGACGGAGGGGGAGAGAGAGAGAGAGAGAGAGAGAAGTCAGATGCAAGATTGAATGACGAAGAAAAAAAAAAGAAAATCAAACGCAAACTTAAACAAAAGGCAGCCCCAAAACACAAAGCGCTCCATAGAGATTTGGGAAGAAAAGGGGATATTGGGTTATGAAAATGATTCAGGCCGCTTCTCTTGCACATGCAAATGCACCCTTTTTCTGGGAGCTGGGGGGGATTTTTTTTATTCATCACCCTGCGAATGTAGTTCTCAGTGTGACAACACTGCCTTTCTTTCTCTCCGTGCCAGTACAGTCTCTCACGCCAAACTCGGCCCACCGCGCTGTTATGATGCTAAAGGCTAATGTGGTTAGCGCTTCACTCAGAGGCTCTGAATACAAACGGACTCATTAATCTTCATTAATAGTGACCTGGATGTCAACATCAAACAGCTGGAATCCTGGTGTTTAAATGTTTAAATAAATAGGAATAAATGTGTTATTGATGAACTGCAAACACACAAAGTGCTTTATTATTTCTTACTCTACTGTGTGTGTGTGTGTGTGTGTGTGTGTGTGTGTGTGTGTGTGTGTGTTTCCTAAAATTTCCTGCACATCCGATGAGCTGAAAGTAAATTATTAAAAAGATGCCTTTACAAATGCCATTTAAAGTTTGGTTTCAGTTACAGTTCTCTAAAACCTGTTTAAGAGTTAATAAAGAAGTTATTGGGAAAAAAAGGTAGAATTATAGTATGAAAAAATAAGGAAGAGAAAAAAGTTGAACGGAAAAGAAGAGAAGAAATAATGGAGGGATGCAAGAAAATTTAAAAAATATACTGTATATTTAAAGCAGATATGAAGTTAAGTTTATCAGTAAGCTGAGATTAATAAGTTATGAAAAAAGTTATTAAAAAGAGAATAGATGAAAGAAAGAGCAGAAGAGAGGAACGATGGAAAGATGTACGCTGTTGAGGGTTCCTAGTCTCCTAAAAGGTTCTCTAGGTTGGAACTGTTCGTAAACACTCTGATAGGGTTCTACAGAGAACCTCCAGGACAAGCAGAGAAGCTCTAGAGCTCAAGATTTGACCTTTTTATAGGAAAGAAAGAAAGAAAGATGGTAGAGGGATAAAATGTGAAAATAAAGAAAAACAAATCGGGGAAAATTAGGGAAGGGTATAAGGATTAAAAAAAGAGAACGGTAGTGGGATGTACAGAAGGAAGGACAGAAATATCAAAGAAAATAAATATGGAGGAAAGAAATGAATGAAATAGAAAAGAAAAAAAGTATGTAGGGAAATAAATAAGACGGAGAAGTAGGAGAAATGATTGTATTTTTATCTTTCTTCGAGGACAAAGATAAAAACAGCAGGGTCAGTGTTTGCTTTCATTAAGTAAACGTAGAGACGGTTGCTGCTGTTAATTGAATTAAAACTGAACAGATCAGTTTGGCGAGTCTCGCTGGGAGGAGCTCATGCTGACTGACTTTTTCTCCTCTTTTGAATCGGGGAGTGAAATTGATTCATTAAAGCATCGGACGTCAGACAGCAGGTGCTTCAGGCCTTGTTCCCTTCATCCCTCCCTCTTCCTGTCTTGTGCTTCTCTCCTTTTTATCCCTCTCTCCGCCCCTCTCTGCCAAGACTGAGACAGCGAAGATGGAGAGCAGGACAATACGGAGATGTAGATAAAGGTAAAGACAGAGAGTAGGAGGAAAGAGGAAGGAAAAGAAAGAGAGAACACTCGGCCGGGCCGGCTCTCGGCAGGCCGTTTTGTGTATGTGTGTGAAAAGTTGGTGAAAATGTGGTCGCATTCTTCCACTTTTGTTGTTAGGGAGTGTGTTGGGGAGTGAAAGAGGAACTGCTTGAGAATGGGCGAACAATAGGCGAGAGGAGCGACACTCTGAACAAACTTGTCAGTAGGGGTACGCTGAAGAGCGCCTCGCTCTAAACACTCTGTCACATTTGTGTACAAACCGCTTGAAAGAGTTTGCTGACCTGCCCGTCTGCTTTTGGGAAAGTTCAAATGCCAAAACGGTTCCTTTTGTGTCAGAGAGAGTTCATTAAATTCATTAGTTTGACCCAGCGTTTTTCAAAGACCAAAAAGTCCACTGAATTGGAAACTAACTTCCATAGAGGGAGGACAAACCCCTTTTGAGGCGAACGTCAAAGCTTTTTATGGCGAAATGGGGAGAAAAAGGGCGACTTCTCAATCGTTTCTGTACCATAACCAATGGATTCACATCAAAAGCCAATTCAAGATGCACAATATGATATTAAGCATTCTGGGGCTCATCTATCAGCCGGGCGGACTCACGAGTTCGGACGAGCTAATGAGCACTTGGGCCTTTCACTTTGGAGGTTATAAGTCAACTTCAGAGCCGTTTACTTTTGAAAAAAGCTTTCAAGTTCTTTTGCACAGACCGTAAAAGTTGCAGCTCTCCACAAGTCCGAGTGACCTTGGCCCAGATTCTGAGGTGCACACAGGAGAGCTCAGTGTTCAGTCTCGTTGGATTCTGATTGCTCACAAGCTGTTTTATCAGGTTTATATTAACGCGCTTGTTCTAATACGTTATCGTTTCTATAGTAACAGCTCATTCACAGGGACGTGTACAGAGCGGACGCTAAAAAAAAAATCACAGATAAGTTGAGGAGATTTATTAGACGTTTATGGAAGGAGTCTCCAGTGTAAGTGCTTTGTAACAGTCAGAGGTAAAGCTGTAACTTCAAGTTTTCCAACATCTTCAGGACAGAAGAGTTCATGCGGTTTCTTGGTTAAAAGCAGCGTGTTCAGAGAGAATGAATAGCTGTGCATGTTTCATAAGTTTTGAGCAACATTATATATTATCTACTGTATGTATTTCTCTTTATAACTGTCATAATTATAATAATAATAATAACAACAATACCTCGGCTTCTCTCCTGGCTTTGAGGCCGCAGTGAATCATTTCCGTGTTGGTCCCAATGTTCCGTCTTTTTTCTCCACATCAATCTGAATAATTTCTCATATTTATAGACTAGAACTGTAAATGAAGCAAGTGAGAACATCCTGTTCACCAACATGGAAAAAAAGACCAGTTTAGCCTCTCAGCGTGGACAAGAATGTAGAGAAGAACTTAAATAAAAAAAACTTCTATTTGCTCATTTCTGATTGGCTTCCAGAACAACTCTAATGTAGATCTAGCCGAAAAAAAAAGAAAACTAAATCACATTTCTATTATAAAAGAAAAAAATGATTCCCAGGAATTTTGAATAATGACGAGCATCATAAAAAAAGGCTGTTAAATTTCAGGTACAATTTTAAACATTTTTAAAAGCTCTCAGATGTATGAAAGAAGTTCCTGGGAAATAAAAGGAAAGGTGGAGGAAAGAAAAACAAACAAACAAACAAATAAACAAATAAGGAATGAAGGAAAGATAAGTGACCTGTTATAGTGTTGGAGGTAATAAATACTCGTTATAGTTTATTTCTATTCAAAACTCTGTATGTATAGAAATCACTGAGCAGTCATATCCACATGTTATCAAGCATTCATATGAAATAATCTGATCGATTGTTGATTGTCTGATCGATAACCTGAGTATAAAATGACTTTTATTTTGTTGTATAAATCAGGAGAATTTACGCTTCATGGTTTCCATCAGATTCCTGAAAGTGACCGGTTGCTGTAATCACCACCAGAGCCCTGTAGGTTCTTCTTTCATGGGTAGATGTTCATCAGAAATAAAGTAGATCAGGAACCATTAGGAACAAGATGTTGCATTAACTGCCATTACACACCACTAGATACACATTAAAACCCATCAGGCAGCAGTAGAAGTGTTTTTATTTTTTTTTATTAGGACCATCTCTTATTTGCACTTCTAGCTGCCATGGCGGTTGTGTACACTGTTTAAATGATGGATTTGTTTGAGTAATGGAAGTTGTTAAGGAGTTGCTAGGTGCTATTGGACGTCCAGTATAAATTAGCTCCTCACTGACATTAGCTATCTAGCTAGCTTTTTATCCAAACACTGTAAAGACACAGCAGCAGTGGAAAGGAGACGAGTGACAGAAACGTTAAACGTCAGACCAGCGTTTCCAGTCCGGAGGTAGAGTCTATAGCGGGATCAGTGGCAGCAGAAACAGCATAAAGAGCTGCCAATAGACAGTATTTATAAATATATTTATTTATAAATAATGTAAGTTTTGAATTTGTGCAAATACAGGATGCGCTCGCTATTGCCAGGCTAGGAAACATGGCCGCCCAGAATAAACTAGTTAATGACTGTAGCTAATTTTAGCTAGATAGCTCATCGGCATGAAACTTTTTGGCAGTGGCAGTGGAAAAGAGACAGAACCATCAGGAATGTCAACTTTTCTCTTTCTTTGAGAAATAAAAGTGTTGTGCGACAGCTCATGAACTGAATATTTCAACTTCAGAGGTCACGAATCCAAAAAATCCAAGTCTGTTTAAACGTAGCATAACGCTAGCATAGGACTAACAATAATAATGTTAACGGTACTACAGCTAAAGTTTTTGCAGCAGCTTTGTAGGAACATCTGTGAATATTATGTAAAAACTTGTTTTTTTTAAAAAACACCCAGAAATTTTGACCTTTTTTAGGCTTTTTTTAGGAACTAAATTATAATTTAAATTGTTAGCTGGACAAAAATAACAGTGTGATTTGATGGAAGGAAGAGAACGTAAATAAGTAAGGCTTCATGCCGCTTTCTGAAGTGAAGTGAAGTGACTTTGTGGCCAAGTGTCGTGACCCATACTCAGAATTTGTGCTCTGCATTTAACCCATCCAAGTGCACACACACACCCGTGAACACACACACACACACACACACACACACCCGTGAACACACACCCGGAGCTGCTGGTCCAGTCTGGAGCTGTAATGCATATCATCTTTAATGTGAGTCCAAAAGCGTATTTCACACCTCTAACTGACTGTTTTCCAAACTCTAATCCAGTTATATTGAAGCTGTAAAGCACTTAAACCCTTAATACCTCCCCCAACACACACACACACACACACTTGACGCTTAATACATCACCAGTCGTGATGGCTGTAACAGTGTCATCTGCCGAGGCTGGTGGCTGCTCAGCGTATGAAAGATAATCAGCACCATTCAGCGTTCATTCTTCTGAAAGAGGGGGAACCTGCAATCTGTGCCGTTGCCCCCGGGGTAGGATTAGGAGGGGGACCCAGCGAAGGCTTCGGTCAAACCGCCGTGTCCGGCCCCAGTGGGACCTTAAATCCCGTTACACAACAGACCTTTCCATAGAGAGCGCACTTCAACCTGTCGCACTGCCATAGAGTCCCGAAGCCATGAATAATTTACACCATACGGAAACCATTGACTCCCAAAAGCGATGAACACAGAGCTCACTTAATTCCATTTTATTAACCGTGTGTGTGTGTGTGTGTGTGTGTGTGTGTGTGAGAGAGAGAGAGAGAGAGAGAGAGAGAGATACAGACAGAGAGTGAGACAGAAGCAGCTGCAACAGAGTCACAACAACAAAAAATACAGAGGGGTGAAAATATTCTCTCTTTTTTTTCTTTTCTCAGTTTTTCTCATTGTCTTCTTGTATATGTTTCTTCTTACTCTCTCTCTCTCTCTCAATCTCCTTCTCTTCTCTCCTATTTTCTTTTTCCTTTCTTTTTTCTTTTCTCTCTGTCCCTCTTGATGTTGCTATCTCTCACTTTCCACTTGTTTCACTCTTTCACTTTTTTTCTTCTCTTTCCCTCTTTTCTACATGTTCAGACCAAAAAACTGTGTAATTATATAATTATATACCAAAATGTATGTAGACATTTAACAATATAAAATAATAGATATAATCGGACAAAAAAAAGTATCTGGAGACTTAAACCACTTGTTCTCTGCATTAGAAAATGTCCAACCAAGTGGCATTTGTTTTAAAGAAAGCCATGAATCTGATGGTAGATGTTTGTGTGGAGAAAGCCATGAATCTGATGGTAGATGTTTGTGTGGAGAAAGCCATGAATCTGATGGTAGATGTT
>CM074971.1:857071-876162 GCA_037577455.1 Pangasius macronema
CTGATGGTAGATGTTTGTGTGGAGAAAGCCATGAATCTGATGGTAGATGTTTGTGTGGAGAAAGCCAGGAGAATAACTCCAACCGGACTGCATTAAGGGCATGAAGGTGCAGTAAAATAAAGCATGGAGGACGCTGGGGCTGTTTTTCCTACAGTGGTGTTGGTGAGCTTGTGTTCATTGATGGCATCATGAACAAACCTGCAGAAATCAGCGTAGAAATGATTCAGGCAACAGAAGTGGATTCTTCAGCAGGAAAATGATCCAAAGCAAATGAGCCTCGTTCTGAAAAACACTTCCTAGAGCCCTGACCTAAACTCTGCAGAGCATCCATGGGGTTCAGAGGAGAAGAAATTTTAGATTGCTGATGCTCTAGAGTGGATGAACTTGGAGGAAACTTCCACCACAACTGTTACAGAGACTGGCTGATTTCATGCCCAAGATGTTGTGTGAAAAAGGATGGCAAACTAAACACTAAAGCACTGTAACTGTGATCTTTAATGAGGTCATAATTGAGGGAAAAAACTGAAAAGTGTAAAGTGTCCTTGTGTCTTTCTGTAAAATAAATGCCACTTGGTTTGACATTTTGTTTTCTAATGCAGTAAAATTTATACATCTTTAAGTGTGGCTTCAGTGTCCAAATACTCAGAGCCACTGTGTATCAATTTAAACAACAGAAAAATATACGACATTCATTTACTTTTTTATTCATAAATAGAAAAAAAACAGTTGAATATAAACCTCTNACAAAAGTAAAACCTCCGTCATTTACAGCGGACAAAAGTAAAACCTCCGTCATTTACAGCGGACAAAAGTAAAACCTCCACCATTTACAGCGGACAAAAGTAAAACCTCCATCATTTACATCGAACAAAAGTAAAACCTCCGTCATTTACAGCGGACAAAAGTAAAACCTCCGTCATTTACAGCGGACAAAAGTAAAACCTCCACCATTTACAGCGGACAAAAGTAAAACCTCCATCATTTACATCGAACAAAAGTAAAACCTCCGTCATTTACAGCGGACAAAAGTAAAACCTCCACCATTTACAGCGGACAAAAGTAAAACCTCCGTCATTTACATCGGACTAAAGTAAAACCTCCATCATTTACAGCGGACAAAAGTAAAACCTCCACCATTTACAGCGGACAAAAGTAAAACCTCCACCATTTATATCGGACTAAAGTAAAACCTCCATCATTTACAGCGGACAAAAGTAAAACCTCCACCATTTACATCGGACTAAAGTAAAACCTCCGTCGTTTACATCGGACAAAAATAAAACCTCCACCATTTACATCGGACAAAAGTAAAACCTCCGTCATTTACATCGGACAAAAGTAAAACCTCCGTCATTTACATCGGACTAAAGTAAAACCTCCGTCATTTACATCGGACTAAAGTAAAACCTCCGTCATTTACATCGGACAAAAGTAAAACCTCCGTCATTTACATCGGACAAAAGTAAAACCTCCGTCATTTACATCGGACAAAAGTAAAACCTCCGTCATTTACAGCGGATAAAAATAAAACCTCCGTCATTTACATCGGACAAAAGTAAAACCTCCGTCATTTACAGCGGATAAAAATAAAACCTCCACCATTTACATCGGACAAAAGTAAAACCTCCGTCATTTACATCGAACAAAATACAAGTTGAGCGTTTACATGACTGCAGTTGTTTAATCTTTAATGTTTTCTCCGTTTCCGTTTGTCCCACACACAGCTGTGCTCTTGCTATCGGACTTTATCTCAGAATCACAGATTTAGGCAGCCTCCTCCTGAGAGGACCGCGGAAGGTTCGAAAACGAAAAAACATATTTTCTGCTGAATGTCACAGTATTGTGTAACCGATTATCGGCACATCCCTGTGAAGATCTTTAAACATCTACAAAGCTCAGGGGTTCAGACCGTTTCTCTTTCAAAAAACCCCAAAAAAACACTCTTCATCACTTCATCATGCTGCACTTTAACTTTGGAGTTCCAGAGAAGACTGATTTGTATCTTGGCTCTGCCATCAGCTCGGCCTCTTCTCTCTCAGAGCACCTTTACACCTCCCAATTTACATCCTGCTCACTAATAGAATGTAAATAGAATGTAAAGCTTCTACATTTCCATTTTCGTTTAAACTTCCTTTTCAGATGCTAAAAAAAGCAGCTGCTAAAAAAATGATGACATGCTCTCTTTTTCTTCTTTCTCAGTCTGTATTTTTCTCTCTTCTTCCTGTCTCTCTCTGTGACTCTCTGTCTTTCTCTCTCATTGTTTTCTTCTGTTCCTCTCTCACTCTGTCTCTCTCTCCCTGTTCTCTGTCAATGTGCCTCTTTCTCCTTCTTTCTCTCCCTCTCTCTGTCTCTCTCTGTCTCACTGTCTTTCTCACTGTTTACTACTGTCCGTCTGTCTCTCTCTCTCTCTTTCTCTCTCTTTGTCTCTCTCTCCCTCTGTTTCTCTCTCAATGTCCCTCTCTATCTCTCATGCTTTCTCTCCACCTCTGTCTTTCTCTGCCTCTGTCTTTCTGTCTCTCTCTCTCAGATTCAAGTAGCTTTATTCTCTCTCTCACCAACTTTCTCTCTGTCTCTCTTTCTCACTGTTTTCTCCTGTCTCTTGCTCTCTCTGTCTCTTTCTCACTCTCTCTGTTTTATTGTCTGTCTCTCTCTCCCTTTTTTCATGTGTCACTCAGTGATTCTGCTGTGTTGGACTCGTCCTCTAGAGGGCAGAGCGTCCCCAGGCCTCGCCAAGGTCAAAGCTATTTGTCGGCCTCCAGTTGAGAGAACAAATGAGGATGAGCTTCCTGGAGCTCTTTCAACCTCACACTCTCTTTCACAGACATTCGCTTCGTCTCTCTCACTGTGTGTGTGTGTGCCTCTTCACTCTCCTTCTTTTTCACACACACACACACACGCACACACACGCACGCATGCACACACACACACACACACTTCATATTTACAGTTCCTGTCTTTTCCTACATTCAGTGTTGTTGTTCAGTTTAACAGAAAGAAGGATGAAGAGACTGCAGCTGAATTCATTTGATCAGAGGAGCAGAAACCTGTTACGCAGTAAAAGTGTAAGATACTCAGTGTAATATTTCAGCGCAGTTTTCCTCGCTGGAATCGTCCTGATTAAAAAGCGAGGGATTAAATTAGCACTGCGAGTGGCGCAGCCCGGACTGGACCACTTTCCTCTACTCCTTTCCCTCCTTCCTCACAGAGACTCACTCTTCAGTACACAAAGTAATCACCTGTAATCAAAGGCACTGGAATTAAATGTTCATCTCTCTCTCCATCTCTCTCTCCATCTCTCTCTGTCTCTCTCTCTCTCTCTCTTTCTCCCTCTCCGGCCCTGCTTGCTGCTTGTCGAGAGATTCTATCCATCTCTCTCTCCCTTGCTCATACTTTTTCTCTCTGTTTCTATTTATCTCTCTCTCGCTCTCTCTCCTCATTTCCCTCCCCATTTCTTTTTTCTTCCCAGCTCCCTCTTTCTTCCATTCATCGCATTCAGCCTCCCGCAATTTATTTTTTCCTCTTTGTGTCTTTCCTTTTATTTTCTTCGTACATACTACATACATATCTCTCTTTCTCTTTATTAACATTTCCCTTTAATGCCTAGTTTTCTTTTGCTTTCTTTCTCTCCTTCTCCATGTCTTTCAGTCCCTCTCTCTTTCTGTCTCTCTTTCTTTTGGTCTCTCTTTTTCAGTTTTGTTTTTTATTCCTTCTGTTTTATGTAGTTTTCTTTTTTTCCTTTTGACTGTCTCAGTCAGCTATTTCCCTTTCTTTTTAGCTTTTCTCTTATCTCACTCTCTCTCTCTCTCTCTCTCTCTCGCTCTCTCTCTCTCTCTCTCTCTACCTGCTTGCTGCTTGTTTAAGGGTTTAATTGCTTCTAATTTGTTCACTAAAGACCTGCTATTACGTGACGCAGCAAAGTTGCGACCAAATTACACCCTTTTATGAGTCGAGTGGTGATTCCCTGCGCACTGATGGATGGATGGAGGGATGGGAGGATGGATGGACGGGTGGACATTTGGATATAGCTGGGGTTCTCTGGTCATTTTCAGTGAATAAAGCAAATGGCTGTGGCGCGTCTCACAGTCCATTACCTGCTCAAGGCTCGGTTCGGGACTCAATGAGCCATTAGCGCACAGCAGCTCGGTTCTGCGCTGAAAAAGCGCCGCGTGCAAAATGAGAGAACGCCTGTGGCCCTAATTGTCAGGGCTGTCAGAGAGGTGTGTGTGTGTGTGTGTGTGTGTGTGTGTGTGTNACTCTTTTCCCAATCCTCTACTTCATAGTTTAGTGTGCTTCATCAGCTCATTAACACACATATGTGATATGTGGACATACGTGTGAAAGTATGTGTGAGACTGTGTGAAAATGTGTGTGTGTGTGTGTGTGTGTGTGTGTAAGTGCATGTGAGTGTTTGTGATCATCTTTTCTTCCCCATAGATGGATAAAAATTGATGGATCGATGAATGAATTAGTGAATTGATGGATGGATGGATGGATGGATGGAAGAATGGTGTTGCATGATTCTGTGTGATGTGATAGCTAGATAGAAAGATAGATATGTGCAAGGCCAGATAGATGGATGCCATAGATGGATGGATAGCTGGGTCAGTGGGTTTATGTAGATAGATAGATAGATNGGATGGATGGATGGATGGATGGATGGATAGATAGATAGATAGATAGATAGATAGATAGATAGATAGATAGATAGATCACAGATGCTATAATGTGTTTGGGTGTGCTAATTTTGTTTTATGTTTGTATTTCTTTTTTTCTTTTTCTTTCTTTTTTTTCTCCCTCTGCTCTCTCTCTCTCTCTCTCTCTCACACACACACACACACACTTGTTTCATCCTCATGAAGAGTCAGGTGTGTAAGAGCAGGAAACACTAAACTGAGAACTTGTCGCATCAGGAGCTGGGAAACACCGTCACACACCCGTACTGATGATGAGCAGTGTAGTGACACACTGCTGTGATTTTGGCTTGGGCTGTGCGTGTGTGTGTGCGTGTGTGTGTATGCGTGTGTGTGTGAGTGTGTGTGTGTGTGTGTGTGTGTGTGTGTGCGTGTGCGTGCACGCATTCAGTGCCATTACTGAAGCTTTTGCTGCTAAAGCATGTTAACAGCCCGCGTCTCTCCACTCTAAATATTTTCCACCACTTTCCCGTCATTTCAGCCGTACAGGAAGTGGACCTGCGGGTCTGCGTTTCTCGTCGTTATCCATTTTTAACTTAACTTTGTTCTCAAATAAATGTTTTTTTTTGTTTGTTTTTTTTATAAGGTTGCTGTATTCGAGATGTTCAGTGTCTGAAGTTTACTTCTTTAGTGTTGCACTTGAAATACAAAGCTAACGGAGCTAAGAAAGAACGGAAGCTTGTAGCTAGCGGTTTAGCATCGTGTGTACTCAAATCATCTCCCACTCAGCACAAGCAAGAAGCAAGGCTCAGACGCTGAACACGTCCTGGCTGATCGACGTTTAGTGGTGAAAGGGGACATTGTGGACATTTCATTTTTGGCCGAACTGTTCTTTTAAGGTGTCGAGGACTCTTGGCTTACATCAGCACTGAAGCATGACCACTGAGGCGATAGGCGTAAAGGACGCTGGGCAATCGGCCGTTTATTCCACGCTGTTTCCACACCATTACTTATCGAACCATGCAGTCCTGTTCTAAATGATTTATTAATCCACAGTTTTACAAAAATATATGATTTATATTGTGGTATTTATTAATATTAAATCACTTTTAAAGTGAGCTTATTTATTATTTAATTTATTTATTTAGAGTTTTACAGAGTTTAGTCAGTTTCATATTCCAAAAAATCTAAATCTAGATAACTTCTCTGTAAACGTTCCATCCAGTGTGAACACATCACTCTGTATTAAGAGAGGACATTTTGTTTTTTCGTTATATTAATTTAATATAAATGAATTCAAATAACTCCAGACTCGAACCGAATTACACATCCAATCCTTTTATAAACAGTTGCATGTTGTTTATTTTATAAAAAGTGGCTTTATGTGGAAAAATGAGTATAAACATTTACACATTGCTGATAAGGGACAGGATTTTTTGTCTTCCTTCGTACTTGAGTGTCACATCATAAATTGCTGATAAAGTTTTCAGGAACATCATATAAACTGAATTGTTTGTGAATGTGTATGAAACCTTTCGATCTCTCTCTCTATATATATATATTTTTTTTTTTCTCTCACAGTTTTGAATGTCTTATTTGTTGCCATTAAACTGAAAGAAAATGTTTTCCTATTACTTAATTGAATCAGAGCGAGGCAGGCTGGGGTGGTGTGTGTGTGTGTGTGTGTGTGTGTGTGTGTGTAGTGGTTGGGGGGGGTGTTCGGCCCCTTTGTGTGTGTCCGTCCTGCGCTGTCACACACTTTAATGCGAGCCTCTTTTCTCTGGCATTCACGACTCCCTACAATGACATTCAATTCAATCCGGAGGCAGTGAAAACCTGGTTATTTTTATATATTCTTTCCCGGGGCCGGCAGGGGCCCGCACGCACGAATTAAACACCACGGTTTAACCATGTGGCCTCACACAACCACGCGGCCTCGAGCAGAAACGATACACCATACTCATCATTTGATATTCAGACGAACATTGCCGTGTTCTCTGTACGAGTTTTATACCGAGTTTGTTTTGACTGAATTTCTTTTAGTGTTTATAAATGTGTTCATCTCAGAAACTAACTATTTACTCACTCAGTGAAATCCCCACTTTACAATTCAATTCAATTTACAACTTGTTAGTTCTTCATAGTGTTATTAGCGCTCATAATATTATAATAACACCTACACTCTGTGATGGGGAGAATAAAGGTTAAACCATGAGACCTAAAGGGCTTTTGAGTTTGTCGTTCAGGGAGAACCCTGGGTTCTGTGTAGAACTCCACAACAGAGGGATTTACTACCAGAGAACCAAACAAAACGCCCTTAAAACGCTTAGCTAGAAGCAGCTGAGGTTCTTGAACACTATGACAGTGTGATTAAACACTAACGGTGATGTAGCCCAGTAAGAGTCAGCGGATCACCGAGTGTTAATTCAGTTCAGATATTAATTCATCTCCGGGAGTGTATTCTGCACTGTCTTCATTCTGCACAGACTGCAGGTAGAATTTCAACAGGACAGATTTTAATTCAGCGCTGCAACAGTTAAATAAACACTGTAGGCATTAATGTGACAATTTAGTTTTAATTTAATTCTGCTCAACACTGCAGCCCAACACTGTAGGTGTAGCTGTTAATTCATCACTTCATTTGGGTGTAAAGCTGTGATCACTGTGGTACTTTAGCACTATAACAGTTTAACGCAACATTATAAGAGTTAATCATCGATTTACGACGTGACTCCTACTTAGGTCCATTGCTAAATTGTGTCCACAATTAAGTGAATACCCTAGATTAACACGTCTCGCCTACGTTGTGTAGGTTGTGTAGGTTGTGTAGGTCGGTGTTTTGGTTTTATTGGATAGAAATTGGTGAGTATGAATGACTACATTACTTCTAGAGAAGTGACTCTCCATGAACTGGGGTCTGTGATATCTTATATAGTGATATATACGAAATCACAAGCTATTAAACTTATTATATTTACACTCAAAAATATCTTTAATCGGCTCGGGAGAGTTAGAGTGTTAGAGTTATTGAGTTTTTGCTCAACACATTTATTACTATATTGGACCTTTGTCCTAGAATAGAAAGCTTTACAGCTCCAACAAATAGCCAAAATATTGCTGTACAAATTTGAATAATACGTCAAATATTTGAATATTTCAAATAAATCTGTGCTAAAAGGTCTCTGGATTTTAAATAAAGTTTAAATAAAGTGTAAGACCTGGTGTTTAACAGCAACAGGCTGTTAAAGTGAGTTTTTTTTAAACACAGGACATTGTTTGTGACTGATGTGTGTAAGTCTTTGTGTTTTGTTGAAATTCCTGCTGACTGACAGTGAAACATTTCGTCTTGGGTTTGTGTCGCTGCAGGTGCATCTGCCTGATCCTCCCCAAGCTTCCCACAAATAAGCTCATGGCCAGGTGAATGAATCCGAAATTAAAAGAGCAATAGTGTCCATGCGATCGATGGGTGGGGGGGAAATAATAAAGTTTAAAATGACACTAAAAGAGTAATAGGAGGCTGTAAAAAAAAAAGAGGCGGACTAAAAAAAACAAAAACAAAACAAAACAGGGGGCAGTGCCGCGTCTCGCGGTGTGGGTGGGGCTGACAAGAATGGACTACATTATGCAGTTCATTTAGTTAACAAGTGAAATAATAGGGAAGCGTGCAGTGTGAATGCTCAGAGAAAAGGCACAAAACCCTATTGAGAGAGAGAGAGAGAGAGAGAGAGAGAGAGAGAGAGACGGATGCGTGGTCTGGAACTTATTTAAGAGCCTCGGTGTTTCTCTGCAGCATCACTCTGCTGTCCATCACAGGAGAGACTGGACCATTTTGTGAAAACTTTCTGCATTCGTCCGCGTGCAGAAAGAAACTTTTCTGCGCCTTTTTCTTTCCTCCTCGTCACTTTTAAAGAAGTAGTAGAAGAAGAATATAAAGAAGATGCCCCGATCATTTCTTGTGGACTCGTTGATTTTGCGTGAGGCCAACGAGAAAGGCAGCGAGAACAACCCGCCGCCGCCGCTGCTGCCGTACACGGTGCACCCGCAGCACGCGCTCCACGGGCTGTCGGCGGCGGCGGCGGCGGCCGCGTCGTGCCACGCGCGCAAAGCCGGCCTGCTGTGCTTCTGTCCGCTGTGCATGGCGGCCGCGGCGTCGCAGCAGCTCCACCCGGCTCCCCCGGCGCTCCCGCTGCTCAAGGCGGCGGCCGCGGCGGCCTCGTTCCCGGCGGCTTTCGGCTCGCAGTGCTGCCCGTCCGCGCTCTCGCGGCAACACTCGCCCTCCAGCGGCGTGCACGTGAACCACGGCGCGGGACTTTACCAGAGCGCGTACCCGGTCGCGGACCCGCGGCAGTTCCACTGCATGTCGCTCGGTGAGTACGCGTTTATATCGTTTATATCAGTGAGCACTGACACTGATTGGTTAATTATTCAAAGGAATTCATCACTCAGCTTTGGATAATGTCTAAAACATTCACTATTTACCAAAAGTAAATAACAACAAAGTGACACAAGTTTGTTACCCCCTAAGTTTCTGTATAGAACCCTGGGGTTCCCTTCCAGCACCACTTTAGAACCCCAAGAACTCTTAAATAACATTACAAAACCCATCAACTATCAGAAGAACATCTGAGTATTTTAAGACTATAGAACCATCAGCTGTCCCATGAACCATTTTAATAATAATGTGTTTCTCCATATTTTTGACAGAAAACAGCAACAGCCAACTCCAGAGCAGCAAGCGTATGCGCACGGCGTTCACCAGCACGCAGCTCCTGGAGCTCGAACGCGAGTTCACCTCCAACATGTACCTGTCCCGGCTGCGGCGCATCGAGATCGCCACCTACCTGAACCTGTCCGAGAAACAGGTCAAGATCTGGTTCCAGAACCGACGTGTCAAGCACAAGAAAGAAGGCAAGGGAGGTTCCCACAGAACAGGTTCTCTGCACTGCAAGTGTTCGTCCGCGCGCTGCTCTGAGGAAGAGGACGACACACCCATGTCACCTTCATCATCAGGGAAGGAGGACGCTGATCTCTCTGTTAGCCCGTGAACTCTCAGTAAACAAACATACAGGGATCGCTCCATAGCACGCCACCTGCACAGTTCCTAATTAGCTCTTTGATTAGCTAAATCAGGTGCTAGATTTGGGGGTTGGAGCTCAACTTGGAGCTGGAGTGTGCCAAAGTAGTGCTCCAGAAACAAGAAACGTTAGCATGTCTGAAAACATAGTCAGATAGAATAGGCTTGTCTGGATGATAATAGCTAACTAGTCCCTTAACTGGTGTGGTACAAATCTCACCTGTACCTGTACTTTATCTTGTCACTGGTGTGGTATCATCAATGGTACATCTTTTGTACCTTTAGTGTGTATCTTTCACCTGCCAAGGTGCATAAGGTGTACCTTTAAAGGTACATCACTGGTCCTTAAGGTCCATTTTTGCACCTTAAAATTATTGATGGTACCATGACAGTGACAAGGAAAAGTACACTCTGGTACCTGTAGGCTGTTTCTGAGAGTGTAGCCAATAGTGAGCTTCTCTTCGCTTCTATATGAAGCAATTTTGGACAAATTTAGGGACAACTAATTAGGAATGTCACAAAAATAACATTTTAACCTTCAAGTTTTCTAGTGATGCGTATCACAAGAGGTTCCTGATGAGGTTCCTGATGTACTGAGGAGAATTTTGCTTGCTAGCAAAATGGATGGCATTAAAGTGCATAGTTTAGATGTGGATAGCTGTGGAGAAAACTTCAGTTCTCACTCAAGTGCTTTTGATATTCATCCAGAAAGAGATAAAAGCTCGCTAAATCACTTCACCTACTCAGCTCTTCATGCTAATGTCACATACTGACTGACTCAACGTTTTCTCAACTTTAGCGTCTTAAATTCCTAAGTGCCAAAACATTTTTTTTTTTACTTTATGAATAAAGTGAAAAGCTACTTATGGGTTTTATCTCACAGATGTTGTGGCTAAACTGACCAAAACCCTCCTGACCGTCAAGAGAGAGAAGTTAGCAAAACCGGCTAGTTGTTGTTATATTAGCCGTGATGCTAATGTTGTTTCCCTTCAGGAGGAGTGTTATTTAACTAACATATTTCCCTGAATATAAATCAAATACAGTGACTGTATGTGTGTAAGTACTGATTTCTGTAAATAAGAGAGAGAAAAAGAGGTTTATATAAATTAGGGGAACGCACGAGCGACTCCATTAACTGTATATAATTGTATACATGTTGTACGACTGTAGCTTTTTTCTTTCTTAAAATCATGTTCATTGCTATCTATCACCAAAAGGTTTTGATATCTGTATATACCCCAAAATGGAAATTTAGTCTGTCCTTATTCCTTTTTTGTAATCCTTTATGTTGTAAATGCATCACAGGAGAGATGGTTGGGTGAAAGCTGAATGCTGCTCCGTGTCCCTCTCAACATCTCACCACCTGTAACTGTATGTTCATGAGAATATTTATTTATTTAAAACATTATCGCTGAAATAAAGAATATTTCTTACTAGTGATCTATTTTGTCTCCCTGTCAGTTTTTTAAACTCCACATGGAGCTCCCACACCTCATTTTAATATTATAATAATAGCAGAAACCACAATATCCAAAATACAGGCTACCAAAACCCACCCAAAGAGATTTACTGAGCCAAGCTTTATTTAATTATGGACAAAAAAAGTCATACTTGAAAAACTGTATTTAGGAAACTAAGGTTACTTTAGGCTCAAGTAATTCGGACCAAAGATATCGCTATATATGCAACTTATTTCGGCTTAATATCGGTTTGTTTTGTGCGCACTCACGTGTCATGGATATAATTTGCTATCTATCTATCTATCTATCTATCTATCTATCTATCTATCTCGACGCAGCAGGTGTTGCATTAGTTCTGCAAGCTGCAAGATCAAACATTCATTATTTCCTTTCCCCTTTCCAATTTCTGTCTCATTTGCCATGTTAAAGATTTCCCTAGAAGTTCATTTCCCTGTATGATGTACTTTTCCCAAATATGCGCGTCATTTGCACTATTACATGCACTATTGTGTGCGTCAGAATACAGTTAAACTGCATGCGCCTCATCCAAAGTCCAAATTCTTGGTGTTGGTGCATGTCAACTCACTTAACACTCACTCACACACACACACACACGCTCGATTGTAGTAAATCAGTTTAGGTAGATCTTGTCATCCATGTGCTAATTTCATTCCCAGACTTATCTGGCGTATCTGATACTAAACGGTAGTGAGACGCGTCAAAAATCGCGCAGAAATGTTTTCTATTTTTACACATAGGCAGCGAAATCCAGGTGGTTCATTCTTGCAATCCATATTGTGTGTGTGTGTGTGTGTGTGTGTGTGTGTGTGTGTGTGTGTGTGTGTGTGTGTATAATATGTATATATATGAAGTGCAACAGTTCATTTCTCTCCGAAAACAAAGTGGGAAAGTTGCAGAGACGCGCGTGCGCCACGCACACGACCTGCTTTTAAAAAGTCTTTAAATCCACATACAGAGTTAAAGACATGCAGAGAGAGAGAGAGAGAGAGAGAGAGAGAGAGAGACAGAGAGAGAGAGAGAGAGAGAGAGAGATTTAATGTATAGAACACAGAATGTACTACTCGATATTTTAATACAACAAACCTCCCCAAAAAATTGCATCCATTATACATGCGACTTTAGCAACATTTTACAAGCGTATGTCATTTTAAATAGATCAAAAACAGCCACAGCAGAACTTTGGATGATGTATCATGATGCTGTGGGTGAGTTTATAGTCAGTTGTTCCAAAATGCATCCAGATACTCAAAGACTTGTGCTCGAAAGCAGACGGATATCCGCGCGCTCCGAGGTGAGTTTCGTTTAGAGGCGATAAAATCAGAGTCAAGTGTTTGGAGTGAAGAGGATGGAGGTCAGGCGAGCCTTAAGTGTCTCCCAGCATCTCTATACACTCTCTGTTACTCGTCAACAACAAGCACGCGGGTAACAATCAGCATGCAGCAGTCTCGAGCAGAAGTGCGGATCCAGGCAGGCTTTTTTCCTTCATCCTCGGTGGCTTTATTTTTTTCCCCAGGGACGCAGGATAATCCCCCTCCCTGTAAAACCACAGTTTATTAATGCATGGGGACGATCATAATACGCAAATGAATAAAATATACCAGTCAATGGGACAGATTAATCGATGTTGATATTTAAATTTATTTAAAAGGATTGCAGCGCGCGCTTTGGTGAGGTCCCGCAGTCCTCTCTCTGAATTTTATTAAAGAATTTTTTTTGCTCTCGTCGTAAAACGATTACAGTGTGATTAGTGTGCTCTATCTCATATATAACTCACTTTAAAATGGATGAAATGAAATTGGCAAAAAAAGAAAAATCTGGTGATTTGTGAAATGGACATAATTTTATATATCTACAATTATTTAAGCTAAACATGGAGCCTGAGCGCTTCGTGCATCCAAAGTGCCGTGATTTGGAGACGCCGGATTTAAGTAAAACGCACACACTAATCTTTTCTCTGTAACACATTTTTTTAAACATATTTCTTATTTTAAGAACAATTCATTATTCAGTAGAACATTTTGGGGAATAAGGCTATTTATTAAAGGTTGCGCGCGCGTTTGGAATCTCCACGTAAACAAGCGCGTTCCCAAAAATGCGCCGCGTTTCAGTCCGCAGTGAGTCCTCTGTTCATTATACAGCGTTAAAACTTTATTTAATTTATTGAAATGGGATTTAAACGGTATTTACTCCTCTGGCAATTTATCATCAGCCCTCGGTGACAACAATGAGCCCACTGAGGACGTTTAGGAGCTAAATTATTCCAGTTATTGTGCCTTTGGCCATGCTGGGGCCGCTCTTGTAAACTCTCCTTTAATTCTTCACTTAAACATTTTTAACCAAACTCCAATATTTGCATTTGTTAAGATATGGGATTAGACCATTTTGTTAATTGCACTATAGAGTCCCGTTTTGCTCCGTGCGTCCTTTTATCCGTTCAGCAGCCCCCGGCTCGGCTGCGCGCCCTGCGAAGGGAGCGGGCGGGAGGGGGAGCTTAATATAAGCCTGCTGCTCAAAATGCTCAATTTATTTATTCTTAATTTTGTGCCGATCAATTCATTGAAGGCAAAAGAAGGGGGCTACAGTGTAGTTTCTAAGAGAAGAAAGGCGAATTGTTGACGTGACCCTCGAGTCAACAGGGCTCCCATCTAGCAGACTCGGCCCTCGCCTTTCTTTCCAACTAAATTTTTCATTTACGGCTTTTCTTAGACTCGTCTCTTATCTATCGGATTTAAAAGAGCAGCTTGTAACAAATCAGTCTGCCCGATTTACAAGAGCATTAAAAGGAAAGAAAAGAAAAGAGGCAGGGCCCGTCAGTACCTGAGTCTGGTAGACGGTGCAGCTGATGCGATGGGGTTTTGAAAATGGCGCACGAAACAAAATACTTGAATCCTGGCAAAAAAAGGAGCCTTTGTACGTTTCTTTAGAAATCAAGCAATTCTGCATGACAAAGGACAATTAATAAGCCGTCTTTTCACGACCAGCAGCTGGTTTCCCCGTCAAGGAAAGTAAGTTGGGGGAGAGAAAAAAAAATAATTCAGGCTGAATGCGCGCAAAAAGGCCCCTTTGCGCGCGGAGCAGCTACCCAAGGTGACCCATTTGGCACAGTTAAAATAAGCAGGCCGAGGCAAAAGCGAGGGAACTGTCAAAAACATTTAAGCTGGAATATCTTGAAATTGCAAATCCCTTTATGTGGAGGGACGCCGTCCATGTGGGTTGGACGCACAATGGAGGTGGTTGAAGTTGGAGAGGCTTTTTGGAGACGCACACGTGGCCTCTCAATGAGAGCCGCCTGCAACTCGCGTGGCAGCTCACACTATACACATTTCACACATGCTTTAAACTTCATTTTTTACACTTTACTAAAACCTCAAACTTTACCTCGAAAAAAGTTTTTTTTTAAATTAAACCAGATTTGTATTTAGTACTTTAATGGAAGCGAGATGTTTGGTTGACTGTGTTTACAATTTAAACAAGACAATAATGTAAACTTGATTATTTTTAACTCAAATGAAAATGAAATTAGAGATGCTAAACTTCAAAGTGTGTAGTATGATTAAAAACTTTATACTTTTAACTTTACATAATTAAAATGTTAAGAAAATAAATGGAGGTTGCTGATGATGTCATTTGGAGTTTATGTGCATAAATGTTAAATATATTTGGAAAGATGATGAAAGCGTCTCATTTCAAGCAAGACAAGAGTCCTATTTCTGAGTGTGTGTGTGTGTGTGTGTGTGTGTGTGTGTGTGTGTGTGTGTGTGTTAAGTTTATTAGGATATATCTGTAGCTCCTAAACAGACAGCATGAATCATGTTTTGGATAGTCTATTGTAAATCCGTACCTATAGACGAAAGGGTAGTACGTGTCACTGAGATTTACAAGTCTCACTAATAAAATCTACACAAGTGTGTAGCCTGTAACGTGTGTCAAGTTCACGGAGAAGTGCTTTTTTATTTCCACACCAGAGAGCGTCACGCATTACGGGACCTGCGGCCGCTGGCGCTAATGAGCGGCTGCGACTGCGGGAGAAATGCGCGGCCTGTGAGGTGGGTTTTGTGGTAATAAACAGGATTTTGTCACGGATTGGCCGAATTGCTTTCTAAGCCCGTCTTTTAGCGGTGGGAAACCTGTTAAAGAGTGCCGTTTCGCCGCTGTTTAATACGATCCCCTTTCCATCTCACTAAGTTGGGTGTGGAAAAGAGAAGCCCCTTTTCAGCGCTGATTGTGGAGACGCATCCAGTCAGGAAATCCATCCCGACAGGGTGGAGGCATCGATCATGACCTTGTAAAAAAAAAAAAAAGAAAAGTGCACTTCCACCCCCAGATAGTGCACCTCCAACACAGCAGCCAGGCTCTTTCTTTTACTCAGGCTTACTCCGAAAAACATGAACAGATGAAACTCTACATGCTTAACGTGCTGTAATTATCTACTGCCGTTCCAGCCGTGCGGTCATTTCCATACAACTTATAATAAAATAATAAGCTGTAGTGCCAAAACATGCGGATATACCCTGGAATAATAACAAGATTTCACAACTCACTGCAGGTTCACCCCTGTTTCATTAAATAATGGCATAATATCCTGCAACTTACAACTTTAACTCATCATAGATTTAAATGATCACAGATTTAACTGATCACAGATTTAACTGATCACAGGTTTAAATGATCACAGATTTAAATGATCACAGGTTTAAATGATCACAGGTTTTAATGATCACAGGTTTTAATGATCACAGATTTAAATGATCACAGGTTTAAATGATCAGAACTTTAAAATGATCACAGATTTAAATGATTGATTACAGGTTTAAATGATCACAGCTCTAAAGTGGTTACAGGTTTAAATGATCACAGGTTTAAATGATTGATTACAGGTTTAAATAATCACAGACTTAAATGATCACAGGTTTAAATGGTCACAGCTTTAACTGATCACAGGTTTAAATGATCACAGGTTTAAATGATCACAGGTTTAAATGATCACAGGTATAAATGATTGATCACAGGTTTAAATGATCACAGGTTTAAATGATCACAGGTATAAATGATTGATCACAGGTTTAAATGATCACAGGTTTAAATGATCACAGGTTTAAATGATCCAGTGCCAGCAGGCTGTACAGGCATCCTGACATAATCATTCATGATAAAAGATCACGTAGGTGTAGATCTACTGTGCGTAACACCCAGGATCACTGTTCCATGCACATTTATCCTGGTATAAATATCCACTATCATAAATATTCAGGTTTAGCCTGGAGCAATTATATAACACCATTAGACTGTACAGGTGACGTGGAGTACCGAGAGTCTGAGAGTACTGTACAGATTTAAACTGCTCTCATTACCTAATATAATATAAAAGCAATTACATACATACATACATATATTTATATATATACATACACACACACATACACACACACAGAGTCATGTGAAAAAATTAGGACACCCCATGAACCCTTTTTTTTAACATAGTGAAACATATGGACATTTGATCTTCATTTTAATTATATTGGGAGATTCAGGTAATATAACTAAACAAATAAAACCAAAGAAAAGTCTTTTTAAAATGATCTGTAAAATGTAATTTTAAAAAAATCCAATTTCTTGTGAGGAAAAAAGTAAGGACACCCCCACATTTATTTGTAAATAAAATGGCTAAAATGACCTACAGGTGTATCACATGAGGTGCAAATTATTAGAACATCGTTACAGAGCATTTTGAAGGAGTCTCGCCTTATTTAAAGCTCAGACATGTAGCCTGGTTTGCTCTTCATTGTTGAAGTGAGAGGTGTCACCATGGTGAGAACTCTCTGAGCTCTCTGAGGCCTTCAGAAAGAAGATTGTTGATGCTTATGATGCTTATGCTTGTGGTAAGGGATATAAGAAGATCTCAAAAGAATTTGTAATCAGCCATTCCACTGTCTGGAAAATCATTTACAAGTGGAGAACATTTCAAACAACTGCCAGCATGGCCAGGTCAGGCGTCCAAGCAAGTTCACCCCAAGAGCAGATGGCAAGATGCTTAAAGAAGTCTCCAAAAAAACTAAAATATCATCACTTGCTGCAGTTGATGTCAAAGTGCATGAATACAAAATCAGAAAGAGACACACAACTTTAATGATCATGGGGGGTCTGCAAGGAGGAAACCTCTGCTGTCTAAGAAAAATATGAGGGCAAGACTGAAGTTTGCCAAAGAACACAGAGATAAAGGCCAAGACTTCTGGAATAATGTGCTTTGGACAGATGAGTCTAAAACTGAGTTATTTGGACACCATAACAGAGGGCATGTTGATGTAAACCAAATACAGCATTTCAGCAGAAGAACCTCTTACCAACTGTGAAACATGGAGATAGAAGTGTTATGGTTTGGGGCTTTTTTGCAGAAGGACCATCAGAGAATCCACTATGAATTCTACACTGTATCAGAAGGTGCTTGAGGAACATGTGAGACCATCTGTCAAACAATTGAAGCTGAAGAGGAACTGGACCTTGCAACATGACAATGACCCAAAACACACCAGTAAATCCACCAAGAACTGGCTGAAGAGTAAAAAATGGAGAGTTCTGGAACGGCCGAGTCAAAGTCCAGATCTACATCCTACTGAGATCCTGTGGGGTGATTCAGTCGATGTCAGAAACCGGTCGATGGCTACAAGAACCGTCTCACCGAGGTTCCTTCAGCCAAAGGGGGAAACACTAGTTATCAGGGCAGAGGGTGTCCTAACTTTTTCCTCAGTTGAAATACTCATTTTTGTTGATTTCTTTTGTTTAATAAGTGAAAACAAAGTGATTTTTGTTGTTTACATGCAGTTACATCACTTTCATCTACAGGTACAAATTAAAACAAGATCAGAAAGTGACATTTTGGCATTTCTTAATAAAGAACTGAATATTTATTGGGGTGTCCTCATTTTTTTCACATGACTGTATATATAACATAACATTCCACTACCACAAATATGCAGTTTTAAACTGGTGTAATTCTATAATGTCTCAAGAGCATGCATGTTTATCCTGCTTTAATTATCTCGTTGTAAACTATTCCGGTTTTGTAAGAAGACCAAGAAGTTTTATCCTAGTTTAATTACCTAGTAACACAAATGTACAGGTTTAAACTGGTGTAATTATATACTGTCACAAGACTATGCATGTTTATCCTGGTTTAATTATCTGGTGTGATAAGATGACATGATCCCATGACAATACGTGAGTAAAGTGATTCTGTTCTGCAGAAAGGCTATATAAATAACTTGGGGTGATTATTATGCTAGCTGCAGCTCCATGCAGAATTAAAATGGTGTAATTAGTGTATATAATGCCACAGATATTCAGGTGTAGTTTGGCCTTGGTATAATTATACAATGTAATAAGTCTTTACATTAACCTGGAATAAATATGCAGAAGGGAAAGATCATAAATATGCGCTTATGACAGCTTACGAGTGCCGCTGCTGAAATGTCGCCTGATATACAATGATCACATCCCAGATCTGTAGATATGGAGGTAGCCTGGTTTTAGTATATAATGCCAAAACACCACGCATATGCTGATATCATACCCGCATAACATGAATAGGGGATAATAATAAATACCTCGTTCTATAAATAAGCCTATTTTATCCTGGGATAAATGCCGAGTTCCATAAATACCCATGTTTAACCTGGGATAATTATTTAATGCAGTCCAGGCTGATGTATGAGAAACCGTAGCTCATGAAATAATTTCAGAAGCACTGATGTTGAGAAATTTATTCAGTAATATGATGCATGATCTATTTTAACTCCATGTCAAATCTGAATCTAACTGAATTACAGAGAGGGAGAGACTGAGAGAGAGAGAGAGAGAGAGAGAGAGAGAGAGAGAGAGAGAGAGAGAGAGAGAGAGAGAGAGAGAGAG
>CM074971.1:876262-887748 GCA_037577455.1 Pangasius macronema
TGTTTGAGAAAGCAGGCCTAACTCCTGCCCAGAGCTGTTTGAGAAAGCAGGCCTAACTCCTGCCCAGAGCTCTGCAGCAGCCAGCGTTGGAGCCGTGTATGTTCTAAATTCCCTCCGCGATTGATTTTTGAACACAGTTAAACAATTCGTATCACCTCTGAACCCTCGGTGCCATTGAAGTCTTTCTGAAGTGATCACGTGCGCTTGGCTGCTGTTAAATAGGCCTCCGTCACATTTCAATATGGGAATTAGTCATGAGCTGCGGAGATGCCCGAACTGCCGTGGCCTCTTTTCACCACGCCGCATTCATTATTCCCAGTTTAGTGTCGAGGTGTGAGACCCCTGCCTGTCTCGCTCTCTGTCTCACTCTGTCTCTCTGACAGCCTTTTACAGGCATGTCATAACCAGGAACTACTTTCTTCATTATTTAAAAAATATAAGACTTTCTGCATCTTTTTGTCGGGTTTTCTTGTTTTTGTTTTGTTTGAAGATAATGGTGTATTTTTGCAGTATATCATTATCTTAATTTACAGCATTAGTTTAAGATATTTTAAGATCTTATTGCATTTTATCTTATCTTATCTTATCCTGCCTTGCCTTAAAGTGTTTTTCCTTATCTTTTCTTCTTTTATCTATCTTGTCTCGTTTTATCTCGTCTTATCTTGCCTTATTTCATGTTATCTTTTTCTGCCTTGCCTTATCTTTTCTTCTTTTTTGTCTTGTCTTGTTTTGTTATATCTTGTCTTATCTTATCCTGTCTTATATTATGATGAAATGCTTTAACTAATTTATGTTTTTTTTATTGTTGTGAAGTATCTTGTCCTGTCTTGTGTTGCCTTGTCTTGTTTTATCTGTTCTTCTTTTGTCTGTCTTGTCTTATCTTATCTTATCTTATCTTATCTTATCTTATCTTATCTTACACTGTATCATGTTTCTCACAAGCAAAATATTATTTTAAAACTGTTTGTAAAATATCGTCCCTACAACTTCATACCGTTTAAGATGAAGCTCCTTATTCAGCTTTCTCATCATATCCCCTTATTTAATTTTAGACAAATCTGAAGAAGCATCACACGTCCTTTTTGGAGAAGACTGTCCCATAATCGTGTTCGCGAGATGACAGTAATGTTACTTAAAAAAAAAAAACTCAGGTAGCCTATAAAGTCGTAACCTTTAAAAACAGCTTTTGAAGCATTAAAAGCTCTTACAGATAAATCATGTACACTTCACGTGATTATATGAATAATAAGTGATCACACGTGATATTAAAAAAAACACATATTTGTGCCCTGAAACTGCAGAATGTGAAATCAAGTAAACACGTGATATTTGTTGACGTGAAAAACAAACCACGTGTGGGACGTGAGAAAGCGTAAGCTGTGGAAATAAATGAGTATTGTGGGGAAAAAATCACATGAGGAGAAATAAAAACATGCACAGAGTGTGAAACATGACACGTGAAGTGTCTAAAAACCACGTGTGATGTTTCTGTGACTTTTCTTTAAGGGGCACATGTCTACACACGAGACACCCTGATTATATGAACATTTAAAAAAATCAAAGTTTAATGAACATTTTCTCACATTACACACTGAGTGAGTGATCTGTAACAACCAAGCAGTAAAGTCTGGCACTAGTGTTAACATGCTCGGTGTTATCATAGGTTTGATTGGAAATGTGCACTTTTTTAAAGACAGCAGTGGAGTAGCTCCACCTACAGGTAGCCACACACACACACACACACACACACACACACACACACACACACACACACACAGAGAAACTCTTCTGCATTGATTTATTGTGTAATTAAAACCATCTGATCCTCCACTGTTCATCCACACAATCTACTTCTGGAAAGAATGGTAATGTTTTACAAATGAGAACAAAACCTTTTAGTATTTCAGTGTAACACAACAACAACAACAACAACAACAACAACAACAACAACACAAATCCTACATTAATATCCAGCTCATTAAACCACCTCCATTCAATATGGCATTAATTTAAAGGTTAACTCAGTTACCTGAGGATGATCTGAGTGTCTCTGGCTTTCTCTCCTGCAGCCTCTGCTCCTGTAATTAATATAACCGGGAATGAAACTGTCACTGAGTGTCACAGCACTGACACTGGACCTGTAGCGCCACCTGGTGACCGAGATCAGCTCTACAGCGTCATGTAGCTGTACTTTACAATTTATCTACATGAAATATAGAAGAATGATGATCATATAATCCATCACGTCTAATCAAGAGTTAAAGAGGATTAGAGATTTGGTACATTTAGCACACCCTCCTCATGAAGAGAGTGACCTTATGCATATGATCTTATAAGAATATTTGTGTGAGAATACTTATGTATGTGAATCAAGAAGCCTAAAACCAACTGGTGTGACCTTGCAGGTGGACCGTGCTTGTGGGGAAGCAATAAGCACACAGGTCTCCTTCATAACGTGTATCTTTTTCAGTCCAGGCTTGCTCTGTCACATCTCAGGGGAAGGTGCTTTTTCTCTACCACAATACTGAAGGGCATTGATGAGGTTGTGAAGAATGTTAACTTTAAAAATAATAATAATAATAATAATAATGAACTGACTGAAGTCACACCAAGGTTAAATCTAGAAAGGGACAATGAAGTAACTGTGGCGAGAGGCAGGGGTGTGATTAAAAGAAAAAAAAGAGAAAACTCCATCTAATGAGATCATTGTTTTTAGAATTGTGTAGAAGTATGAGCCGGGGCTATGTGAATCACATGATCAGGACATCTCGGCTATTTCTTCTTTACTGTGGATTAAGAAGGTTTTCCACAACAGAAATAAAACCCCAGGAAGAAAAAATGTCTTCAGGAATGAGTGCAAAAATAAATAAATAAATAAAAGAAAGAAAAAAAAATTGGACCAAAGAAATGAAGCAAAAAAATATGAAGTCAAAGGATCCAGAAGCTCTTCAGAGGAAAAGAAAGTTTAAAAATGAAAGAATATGATATCATTTTCATTTTTCTCCACTAGTAATATGATAACGCACACTGAAGTTCATGTATAGTGATAATAAAGAAACATCTCAGAAATGTAATGCATGAAATGTCCATTTCCTTTAGTTTAGGGGAAATATTTATTGCTTCATCGTCCAGATGTGTCACGTTTCAAGTTGTTCAAAATTTTGTATTTAAGCCGATATTTTGTATTAGATGGTTTGTGGATTCAGGAATTCAGTTAGGGTAAATGTGTACAGATGATTGATCAGTCATCAGCAGTAATCTGGCATGAGGTTAGCCTATTCTGTAGAGGAATTTTAGGGCTTTATTTAATTTCCTGTGTTAATATCGCTAAAACTCTTACAGGTTTAAATGTATATGATGGATATAAACGTTTAGCTCGATGATCAAATCTGCGGCTGTGGCTAGTTTTCTGTTCACACACATGCTAACTGACTGCCTGGCTGTTCAACGGCAGGTGCAGGAGGTGGCGGTGTTGAGCACATCAGGTCCATAAAACCGTAGAAGAAGAAGCAGACGCAGAAGAAGAAGACGAAGAAGAAGAAGAACGGTCTGTCCTTAATAATATTCTCTACGCGTGATAATTATGTGAACATGGCTTCTGCGCTGATTAGGAATTACTGGAAACCGCGTCATATAAACAGCAGGACTTTCTCCTTCATGTCACAGCTCTCAGGTGAGTTTTAATCTGGTACATTTGTTTATTTCGCTTATTTCTTTGGCCGTTATTGGCCTTCTGACCGTTAAAAGGCGCCGCGGGAGACGGACTGCGTGATGTACGTGTCGTTGCCATGGTGACTGGAGGTGACGGAGCTGTAACCAGGGCTGAGTGATGTGACCGTGATATCGGTATCGCGATACTTTTTTTTTCTTTTTTTGTGATAGTATCGAGGTATTGATCTTAAAGGAGCAGTTCAGCCTTTATTCTTAAAATGTAAATGTTTACATGTAAACCATTTCGCTGACAAATGTTCTTGCTTTTTTTTTATTAAAAAAGAAACATGTAAACAGCTTACCTGCAGTTCTTTCTTGTCACCTTTGTGTACATTAATTACACGTAATAAAAAATTAAGTGTTTTTCGTGTGTCCGGTGAAAGAAACACCAAATACTGAATCTTATTAATAGCATTTATTTTGATGTTAAGAAATTTACAGCATAAAAATGTGGCAATTTTTATTTTTTTACCGCCATGATATTGACACATGCTCTGCATACACACTGTAAAAAATAATAAACTGAACAAATGTAATTACAAAACACATTTTACTTATATATTTCACAAAATAAAACAATCAAACAACAACAATAATAATTTATTATTATTATTATTATTTGGTTATTATCGAGTGGCCGACTTTTAGATGTTCTAAAGAATATTAGACTGAAACATTAAAACAGGAGTTTTAAGGAAATTCACACACAGTTTTAAGGCTTGTAAAGCTCAAAAGTACAATATAAAAGACACAAAAATTGTCCAAAACCAAAGAGACAGAAAAGTTTTGGCACCCATCATTGCAGCGCTGCTCTGAACGTTGATTTAGGATTTCAGCCATGCAATGCGAGTGTATCACTTGTGAAACCTCACTAAAGTAATTTATACTTATAAAAAACTCGTTGAGACAGGAAGCTCTCGTCTCTTTACCTTCTTTTACGTCGAAGTCTCACTCTGCTTTCTTGTTTTGTGTCCTACGGGGTTTTATAATGTGTGTTTCTGTTTAGGAGTCACAACTAAAAGTACGGTCCAGTATGCCACGCGTCCCGACCTGCCCAAGCTCGCCTACAGGAAGCTGAAGGGGAAAAACCCGGGAGTCGTCTTCCTCCCCGGCTTCGCCTCCAACATGTACGGCCAGAAAGCTGAAGCTCTGGAAGAGTTCTGCAAATCTCTGGGCCACTCGTACCTCAGGTAACCGCCGCCGAGTTTTATAACTCTTTCACTAATCAGCTCAGTGTAGCGTTTCTGTAGCAACCGCTCACGATCTGTTACGCTAGATATTTACTTAACACTCTATAGAAGGAGTCTCCAGTGTCAGCGCTTTGAAGCAGTCAGAGGTAAAGCTGTAACTTTATGTTTTCTGGACATCTGGACAGAAGAGTTTACTTTTTTTTTTTTTTTCGGTTTCTCAGTAACATGACAAACTGCGAAAAAAAGACAGGCTGGCGAGGGAGCGAGTGTTTACAGCTGTTTCAAGGAGCTAACTTCCTGTTCTCACTTATGATGTGTCATCCTTTAATACATCCAAATGTCAGTGCTGGCAAGTTGTTGTGGTGTAAGAGGAATAAAACACTCAAAGACGTGCTGTTATAGGAAAATAATCGTCTTCAGTGAGGTAACATTAGCTCTGCTTCATCACACCAGCCAGTAATTCAGTACTGTAGTGTAACAGCAGGACATGGAGTGCTTTATTATGTTTTATTGTTTAAATAATGTCGAGATATTTCCAGAATCTAACGCTTAAATAGAATCGGCTCACAGGTGATCTATGGCATAACATTTTTGCGTCCTCTCAGGTTTGATTATTCGGGCTGCGGAGCGTCGGAGGGGAAACTGACGGACTACAACATCGGCTCGTGGAAGAAGGACGTCCTGTACGTGCTGGATGAGTTAGTGGAAGGGCCTCAGGTGAGACAGGAAGTGAGGTCACTGTCATTACCCTGAAAAGAGATCTAGATATCACGTTCAGGTTTATTATGCGACTGGAATAAACATCCTTCACATGCAGCGAAATCAGAACAGAGTAAAGTCGATCCTCGTGATATTTTTATCAGCTTTATTAAAGAATGTGGTAAATCTGATCCCGGTGTGAATTTCTGCGACGCTCTGTGATCGTCTCTCTGCAAAAGGTATAGAAATTATTATTATTATTATTTTTTTAAGAGTTATGCTTAGGATTAGGATTATCATCTCATCATTTCATGAATTTTATCCTTATCAAGAGTCTTTTTTTAATTAATAAAGTACTTTGCAGCTCCTCTCTTGATTTAGATTTTTCTTCATATACATACATATATAATCAGTCACATTCCACACCGTTTACGCTTTTTCTCGCCGCTTTTAGATGCAGCTTTAACAAACCCGTCACTAAATAGCGTGACTCAGTTCTGTATGAAGCGGTGTGAGAGCAGTAAATGTTAAGTTTTCTCTAAAACACAGTCTCAGGTGTACGTCGTGATCAGCTCAGCGTTAACGTTCATGGAAAAGGACCGAGATTATACGAGGGCGCCAAAACTTTACACCAACCGTGCAGTTGCAGTGCAGTGGCAGAATTTAAACGATTGTTTATTTATTCATTTCTTTATTTTACCGTCACTGATTCTGAAAACAGAAAGCACATGTATTTTATTTCATTCATTATCTCTCATAGCTTATCGTTTCTGCATTATGACGGAGCTTTCGCTGTGATTTGGTTTATTCAGCTGCTGCAAGCGTTTAGCGTCAGGATCTATTCTTAAAAGTGCTATAAATAAATGAAATGAGGAAACAGAGCACGGAAAGGTCAGTCGTTCAGTGTTAACCGCACATGCAGTCCATCAGCTTGTGAAGAATTTAGCTTTTTTTTTTTTTCCTAAGAGGCTAATGTACTTTTTAAAAACACAATTACATTTTATATTTTAAAAACTGTGAATTATGTCATATCCTCTGGATCAGGTCCTGATTTCCAGTACAGTTTACCCGTAAAGGCGATGGAGTGAGGAAAGAAAGTGTCTGTTTTTTTTTCCAAGATGGCCGCCACCGTTCCAGTGTTGAGCCAGACTGTGAAGTTCAGTTCATGTTTGTAGATGACAGGAAGTCCCAAGCTCTTCTCAGCTGACGTTTGCAGAGCTCTCATGTCTCTCGTGTCTTTCTCTCTCCGCTACGTGACATTATCCTGGCTGTAGATTTTGGTCGGCTGCAGTCTGGGAGGCTGGTTGATGTTGCTGGCTGCTGTGGCGAGACCGGAGAAGATCGCCGCCCTGGTGGGCATTTCCACAGCCGCAGATCATTTTGTCACCGCCTACAACGAGCTTCCTATTCAGGTGAGGACGGATTTAGAGAAAACACTCTCACCACCTAAGCTCTTTTAATCCGGGTTAACACCGTGCGAGTTTCAGCCACGGTTTGCTGTCACGTGTCGTAAAGAACGTCTTTGGTCGTGAGTTTGTGAGATCAACGGTCTTAGAAGGAATGATGTGGTATTAATCACATGATAATACCCGAGCGCTTACTGGTGTTTATGCGAGCCCGTTTTCTGCTCTGACTGATGACGTAAGCAGAGCGTAGTAAATGTTCTTTAATCGCAGGTCTGCCGTTAGAGGAGCTTCGTTGTATGCGGAGAACACGCGCTATCTGTTACAGAATTCGAAATTGAAGATTTTATTGCGAGTATCTCGTACACCGTGACAAGTAATAACCGTACAGCGTAAAAGCGGCTTGTGATCATCGTATAATGTTGACCTGTGTCCTGCAGACGAGGAAGGAGATCGAGGAGCGCGGGTTCTGGTCGTTCCCCAGCCGCTACAGCGAGGAGGGCTCGTACACTCTGAGCGTGGACTTCCTGCGTGAGGCGCAGTCTCACTGCATGCTGCAGTGCCCCATCCCCGTGTCCTGCCCCGTGCGGCTCATCCACTGCCTGCAGGACGCCGACGTCCCCTGGCACGTGTCCATGCAGGTGGCCGAGCGCGTCCTGAGCAGCGACGTCGACGTCATCCTGCGCAAACACGGCTGCCATCGCATGTCCCAGAGGGACGACATCAAACTGATTGTCTACACCATCGACGACCTCATCGACAAGCTCACCACGCAGGGGTGAACCGCACAGTGGGCGGGGCCTCCACTCCACAGCAATGGATGGCCGATCCAATCAGGGCTCAGCGTGGGCTTGATCTGAGGGAATTCTCTGTGTTTCATTCTCTAGCTATGAATGTTCAGGTTCTCCTCTATCTGGCTGCTTGCTAGCTGTTGTAGCTAACTGGCTTGACTAATTAACATTAGCATACATATCATGACGTCTTTTTAGCCACTTTTGTTTTGTCGACACACAGAGACTCCAATACTTCAGTACCAAAGCTTTCGGTTACTTTCACCTCGCACCAGATTTATCTAGGCGACCTTTGACCTGTGAATTCTCAAACCTCGGTCTTTTTGGGTGATTAAAAAAAATGGAGGAGATAGCTAATATTACATCTACATTCTCTCTAATATTCCATAATCGCTGGTTTTAAATCACTAGTGAGGAAAATATCATAGCGAAGATGCGTGAGAACTAACAGAAGTTTGACGTGTGAGACTCCACGTTATCACGTGAATCTGTGTGCGTGCTTCGGATCTGAGTAGAATAAGTTCAAATGAGTTAGCTGTGTAAAAAAGCGCAGGGCTGTTTAATGTTTTATTTCAGTATGCAGGCGATTTACATCCTTTATTTTTATAAATATTCAGTTTTTCGAGTTGCTTTTTGAGCAGAAACGTTTGATTTATGTGATTTTTTTTTATGTCAGTAATAAAATTAATTTTTTTTAAGGTCAAAGTGTATATTCTAAAAATAAGCAGGAAAAATCTTTCACTACAGCTTAGTGTGTGTGTGTGTGTGTGTGTGTGTGTGTGTGTGTGTGAGATGTTATTTTTTTGTAATACACTTATTGTATAAGTATTAGTATAAGTATAGTGTATAAGTATTTTGTAATACACTTACACACTCAGCTGCTTGCTTATAAAGCCACACAGTTCTGCAGATTGCAGTTAAATATATGTTTTATCAATAAAGCCGTTAAGCTGTTACCATGGAGACGGCCCGCCCACCGACGTGCGGTCAGGTTTTTGTGGGTTTTTGTGTTAAAATATTTTTTTTCTCTCTGCATGCTCGGATTTTCCACGTTGGCAAGTCTGTTTCAGAGACGTCTGTGTTTTCAGTGTTGATTTGTTCTTCCACTGTATATATCGCGTGTGTGTGTGTGTGTGTGTGTGTGTGTGTGTGTGTGTGTGTGTGTGAGAGAGAGAGAGAGAGAGAGAGAGAGAGAGAGAGAGTCTCTCAATCAGTGTCTCTGTAGCCCCTGGACATAAAGAGGAATTTATTAATAAAAAAAAAAAGTGAAAGATAATAGAGTGTGTGTGATTTAGTGTGTGTCTGAGTTAATGTGTATGTCTCTGGGTTTGTTTGTGTGTGTGTGGGTGTGTGTGTGTCTGTCTGTGATTTAGTGTGTGTGTGGGTGCCTGTCTGTCTGTCTGTGATTTAGTGTGTGTCTGTGAATGTGTGTCCCTGAATTTGTGTGTGTGTGTGTGTGTCTGTGATTTAGTGTGTGTATGAGAGAGGTGGTAAGTGAGTTTGTGTGTGTGTGTGTGTGTGTGTGTGTGTGTGTGTGTGTGTGTGTGTGTGTCTGTTTGTGAGTTTGTGTGAGTTTGTGTGAATTCGTGTGTGTTTGCAGGAACACACAGAGTGTCCTGCGTTTGGCCTTCCAGGTAATGTGTGAGTGTGTTTCTGGTTGCTGCATGTTTGCTTTCAACTGTAAGAGAAATGTTTTTTTTTTTACTTTTATTTTAATTGATGTCATTGGTTTTATTTTATTTATTTTGTTTATTTTCATTCAGGTGAGAGACCATGATGCGTGTTGTGTTGATGATGGTCCTGCTGGGAGGTGAGTTTATTACAAGCTGTTACCTGTGAGAATAAACACACACACACACACACACACACACACACACACACACACACAGTTTCTGTCTCTGTCTCTGCAGGTATTTTAAAAGCACACTCTACTCTCTTTCACAATTCCTGTGAATTCCGTCATCACCAGCGTTATGTTAGCGAATCACTATCCAAACCCACCGAGATAGTTTAGAGTCGACTCTGCGTTGCGTTCCGGCGTGAAGACGATGATCCAGACTCGTTTTTGTACCCCACGGAGGCCGGAGAGGAACATGGCAGAAACATGTCCCAGTCCATCATTATGGTGTAAGGAGATTCCACACTGTGCTGCATTCTCAGCTCCAGAAGCACTGACTGTAGCTGAGCTGCCAGCTCGTCCACACGAGTGCAGCTTAAGAACTGTTCAATATGATACACAGATTTATCATTTTGTACATTTATTGCACTGATTTATTTATTTTCGTTGTTAACAATATGGCATAAAAAGAAAAGCTGTAATGTAATGTGTAGATTACAGCTACATTACCTGCTCTTCACTCTGTAATATCTCCCATGGAATGACTTCTTAGCCGTGATTTATTTCAGGATGTTGACATATTTCCTTCTGAAACAGGACATCACGTGACGGCTACGCCACACCCTCCGCCCAGTCTAAATGATCCTGGCAGTAGAGAGCTAGCTAAAGAAGAAGAGCAGCTCCAGAAGAGTTTAACAAGAGCCTTTTACTAACGCTTACTGATGGAGAAGCGCTGGTGGTGTATAAAGACAGAATCACGTTCTCGCTCAGTCTGAGGTAGCAGCACTGAAGAGACAGAAGTTGGCAAAATATCTCCGAAACGTCATAAAACTGCCATCGTGCACAAATTCCACCGTCACGGAGTCAAATCAATAAACTCCAACCATGTTTTCAAGCAAGTGATGGATGGAAAAGGGAAAAGTGTGTAAGAAGACGAACACACAGATGAGCTGCTACTGTAGAGCAAGACACGCCCCTTGGGGAGGGACCTAGACGTGCTCGAGATGATCACCAGAAGTGACGAACGATAAAAGTAAAACAATTTCTTTGTCGATAAAACTAAGGGAAGGGTGGAAAATGCTCTGAAACACCAGTTTTGCTTCAGATCACTTCACTAGAGACTGAGCAGGTTTTCCTTGATGTTGAAGACTCTCTGCTGTTTTATCACACCGCCCGTGTTTCTGTCCTCGTTATTCTCCTCTCCTTCTGCAGTGAGAACAGCAGGATGCACATGGAAATGCTGAGGAACGCAAGAGCACATCTCGACACGATCACCGGCAGACAGCGACAGATCAGACGGATTAGACCAATCAGACAGTGATGAATGATTCAGTGATTGATCCCTCTGCTGATTCAGTGCCTGATGGCGGAGCTGCTCTTCGCTGGATGATTGTCTAGCGTAGAACTGCAGAAATTTCTCACAACACACACCTGAGACACAGGTCACCTAACACAGGTGTGTCTGGAGCTGGAACAGAGTGCATTGATGAATATGGAGTGAGATCCTCTGGCCTTTAGCTTAGGTTTTAAACAGGAAAATAATAAATTCATATCGTCTGCCTGCACCCAGTGTCTGAAGTCTCTTGATTAGCATCATAGTAAAATGTGAGGAGGATGTTGAAGTGCCAGAGAGGAGACGTCGCTCTTAAACTCGCCTGGGTGGTGTTCTAGTAAAACAAGAACGTAAGCATCGTTTTTCAGAGACCTTTATGCAGGGTTCAGATCAGAATTTTTAATCAGTTCAGCTAGCAAAGCTAGATGATTTTATTTGTTCCAAGTTTTGCTTTTTGTTTTATTTCATGGTGTATTCTTTTCTATTAGCAAACACACATAGTGCATAAAGTGCCTCAGTGTT
>CM074971.1:887848-906219 GCA_037577455.1 Pangasius macronema
GCCACTGTCTCTAAACCATACAGCATGGCCGCTCTCACCACTGTCTCCTACACCTTCCCCTTGATTCTCGCTGAGAAAAGATTTGCTGTTTGTGTTGTTATTTTTGTGTGTGTATATACAGTACAATCAGCAGTGCTTTATTTTTTTTTTGAGTCATTTGGCTTTCCATACGCCCCTCCCTGGCTCCCTCCCGTGTGTGGAGGCAGATCTGGCTTAAGACACCGAAGGATGCTGGACAGATCACCTTCTGTGATGGCGAATCGGTTCCCAAAACGAGTCGGTTCTTTTTGAAAGACTCATTTGAATGAGTCGATTGAATCAATTCGTAAAAGGGACGACACAAAAATGAGATAAAATTTAGCCTATACAATATATTTATTTCTGCATTTTACTTAATTTATTAAAGTTAAGATTTTCACAAAACAAAATACTTTGCTTTATTTATTTAAAATTTGATTTAGTACTAGGCTACAAATTTTGTAGACTGATTACAATAACTCCGAATTACAATTTTACATTATATTTATTTTAGTATACGGATGTCAATAGTGAATCAAAAGAATCACCTCGCATGTGTCGGTTTGGTAAAACGCGTTTGTTCAGAGGAGTCGACTCAGTGAAGTGGCTCGTGATGGAGATCTCTAACTCCTCCCTGTGCCAAGTGAAACAGACGGAGCGGACCGCAGGGTGAGTGCAAACATCCCGCTCTCTGACACATCTAACCCGATCATTCCTCTGTTTTCATCGCAATTCTGCTTCCGGTTTGATGTTGGATATCTGTGAATCACGTCTCGTGCGCACACGTCGCATTAGATCTCTGTAAATGATGCTCTGTTGTGTTTAATGTTTTTATTTCGTGATGAGCGATTTATGCGTCATGCGAAGCGTGTGTGTGTGTGTGTGTGTGTGTGTGTGTGTTTATCTGCTAATTAGCATGAAATGATGCGCTACGCTCTCGCGCCTTTGTTCATTAAAGATCAAAGCTGTTATGCGGTGTGGAGGCGCGCGCGCTGGACGCCATGCAGAGCATCACTTCTAATTATGAAGAGTGAAACGGTTCAACATCAACAGTGGATAGGAAGGAGAAACGACACACACACACACACACACACACAGAGAGAGAGAGAGAGAGAGAGAGAGAGATGAAGATGCCTTAAAACGTGCAGTCTGCCTGCTTTTTTAATTAGTGTGTGTGTGTGTGTGTGCTGACATGGCATTATTTCATGACTGCATGCTTGTGTTCCTGTTTTTCTACCCCTCCAGCAGTCCTCCTTGTGTCCGTAGAGCAGATCAGTGATCCTCAGAGCCGATGGCGAACCGAGGGCCGAGTTACGGCCTGAGCCGTGAGGTGCAGGAGAAGATCGATCAGAAATACGACTTGGAGCTGGAGACTCGGCTCGTGGACTGGATCATGGCTCAGTGTGGAGACGACCTGCAGCGCCCACAACCTGGCAAACAGAACTTCCAAATCTGGCTCATGGACGGCACGGTGAGGAAGAGGAGCCATGTCTGCGTCCGGCATTTTAAATGTGTAGTCGTAGTGAGTCAAAGCAGGTTGCTTTTCACTGCAGGAACCTTCTTAGAGCTGAGTTCCAGGAACCCTTTTTAATCCTGTTCTAGAAGCTTCCAGATCAGGAACACTTCTGACTGGACAATCCAGTATGGACTTTGTGAGGAATCTACTGTATAGTTTCTTTTGTTCTGACTATTAAAGCCAATTCTGAGAGAGAGAGAGAGAGAGAGAGAGAGAATGAAGGAAAGAAATGGTAGACAATTAAAAGAAAAAAGAAAATTTTCATTAAGAATAATAATAAAGAGGAGAGAAAAAAAGAAAACATCAGGAGAAAACAATTATTAAAGACAGGCACAAAGATTGTATTGCTCTGTTGTGTTACTTTTGCCACTCGGCATTGCACAGTGTGCGTCACGCTGTTCTTCTCCGTAACGGTCGCAGTTCCTGCAGTATTGTACAAACACTGAACAGGAACTCCTGCTCTTCGAGTTCTTCTTCAGGGCGTGGTCAACTCTTTAGTTCCTCAAATGGTTCCAGAACTTTGGTGTAAACACACACATACACACACCTATTCATGACCAGATTTCAGGCTTGTCTTCAGGGTGGAGCAGGATGAGACGGTAGCACAGGTCTTGGCTGTATATTGAGCACAAACGGGTGACTTTGTGAGACGAGACGGAGCCGTTTTTATTGTAAATGCTGATTTATTTAATTTACGTTCTCTCCGTCTCTGCAGATTCTGTGCCGACTCATCAACAGTCTCTACCCGAGCGACATGCGGCCCATAAAGAAGATTCCTGAAACCAAGATGGCCTTCAAGCAGATGGAGAAAATCTCTCAGTTCCTGAAAGCTGCAGAAGATTACGGCGTTACCAGAGGAGACATTTTCCAGACTGTTGACCTGTGGGAAGGTATCACACACACACACACACACACACACACACACACACACACACACACACACACACACACACACAGTCTCTCTCTCTCNACACACACACACACACACACACACACACACACACACACACACACACACACACACACACACATTCTCTCTCTCTCTCTGACCACAGCTGTCTTTGCTGATTGTATTCTAGCAGTTACATGACATTTAGAGTAGTTCTTCTTTTCAGTCATGAAGTTGGAAGCAGAAAAAAATGAAAATTTGGATGTTTGTGGTCATCTTCAAACTGTTCGGCTCTTATAACAAGCAAATGCTTTCCAGACAACTCAGTTTTCCTAGCTAGAACACGGTGTAGGAACCTGCAGCATCTGGGACTGACTTGGCTGAAACACTGCGAGGTCGTACATGAGGCAGGCGTTTCAGGTTACAGTACATTTTGTCTCTCATTTAATTAACATGCTCTATTTTCTTTTCTCCTTTAGTGTAATGTATATGTATATCAATCCCATATCTTCTGCCTCATCCTTTTACTGAGTACTTTTAAATACATGTATTTTTTTTTTGGTTTGTGGTTGCCATTTTAAAAGACAAAGGCCCTACAACACCTGAGGTTCTGTGTGGGATGTCTTGGCTTTGGGGTAAAGTCCTCGCCTCTGGACTTGAAGGTTGCAGGTTTGAATCTGGCTCAGGGCATGGTGGTGAGGTGAGTAGTGGAGAAGGAGTCTTGAAGACTCTGGGAAAAAGTGTGGGTGATAGTTTTTTTACAGTATTCCCTATATATGCAAAACTAAGTCGACACTCTCTCTCCAACCTGCATAACCCCCTGTGATATTACCCCCCCGTCTCAGGGTCACACCTCCTGCCACCGATTCCTGCTCCTTCCACGCTCATATCCTGGCTGGTGTTTGAACCAGCGACTCTCTCGCCCCAGAGGCGACGCTCATCCGCATGAGCCACAGGATCACACAGCTGATGTTTGTTTTATAGAACTTTTCACTCTTGTATACTGACTCCTGAACCACAGTTAAAGCAAAAGCACAGACTTGAACCAGGGATGTCATGCACCAGAGCCCATGACATTAACCACTACACCACCGTGATACAGGTTATACATGGCTTATTGGACCTTTGGCTTATGAGATGATGAACTGTTTAGTGGAAGAGGAGATGGGTGTTTCCCTTCAGCTCTGTGTGGTTAAGGACTTTCCTGGGAGTTTCTCTCAGTAACAGGACACCGTAAGTGTAGCTACGAGAGCACCACTAACCCACACACCAGTTGGTGCACTGTGTTTGTGTGCAGTCTGGAACTTAAATGGTTTCCTCTGTTCACACATTCAGCTTGTCACAATTTTTGTGTTGGAATATTCCAAATACAAGCATAAGAAGGCATGTATTTTTTAGGTCTTTGGTTCATTAGGAATAAAGGTTATTTTATACACAGTACTCATATCCAGGGTACCATGGCTGAGGCTTTAACCAACAACCTCCACTTAAGCTCCAAGATTCATCCATTTATTCAGGCGTTCATTCATCTTCAGTAAGCACTTTATCCTGATCAGGGTCCTGAGGGATCCGGAGCAATGAAACAACCCTTAAAGTTCTGAATTTTCTAAGCGTATCAATTCAGTTTCAGTGATTTTCATTAAGGGTGCCAAAAATTCTGGAGTTTATTCTGAAGTTGCTCGGTTACGTTAAACTCAGATTTAAATATTAGCTTTATTCTCATCTTGAAGCTGAAGTGGTTTAAATCAGCAGAAGTTCCAACTCTGTATGTAGTGACCACACACAGGCCTTCAATCAGAAGCTTTGTTTTCACACACAGCCTCTGTGTGTGTGTGTGTGTGTGTGTGTGAAATGCACTGTATATAATCATCTGTGATGTGTGTGATGTGTGTGATGTGTGTGTGTCACAGGGAAGGACATGGCTGCTGTCCAGAGGACACTCATGGCTCTGGGAAGTGAAGCTCTCACCAAAGATGATGGTCATTACCATGGCAACAAGGACTGGTTCCACAGGTGTTACCCATAATGCAGTGCTGCCATAGACCTCCTGTTATGTTGACTACTTACCAGTATGAGACGTAAATGTAACATAAAATAACAATGGAATATGGAGTCATTTTTTCCAAAAATTTGCACCTTATTCACTATATAGTGCACTACTGCATACTACTGCATAATTTTGGGAGATTTGGTTATTTTGTAGTTATGTCTAAAAACATATCAAGTGTACTTGTGCAATCCCACAATGCAGTGCTAGAGTTTAATGTCCAACTGATACAACATGGAGAATTCAGAATACCCATAATGCAATACTGCTATTTGTAGGGAATAGGGAGTAGGGTACGATGTAAGACACAAGGCAACTGATACAATGAAAAGTTTATTTGTTGTGTTTGTACCAACTTATCTGTGTGTGTGTGTGTGTGTGTGTGTGTGTGTGTGTGTGTGTATGTGCAGGAAAGCCAAAGGCCACAGGAGGGAGTTCTCGGAGGAGCAGCTGCGTCAGGGTCGCACTCTGATCGGCATGCAGATGGGCAGTAACCGCGGCGCGTCTCAGGCGGGTATGGCGGGCTATGGCACGCCGCGACAGATAATGCGCTACGACTCTCCACGCCGCAACGGAGAAGAAGGCTCCCCCTAAAACTCCCCTCGCCGTGGTACAACCCAGAACCCCAAATCAGATCCAGAGCTCTTCCTTTTTAATTATGTTACAATTTTTCTTCACAGATTTCTGTCCATACTCCCTGAATATTTATTTTCTCACTTATACCTTATAATAATTCACACCTTGTGCTCCTTCAGCAATGAAACAATCAGAAATAACTCGATGTTTAAAATTACATTGTGAAGTACAAAACTCTAACACACTCTCACTAACACATGATTTCAGTTAACCACGAGGCTAGAAAAAGCCGTGAGCTACGCTCGTCTGTTCAACACCGAGGAAATAAACCACTGGATTTTAGTAAACAGCAACATTAAGCAGTTGTTTAGTTACCATGTGTTTAACATTGAGTTGCTAAGCAGCTTGCTAATTGGCTAAATCGGTTCACGTGCTAGTCAGTGACCTGCTCTCTTTGCATTGTTAATTTTTCCCCCATTCAGTGAAGCGAAAGATTGCCCTTCTTCTTTTCCTCGTCAGAGAACAATAAGGATTTTGTTAGCAATATATAATAAAAGAAAAAAAATTAAAAAAAAATGTAAAGGACAGAAAGATTTTTTTTTTAAATGCACGTGTGCATGTGCACATGGACAAATCAAAAACAAAACAAATTTACCACAAAACAGGGACGAAATCATGAGAGAAGAAAAAAAAGAATTAAATTAAATGTAAACTCAGGTCCGGAAGTATTTGGACAATGACAGAGTTTTAGTGATTTTGCCTTTATACACCACCACGATGGATTTGAAATAAAACAATCAGGATGTGATGGAAGTGTAGACTTTCAGTTTTATTTTAAGACGCTCCACAAAAATATGGCATTTACCATTTAGGAATTACAGCCATTTTCAGCAAAGTGCCTCCATNTTTATTTTAAGAGGCTCCACAAAAATATGGCATTTACCCTTTAGGAATTACAGCCATTTTCAGCAAAGTGCCTCCATCTTCAGGGGCTCAAAGGTATTTGGACAAAGTGACATAATTGTAAATATAACCATAATTTAGTCTTTGCCTTCATCTTATTCCAGAACATGGGAGGCTTTTTTAGACGTTTTCTGGTAAAGTCTAATCTGGCTTTCCTGTTCTTGAATGTTACCAGCGGTTTGCACCTTGATGTAAACCCTCTGTATTTACATTCATGAAGGCGTCTCTTGATTGTAGATTTTGACAATGATACCCCGACCTTCTCCAGAGTGTTCATGACTTGATGTTGTGATGGGGTTTTTCTTCACCAAGGAGTAACGAGGGAATGGACCGCACCTGGTCAATTAACTTCTTGTTAGTCACTTTGTCCAAATACCTTTGAGCCCCTGAAAATGGAGGCACTTTGCTGAAAATGGCTGTAATTCCTAAATGGTAAATGCCATATTTTTGTGTAACCTCTTAAAATAAAGCTGAAAGTCTACACTTTCATTACATCTTGAGTGTTTTATTTCAAATCCATTGTGGTGGTGTATAAAGGCAAACTCACAAAAACTCTGTTATTGTCCAAATACTTCCGGACCTTCTGTATGTCTAACAGAGTGTCTGGCCCCGACATGGCCTCCTCGAGTTTTTTTATACTACAGCTCAGGGGAATGAGAGACCTGTGGACAAATAACGACAAATCAAACTCACATTAGCTCACAAGCTACAAAGGAAGCCGTTAGATTAGCCATGTGTACTGTAGTATTCATGGAATAAATACCACACTATAAGAGTATTGATCTGGAATTAGCACAACATGAAGAGTTAATTTCTTGATCAGTTCTCAGACAAACACCAAACAGTTTCATGCTAACAACAAGGTGCCAAGTTAGGTTATGAGAACAAACCTGTTAAAATCATTCCTGTACAAATTGAGAAGCGTGGCACAAACACCTTTAGTGCTAGAAGCCTCTAGAAAACTTAAAAGTATCTCAGGAGTTTGTGGTTAAGGAGCTAAAGTTAGCAAAGTAGGGTTTTGCTAGCTAGCTAAGTTTACCACAAGAGGTTACTACACACTAGCTAAAGTTACCAAGAAGTTATTGACAGCACGTCAAGTGGGCATAAAAGGATACAACATGCTAGCTAAAGTTACCACAGGATTAGTGCTAATTGGGTACCAGTAGGAGTTTATTGCCAACAAGCTAAACTTACCACAAGTAGTTATTATTAGCTGTGTAAAGGTACCACAGGACATTGTTAGCCAAACATACCACAAATATTTACTGCTAGCTAGCTAAATTAACCACAAGTAATTATTATAAGCTGTCTAAAGGTACCACAGGAAGTTGCTAGCAAAAGTTATCACAAAGTTATTGCTAGTTGGCTGACGTTTATTGCAAAACAGCTACAGAAGATTTTTGTTATTTTGCTTAAATTACCACAGGTTACTGCTAGCTTGTTAAAGTTGCCAGCAAATGTTACAGCTGGATGCTGGATTTTTCCGGATCATTTCGTTTTCTGCTCAAAACGTTTAGAAGAAACTGGGTATAAAATCTTCAGTATGTGGCCTTGACATAGGATACTTAAGGCTAAAACTTCATCATTCCCTGACAGTATTAATAATTTGTGGACTCTTGATATTTTATTCTTATTTCTACATGGAACTAGACAATAACGTGACCACATCGTGTTTAAATTGTGGCTTCAGTGTGTTAAAAAGCCATAGCGTTTTCCTTAATTCCTAAATAGAAGCCATATGAAGCTGTTGCACTTTGGAGCCATCTTTAAATTTCTCTTTCAGACAGATTGCACTGTCATACATTTATTTCTTTAGTTGAAGATTCACATTTTTGGGTCTAATTCCAAATGGACGAAAGTCACAACGATGTCATGATGTCATGCTGTGTCTCAAATAGTTCATGTACTACAAGCTAGCTAAAGTTACCACAGGATCTTGCTACAAGCTAGCTAAAGTTACCACAGGATCTTGCTACAAGCTAGCTAAAGTTACCACAGGATCTTACTACAAGCTAGCTAAAGTTACCACAGGATCTTGCTACAAGCCAGCTAAAGTTACCACAGGATCTTGCTACAACTAGCTAAAGTTACCACAGGATCTTACTACAAGCTAGCTAAAGTTACCACAGGATCTTACTACAAGCTAGCTAAAGTTACCACAGGATCTTGCTACAACTAGCTAAAGTTACCACAGGATGTTGCTACAAGCTAGCTAAAGTTAACACAGGATCTTGCTACAAGCTAGCTAAAGTTACCACAGGATCTTGCTACAAGCTAGCTAAAGTTACCACAGGATCTTGCTACAAGCCAGCTAAAGTTACCACAGGATTTTACTGCTAGCTAGAACAAAGAAGTTAAATCTAGAACCCTTAAGATTTCTTTGTTTCTCTGAGGAAATCCTTTATGGAGACCCCTACAACTGCATATTTTTCACTATATGAAAGAGTTACAAATAAAACCTGTTTAGGAAGCTAGGAACTATCCTTTCTTTAACAGTTTAGTGCACACTATTAATACGTGGATGATGTGCTCGAACCGTAGCGTGTGTAACGCGGATACATTGCACAACTTAGAGTAAGGGGAGGAGCTATAAGAGAACATGTGAAATTAATTAAGAAGTTACTGTTCGATTTGAGGAGTAACTGCACTCCAAACATAAATCAGTTATATCTAGCACTCTTAAGGGTTCTTCATTTTGTCTTTAAACAGAAATCTTTAAAGGTTCTATGAAAGAAGCGCACAACTGTTTGAAAAGATTCCAAGGAAAAGCCCCATTAGAAAGCAAAACCAATACAAAGAACGCTTGAAGAACCGTTTCTTCAGAGTACTAAATAATGTTATAGTGAAGAGTGTGCGATTTGAGACAGAGCCGCTACGCTATAATCATCATCCGTTAGTCGTCGTGGTTCCGTTCTTAGAACCTGGAACCGGTTAAATATCCGGGACCTTTCCGACATTCCACAGCAGATTGTTATGATGTCACAGTGATGGGTGTGTGTCTGAGGTAGTGAGCTTGGAATGATTCCCTACGCTAGTAACTCAAGATCACTAGGTAGGGAACTGAGCGAGTAATGGATCGGGTGCAGGCACGTTCCGTCATGAAAACCCAGGCAGACGGGAACATAATCGAGTCAGTTATATACGCATAATCGTAACTGCAGTCGTAATCTACATTCTGAACTTATAAATACAAATTTTATGATCGTGATTTGTAGGAAAGTCATTTTAAGCACAACACGGATACATTCTGTGGATGTGTTTAAAATGAGTAACTGAGAGAAAATAGAAAATGTCATTAATGTAATGTAATTGTGATCGTCGTTGCCAAGCAATATATATATATATAGCATCAGTGTTGTTCATATGTACATTTGCTCTTGATTTTTACTTTCTCCCCCCACTAGTTTCCTTACAGTCAGATGAAAATATTTAATTATTCTCACATGCCCAACCACGTATTTATGTCTTTAAATGTAAGGAAAGGTGATGAAATAGTTCAAATGATTGTGCGGTTTTACGGTATTAAAAACATTTAATATTGTTGCAGTAGGTATGTGCCGATTTTCCAAGCTGTAACAACTTTGTGTTGTAAAAACTGTTTGAAAGGCATGTGTGTCTGAGTGAGTACAACTACTGACAGGCTTAAGGTAAAAATAATGACTTTGCATTAAAAAATAAATAAATACAGCAGTCACTGGATCTGAAAATGATAAATCTGAAGTGATACTGTTTCAGACCAACACCAGCTGATAGACAGTATTAGATCTATAAATACTAAAAAAAATATAAATATGGTTGCATCATGTGTCAGTAATTAGAAAACTTATTGTTGTACAGGTTTAAATGCTTTATGAAATGTCAATAAATTCGTTCTAATTCCTACCGATGTACTGTTTTTCATGCAGCTCCACGTGTGTCCTCAAGGGGGCGCTGTTCAGCTCGTGATCGCCATGACCCTNCCATGACCCTGCACTAGGGACGGGAATTCTGGCTCCTCTTAGAGAGTCAGATCATGTGACTCGGCTCACCAATAAGAGTCGAGTCTACTGGTTCAGAAACTATTTTTTTTTACGACATTATGACCTGCGAGTGTTGTTCTTTGCCTAGCTATGTCTGAAAATTGTTTAATAGCTAATGATGAATGAAATAACATTACTCAAAGGGCCGACTCGTCACAAAGGACACGTCACTACAGTACATCGCCGTGACGTTCACTCACAACTAGTGCAAAAACAAAAGGTGCAGAATGTTACGTCATGCCTACTCGATTTTACTAGCAGGGGTATTCTTTTTTGTTTGTTTTTTTTAATATACGTTGCTGGGGAAACCGTGCTGTCAATCATTCTGAGAACTGACACGCCTCTACATTTCCGATCACATGGAAAATTACAGATTTCGTAGTGTTTAAATGTATAAAACAACACACTCCGAGAGTGAGTGAATAAGAGGGAAAAGAAAAAAAAAACAAGCTTTTGTTCGAACAGATTTTTGTTTATTTGATAAGAAGCTACAATGACTGTAAACCCCTAATCTGCTCACACACACACCACCTGAAACAATTTAGAAGTTTGTAATGATTTTTTTTGTTTTATCTGATGAACATTTATTTCTCTCTCTCTCTCTCTCTCGCTCTCTCTCTCTCCTCTCAAATAAAACAAAACGAAGTATATGTAACAAAACAGACGGAAACACGGAGGCTGGAATGTTTTCCTTTTTTTTTTTTGTTTTTGTTTTACCAAAAGAAAAAAATAAAATAAAATCATGGACTGCAGTGAAATTAGCTGTCTGATCTCCATGGGTCATTCGTTCATCCTTCTGTCTGTCCATCTGTCTGTTCCTCCTCCACCACCTCTCCACGCTTCTTCTGCAAATCACATTTTTAAAAAAAGGTCAAGGGTCAAGCCTAGGCTCGCTGAAAGAGCTCCAGTCAGGGTGGAGGTGTGATGACGAGGAGTTACTCACCTTCAGCATGTTGTAATGCTGGAGGCTGCTGCAGTGCTCCGATTTGGCCTTTTTCTCATCCGTGTAAAAAACGTTACAGAGCTTGCAGAAGAAGCCGCTCTTGGGCACGACGTAGCTGATACCTGAGCGGCAGACACAAGAATTTAGCTGTGATTAGGGATTTAGTGTGACGCTGCAATCTACCGCGATGAGAGAGGAATTCTGGGAAGAACAAGTCTGAAGTCAAAGATCAGAGGAAAAAAATGTCTGGAAACGTAGAAATGAAAAAGCCACAAATGAAATCAGATGACTGACGGCACATTTTATGAGCAGCATAAACGGAAAGAAGACGCATCCTTGTGTGATGGGAATTTAACACGGAATTTAAAATAAAATTCCAGGATGAAAGGCACAAACCCGGTAAACGTCAGCGTACAGGTTTGGATTTTGTAGCACGTGAGAATTCACAGTGAATGTGCTTTAACTGGCTCCGCCTACGTTAGTGTTAGTCACTACGAACCTTTACTGGTGACTAGACGTGCTGAAAAACATTTATAGCACAAATTTAAACTTTATATAAATAGCAGCACCAGAGTAACTGCATTACCAAAAATTGTGATTAATTATTTTTCTGTCAATTGCTCAGTCCTAAATATGACACAGTGACCGGTCTATAGCTGGAGGTGTTCACTGTTAAAAGTCTGTAAAGCCCATTTTAAAACACACAAGATTTTTTAAAAATATTCTGGGTGTTACTTCAACTTTAATCATCCCTTCTGCTCCTTGATAAATACACTATATGGTCAAAAGTATGTATACCCCTGACCATCACACCCATATGAGCTTCTTCTCCAAACTTTCCACAAAGCAGGAAGCCCTCAGTTGTACAGAGCGTCTCTGTGTGCTGTATCTTTACAGTTTCCCTTCACTGGAGCTCAGAGGCCCAAACCTGTTCCAGCATGACGATGTCCCTGTGCACAAAGTGAGCTCCATGAAGACATGGTGTGTGAAGGTTGGAGTGGAAGAACTCGAGAGTCCTGCACAGAGCCCTGACCTCAACCCCACTGAACACCTTTGGGATGAACTGGAACACCGACTGAACTCCAGACCTCCTCACCATCCTAACATCAGCACCTGACCTCACTAACGCTCCTGTAGCTGAATGAACACGAATCCGCGCAGCCAACATCAAGTGTCTCTTTCTTACCCACGGGGTTGTCGGGTTGGTAGGGTCCGAGGGGGGTCTGGTCTTTCTCCTCTTCCTCTGAATCTTCAGCCTCGCCTGCAGGATCTCCACACACACCTTCAGAGCTGGAAACGGGACTGTGGCGGTCCTACACACACACACACACGACTAGTTACACACCAAAGCCTTAAAGTATATAAATATCTTCATTTAGGTTCAGCACATTCAAAATTTTGTATTAAAAAAAATTTAAAAAATCACTACGTGTTGTCGCACTTGGTTTTGAATTTACCTCCCCACTGCTGTTTTTGGCCGTTTGGCCGTTCTCCCTCCTCTCGTCTATGTTTCTCCCCAGCTTCGGCTCATACCAGCGCTCAAACTTATCCGCTGGAGTCCTGAGAGACAAAAACACACACTGGCTTAGAAAAAAAGTAGGTGAAAAAAAAACTTGTCAATCGTTGCATGTGGAATTAGATGAATAAATCACACTGGAATGTGCTGTTATAGGAAAATAATCAACTCTGAAGTAATAACGTTAACTCCACTTCTTCACACCACCTTGCTGTTTATTATTTTCTTTATAACAGCACAGTGTGTTTCATTCCTCATTTAAGAGAGATTTTTTTTCTTTTAATGAATAACCCAGAAATCGGATGTTGAGAGAAACAACAAGACAGTCACACGTTCTTCTCTTTTAAAAACGATTCAACATTTTTTTTAGAGAAATAAGGCAATATGACAGTGTAAACAACTCACACTCAAGTCTTACACTTCTATTCATTCTCCCAACTAAACGGGATTAAAAAAAAAAACTTTAAAAGATGTACAGGTATAAGATCAGGACTCGTACAGCGAGGTGATGAAGTGACTTTGGGTTTGAGGAACATTACAAAGTACACATTAGATTCAAGATTCAAGATTCAAAGAACTTTATTAATCCCAGGGGGATTACAGTTAATAACTACACAGATGGACATTTTAAGTAAATAAATAAATAAAACTCACCAGGGAATCAGAGAGTCTCCTTTCCTGCACTTAGTGATCTTTAGGGGGGTGCCGTAGAATTTAAGAGGCCAGGGTAAGTACCTCTGGATCATCTTCTCAGCCGCTTCCACGGTCTCCATCTGGATATAACACTGAGAGAGAGAGAGAGAGAGAGAGAGAGAGAGAGAGAGAGAGAGAGAGAGAACATTGAGGTATAATAAGTTATATGTTTAGCTCTATACTAACACAGCACTAAATATCTCATGGCCTCCAGTGGAATACACATTTTAAATTTACCGTCCCTTTAATCATGATGTGAATTATTGTATGAAAGTTCTGAAACTTCATTTTTGGATTTAACAAAAACCATGCACTATTGTTATTCTTACCTTATCATTGTATATATATATAAAAATGTATAATTTATAGTTAGATTGTTGTGTGCAACATGGACACACACACATTCATAGCTCCGTTTCTCTGACTTGTTTTAAAAATCCTATATTGCCTTTTACAGCATAAAATCACTGACTTATAAAGAAACAATGAAACTACTGTGCAAATGAAGGTGTGTGTGTGTGTGTGTGTGTGTGTGTGTGTGTCCATTACACACCGTTCCGTACACCCGGTTGAAGCAATAGGCGGTGATTTTCCCGAAAGGCCGTGCGAGTCTGAGGAGGGACTTGTCCGAATACTTGAAAGGAGGGAGCATGCTGATAAACAACGTTCTCCCACTGGGACCCTACACACACACACACACACACACACACTTGTAGCACTCCATACATGGTATAAAAAGTGTAAATTATAGACATATAATGATGGGCTCAGCAGTATATCCGTGTTCACACCTCAATGGTGTTGAAGGCCAGACACAGCGACACGGACACAGGTCTTCCACACAGCTTCGACCTCTTACTGCTTTTATAGTTTAAGTGGTAGAGCACTCGAAAGAGATGGCTAAGGTCAAGTTAGTCTCGGAATCCTCGTTTGTGTCTCCAGTCTGTGGACGCAATCAGGAGGTGAGAACTTTGTTAGTTAAGAAATCCTCTGTTATGAACCTGATGGAATGTGTGATATCACCTGAACTGGTCCTGCTTCTGTTAATAATACTGTATTTATGCCATTAGATCAGACCTCTGGCTTTTATACTGTGAGGAACATTGTGCTTTCATACTGCACAGCTTAAGCTGCATAATACACACACACACACACACACACACACACACACACACACGCACACACACCTCATGTCTGTAGTAGGAGATGGCGAAGTTGACCACTTCACCGAACGGGGAGGCCATCTTGAACAGAGCTTCTCTCATGGCTTTCTTACGTGTCTCTTTAAACTCGTTCCTGATGGGTCTCACAACAACCACCTTACCCTCCTGCACACACACACACACACACACACACACAAACACACACACACACACACGCAGGAGTAAATTGTGTAGTTAAATCATGCTATTTTTAATGCCTTTGGTTTATATGTTAATCACATACACATATATTGTTATAAGTGTGATATATTTTTTCTTTTTATTCCATTATGAAATGTTTAGTTGTATATGAAGTTACAAAAGTTGTTCTAACTGGCTACAAGACTGTAGATTGGATTTGGTGGTGATTTTAATACTAACCTGAGGTTCGGAGGAATCTATCAGGAGGAAAAAACATAAATCAGTTAATAGTAATCTACAAAAACAATTATCCACACACACACACACACACACACACACACACACACACACACACACACACACACACACATTTATATAAACCCACACACTCTAATACCACATTACTGCAGGGAGTAGCTGGAAGGAAGTAATGAAGGTGAACCCACTTAGAGAAAGGGATAAAATTAGTATTTCGAGTCGTCTTCATATACAGATGACAGTTAGCGTCCTCTCAAAGCAGCAACTACACACTAGCGAGACGTAGTTAACACACACACTCGGGAGTCATGAGGGGAAGAGGACGAGGATGTGTACTGTAGCTCATTTGAGAGCAGTTTCTACCTAACGAGTCTCCAGCCGTGTTGTCCAGCTCGTCGAGCGTGACGAAGTCGTCCATGTTCTCTGGGAAGTCCATGTCCTCCAGATCATCCTACAGAGGAGAGAACAAACACACACATTTAAATCTGCACTCATGTGATGCAGTGACACACCGAGGCCACACCCCTTTCATCAGTGGGACTGACAGATACAAAGCCCACGCCTCCTTTACTGTGACTGAAATAAGGAGACCATGCCCACGTTATTGTGACTGAAACAGAGGCCACGCCTCTTCACTGTGAGAAACTGTGCCCATGTCTATTTGACTGACAGGTACACAGGCCACGCCTCCTCCACCGAGCCACACCTCTTTGTGATTAGTTAGTGTTACGAACAAACCTGTTCCTCCACATCCTCTTCCGATCCTCGCTCTCCTTTACTCTCGTCTTTTTCCTCCTGAACTTGCTCCTCTTCCTCCTTCCGCTCTTCCTCAGCATCAACCTGCTCCACTCCTGCTTCCTTCTCCACCTCCTCTTCCTCCTTCTCTTGTACTTCTTCCGTTTCCATGGTGATGCCCTCCTCTCCACCTTTGTCTGCCAGGTCGTGTTCTTCCTCCACCTGAATACGTTCCTCGTTCCCCACCTCTTCCTCCTTCATCTCTGTCTCCTCGCCTTCTTTCTTCTCTCCCTCCTTTTCCTCTCTTTTCTCTCCCTCCTTCTCCTCTTTTTTCTCTCCCTGCTTCTCCTTCTCGTCGGTCTTCTCCTTGTCCTTGCTGCTGGACTGAGACGCGCTCTTGGAGGAAGACGACTCGCTTTTCTGTCTGCTGCTGCTGCTGTGGCTCTTGCTGGAGTCGGACTTTTTGGAGGACGAACGCTCGAGGCTGCTCTCTCTGGACACAAAACAATTATCGTAATGTCACAGATAAGAGGGAAAACAAAACAAAACACTTATTTTCTGTGTCAAAACAGGACATTAATGATGCTGCTGTACACGTATGTGTCCAGTAGAGGGAGCTCACTGTCAATACACACTCAGACGTTAGTTCATCAGGTCCTCCTTCTGCACGGTGGCGTCCTGTTCGCACCTCAGCATTAAACTAGCACACACTTGAGGCTGTATTAGCATAGTGCATCAAATAAAGCCTTGGAATCCCTGGTATCTACTACAAGCACATGTTTTGTTTTACTTTTATTTTATGCCCTTGTTCTGAGTACGTGTGTATCAGCTACAGCTTGGTTTCAGAAATACACGTCCATATAGAAAACAGACATTACAGACAAAACGTGCACCCTGACTTAAAGGTTACTATCCTGCAAGTACAGTTTTATTAAGCAAATTAAGCAGGTAAAGCTCGAAGAAGAAGACGATAATGAAGAAGCAGCTCTGTTCTAACACCCAACGTTGCTGACTTCTCGGATATTTCCCACTGAAAGGCGGTTATGGTTATGAAGAACAGACTGACTCTTACTGTAAGTTTGCTCGGGTGGACATGGACACTTTGATGCTCTTGTCTTGAATCCTCAGTGGGTTGGAGTGATAGTACTTCACCATGATGTCCGCGTCACGCCAATCCACCATCTCTATCAGAGCCTAACGCGCACAGGTTCAGAGAGAAACTCGAGTCACAGGCTGGAGTTAAACATAAATAATAAAACTGCCAGAAAATAAAGCTGAATAGATTTCAGTCAGGCCTGAGTGTTGTACAGTGAAGTGTTCAGACTCTGCACCTTGTCTTCGGTGAATTTGGAATAGCGCACTTCCCCGAATAAAGCTGCCAGGTCCAGCACCTTGTCCTCGGTCTCCTTCCCCGGAGGCAGACGCGAGAAACACACCACCGACTGAGAGGACGACTTCGAGCGCTTCGACGCCGGCTCGTATGCCTCTGGAGGCTGTTGAAGGCGCACGCACACGCACGCACGCACACACACACACACACACACACACACACATATATATATTGCTAAAAAGTCCTTATTGTTCTCCAATGATGTAGAGATTGAATAAAACAAACAAACAAACAAACAAATCAATAAACAAATAAAATGGTATTTCAGCAGTTTAAAATGACCAGAAAACTAAAGTTTGACTGGACTGATTCAGGAATGTCAGGCTTTGTTGGCAGTGTGTATATGTATAATGTATAATGTATAAATATATACACAGCGTACGTACATGAATGACCTCGACGGTCGGCGATAAACACAGACTGATGCGCTGACCCTTAATGAAGGCGGGTTTAGTCTGGTAGTGAGTGACCATATCCTTCGCTTCTGCGTGAGAGCTGAACTCCAGAAATCCCTGAAACGCAGGAAAGATCATACAAACAGCTTTAACCATTACAGTGCAGAGGAAAGAGGAACAGAGCAGAAAGCACTAACAGCAGCTTTTTAACACAATGACAGGAAATGACATGCCGTGTTTCTGTACTATCTCTATCTCTTCGTACCTTAAAAGGGAAGATGAGATGCTTCACGATGGTTCCGAATGGTTTTCCCAGAGCCAACATGTCCGCCACGGCCATGCTGCCCATCGGATACTTGGCCACCACCACCTTCGTGAAGGGCTGAAATTCATCAACGTGGAGCAGAGAGTCAGGCTCAAGAGCAACAGCAGCGAAGACATATACAGCAATAATGATTCATTCCACATGAGTAATACATCATCATCATCATCATCATCACTGTGTACCTTAGGAGGGTGAAAAAAACGTTCAGAAGGTGAGGACAGGTCTCCTAAAAACACACACACACACACACACACACACACACACACACAAATAACATGAATTAGCATCAGATACAACAATAAACCTGTGTCGAGGAAAGACAAGAAGACCCACAATGAAATTTAAAAAAAAATAAATAAATAAAAAAGGTTTCCAGGAAGCAGTGTTTTTGGAGATTGGTGCCGTACCTGTGCTCCGTTCCGAACTGTAGGACCGTTTACTGGGCAGAGACGAGCGAGAACCTCGGCGGGACGAGTACGAGTCATCCACGGAGCTGGACCTGCGGAGACACGGCGTGGGGCCAATTTAATAAACAGAATCGTGCTCGGCGAGCCGAAGAGCAGCGTCATACTCTACACAAGACCATTATTACGAGTAATGCAGTCTTTAACACCTTCAGTTAGACAGGAGCGTTCCTGCGATAAACTCACCGTGACTGACATCCTGCCGGTTTTTAAATCTTAATAAAGAAATTCCGAAATTTTAAACAATTTTTCACTGAAGACTTTTAGTATTTAAATACACA
>CM074971.1:914519-932285 GCA_037577455.1 Pangasius macronema
GTGTGTAAAAGCTGCAATGCTGAACTTTGGTTGCCCAACATTGATCCCTGAGGTTCCCCTTAATTTCTACATCATCAGGAAAAGGGTACTAAACTAAACTAAACTAACCACTCCTTATTGGTGGAGAGGTACACCTTTTGTACCTTTAGTACCTTTTAACCAGAAAGAGAAAGATGCATGTGTCCCTTTAGACCTTTACCTTAAAAGGTACTATATCCACAAGGACATGTACAGTTTAGTACCCTTGTTTTTTTTCTAAGAGTACAAAACCCCAATTCATGATATTTCTGATTACATAAGGCAGAATGTTTTGAGCCATTCCTGTTTTAGAAAAATAAATTCTAGGAAGCACAGCATTAATCATTAAGACAAGTAAATGTTCAACTCTTGGTCTTTCATTTTTTGCATGTTCCTTGACTTCCTGTTTTTTTTTTTTTTAACGAGATTTTGCATTATCCAAGACTTTATGGTGTTCAACCTTATCACCAAACACATCAGACCCCATCTGTCTGCATGAGCAGCTCATTTTGTCATTTGAGAAGATGATAATGAGGTAAATTAGGTTACGTTGTTATGTCTTAAGTTACATTTGGAGTCAAAATGACTCATTTAAAATCACATTTATATTACACAGATGGTGTTTACACACACACACACACACACACACACACACACACACACACACACACACACACACCTGCTACAAGCATGGGAAGGACCTTTGCTCCTCTCTTTCCATGAATATTGAGATGAATAGAAGGTAGATTAGAGATTTTAAGTACTCGTATTGTTATCAAATTAAAAAAGAGATAATCTGGGATCTAGTAGTAAACAGAACGAGAGGCTGTCCTACCTCGTAGAGAGTGCGCACAGAGACCCGACGGCCACAGCGTACTTTGCTGGCTCCCAGCCCACATATGTGAAGGCCACAGGGAGAGGGCTCTGGATGCTCAGCTGGTAGTAGGGCATCATGAGCGTGAGAGCGGCCGAAACGCCAAAGTAAGCCAAAAAACAGATCAGGAGCGACGCCACAATACCCACAGGGATCGACTTCTGAGGGTTACGGACCTCCTCACCTTGAAAGGAATTAAAAAAGATCCAGAGTGAGTAATGGCAAGGCTTTAGTCTTAGAGGAGATAAAATAAAAATAAAAAATATTAGGAAATAAAATGGTGTCTAATTCTCTACATCTCTCACTTCTCAAGTTTCAGTGCGAATGACAAAAAAAAAAATTATCATAAAATAAAAGAATCTGTTAGCCCAAGGTGTACTGATTTACATCATGTACTGATGAATGTCATAGGATTGACTTTAATTTGAATATTGTCTCTTATTTTTGAAACAGTCCTCAGTCTATAGAAATGAAGTTTATTCAGTTGAAAACAAAAGTAAATATAGCCATAAGCAGCCTGTGCAAATAGCGCCTTCGGTGGCTTGGACCCCTGTTGGATCCTCTAGGACTATTGCTTCTTAAGCCAAAGTCAGTATCAAATTTTGTTATTTTAAAACACTAAAGAATGATCTTTACTCCATGATACTTTGGCTAATTTTTTTTTTTTTATTCTTAAACCACATTTTCTCCCAATTCACTCATAGCCATTAAGAGAGAAAAAATTGCCTGATTCTGACTGGTTTTATTGTTATCTATATTAGAACAAGGTGAGGGATGTGAGCTGCAACTTTTTTTGGACTAAACTGAAAATTCATCCTAATGACTGATAAAGTCTTGTANAAAGATGTTTAATAAGATGATGCACCCGTAGTGGCGATACAATCGAATCCAACAAAAGCGTAGAAGCAGGTCGCTGCTCCGGCCAACGTTCCTTCAAATCCAAAAGGGAAAAATCCTCCAGTCCCGTATTTCGACATATCAACAGTGCTGTTTGGGTTGCTGTTTATGGTGAGATAAAAACATAAAAAAGATCAGTACATCTTTTTTTTTATCACGCTTAGTTGGATTTTCTGTGTTTAAAACTCTTCTGGGAAAACATCATGGAAACTATTACACCTTTCTGTTGGTTCCTGGTGGCTGTGTAAGCGTTCAGAAAGGACTGTAATGGTTAATAATGGTATTTTGTGTTTTATATACGGTAGGTCCTAGTGGTTTAACAGGAAACCTGTCTGACACAAGACACACATAAAGCTGGAATATAATCTTAAGTTTAATTCATTTAACATCACACTGAAAGCACAGTTACAAAAGTTTACATCCCCCCATGGTTTCTGGATGGAAAGAAGAAAAAAATGGACCTCTATTTTATAATTTATCTCTAAAAATCCAAGTAAAAGAAAGTTCATATGAAATGTTGGTGTATCCTATAACCCCTGAGGGTCTACAGGGGCCAGATATCACAACTGAAAGGATGCAAAAGCTCTTAAAAGAAATGAAAGATATTAGATTCAATTATAAAGGAAAATAGTGGGCATTCAAGATATTAAATAATATCTGTTATCACAAATAGAGACTCACTTCATACCTGAACGTAAAATATCTGACCGGTTTTGTTACTCGTGACAATAAAGGAACATCTGTGAAACCAAAGGCACAAAATGTGACGATAGGAAATGACGTTTCTCATTTTGTCCCAAGGGGGATGCTAACTTTTGCACTGAACTGTACTCTGAATATGTTGCTGAATCAAGAAGGAATTGACTCCTGAAACCAGCCACTAAAACCATTTTTTATTAAAAGCTTTGCAGTTCTCTGAGGCAATAAAGGGACTTACGTAGATGTGGTGGTATTGAAGATTTCCTCCTCAGTCAGCTTCCAGTTTTTAAGGTCACCTTTAATAAATCCAGAAATGATGACGAACAGCAGCACGAGCACGTTTACGGCGGTGAAGATCTTGTTGATCATTGCAGACTCTTTCACTCCGAAAGCAAGGATACCTGAGAAAGGTGTAGGCTCAAGATTTAGAAATAAGAACTACTCATAATATTAGAATGAAAAAAATACAATTATATTTATAATTTATTAAATTTAAATTCAATTTTAAATTAGAAATATATTTATATTTATATATTATAGAAATATATTTATTTATATATATTTATATAATAATAAAAATATATTTATATATTATAATTTTGGTGTTAAAATGGAAAATGGGCAATTTACAGTCTAAAAAAAGTTTAAAAAGAAATGTGGGTATATTTTATAACAAGACAAAACAAATCAGGCAAAATCCATAAAAAATGTTAAAAAGGTTTTCCACGGATTTATACGATTTTTTAAATGTATTTATTTGTGTTTGAATATAAAATATTCTAAAATGCACATAATGTTTCCTGAGAAATAAATTTACTGTAATATTTCCTTAAAATAATGGTCCATATTCATTGAGTGGCATGAATTATTTATGTTTGTTTGTTTGTTTGTTTATTTGTTTGTTTGGTTTGGATCTTCAGTTCGAAGAGTACACAAACTTTTGGACTTGACTCTAACATCTGATTTATGGTGTAACTTACCTGCCAGAAGCATAATAAGTGCAGCTGCAAAGAAGTCTGGGTAAGGAGCAAGTCCAGGTAAGTCCATGGGGACGTTGTTCCTCAAATATGTATCGATGACGTTCCCGATGAGGTCATCAAACGTTCCGCTCCAGGCCCGGGCGACGCTGGATGTACCTGTGTAAATACAGCACGTCATAAAATCCTCATACAATCAATCTACTCAGCACATATGCAGTTATTTACAGTCGTTAATGATTTGTCCTGTCGAGGTTCTCAGGTTCTTAGGACTCTATATTCTGATTGTCCTAAGCTCTCAGGGTACAGTGTTGTCATGGATTTATATTCCCAGCGCCATATTTCTCCATCCCAAGATCTGATGTTCCCAGTGCTCTCAGTTCCCTGAGCTCTATTTGCCCAAGTGCACATATAACCTTGGTGTCAGTTTATTATTTGGATTTGGTCCCTGTGTCTTATACTTTCTTGGCCCTATAGTCTCACTTCCTTGTATTGTCCTAGTTCAACAAATTCCTTGTTTTCTATTGTCCTATTTTCCCAAAGGGCTATTTATCTGAAATCTTATGATCCCTGCGCCATACATTTTCAAGGCCCTATGGTCCCACACTCCTATACTGCCATAGCCTTATTTTCCCAGGCCACATTTTCCCTTTGACTATTTTCTTAGGGTTTCGTGTTCCCAAGGTAATATTTTCCCAGTGTCCATTGTCTCTATGTCCTATATTCCAAATGCATATGTTCCTAGGGCTTTATATTTCCAGGTAAAATTTTGCCAATTTTCAATGGCTATGTTCCCAGAGTAGATATAATTGGCTATGCTGATATGTACCTTGATAATAAATTAAAATAGATATTTATATATTGTTTATATATTGATACTGTTATTTTTATGATCAACATTTTTGGCTTAATCTGAACCCAAAGCATTATGAGTTCTGTTTTCTTGCCTATGATGTAGGAGAGCAGCAGGTTCCATCCTGTAATGAAGGCCCACACTTCACCCACAGTCACGTAGCTGTACAGGTATGCAGAACCTGTTTTGGGCACACGGGCACCGAACTCGGCGTAACACAGCCCAGCGAACACGGACGCCACGGCGGCAATGAAGAAGGAGACGATGATGCTGGGGCCGGATACGGTGCGCGCCACCTCGCCCGAGAGCACGTAGACGCCAGCACCCAACGTGCTGCCCACGCCCAGCGCCACCAGGTCCAGCGTGGTCAAACAGCGGCAGAAATCAGAGCTCTCGCCATCCGGCTCCAATGGCTTCACCCGGGACAGACTCTTCAGGAAGGAGAGCACCTTAGAGCAAGGCATCCTGGGATGAAGAATAAATTCATCTGTCATTCAGTCAATAAATTATTCATTCAGAAATGATCAGTCATAAAAAAAAAAACATTGAGATGATTGGAAATATAAGGTAAGGAATTGATTGACAGCACGATGTGATGAAGCAGAGTCACTGTCACCTTCCTGAAGTTGATTATTTTCCTATAACAGCATGTCCAAAGTGTTTTATTAAAGCCCTGTGTGTGTCTATTAAAGCCCTCAATATCACTCACGTTTGGTAATTTTGCATTTTGTCCCATTTTGAAGACCCCATAAGAAAACTGGCCTTCTGTAGGGAATTCTGAGCATTTAGACAGATAGAAAACATTTTTCTCCTGATTTCTGCCAAATTTCAAGTGGCTGGGAATAATATTTCTGGAGATATTAGATCCTAAATATCCTGGTTTTCCAGATAAGATGTAATTTTGTAATGTGATGATGAATTGACACGGAACATCTTTTTCTGTACTTTTTCTTCTCTTTAAAAGATACTAGTCTTATAAACTGTAAATCTTATATNTCACATATAACCTGATGTCAGAGATGACCGTCGCTTCCTTCACCTGTCCTCCACCAAACAGAAATATAGACTACAATCAGGAGGAAGATTCACTTATGAGGAATTTGACTTTGCAGCTGATTACACTGATACAGAGCCAGTAATAAAACTGATAAATTAATAGTGCGTGTATTAAAGATTAGAATACCTTATGATTTATATGATTGATTATACCTTAAAAAACAGCAATAAATCTGTTCAGATAATGTCCCTGACTCCCATATCTCATATCTCCCACACTCCAATATCTCGCTTCATGTGAAATAATACATTTAGTAAATGTGATACTGCCGTAATTAACTCGTGTGTGCATGAAACTTCTGCTTTTACTTGGAACCAATGTACCAGATTTTTCCTACTTTTAAAATTTTCTTTAAAAAATCTGTCTCATTCTGATAATATTTATCTCAGGTTCATTTCTTTTATCATTAAAAAAATGAAATATATGCTGCATAGATAAACTTCACAGATAATCTACATATCACACAAATTTTCTCATTTCTTTCTCATGTGCCTGTTTATTCTAAGACGTTTTCAGGAGAAATCATTCAGAAGTCATTAATAACACTGACGGATATTTATATATTTTTGTAGAGATAAAGAAATGTTCATATTAAGTACATGATTGATCCTATAGTCTTATAATCATTTTTCTAATGTTGTCTTTTTGTCAGAGTTAACGCTCATATCAAGTCCAAATCCCAGAATTCAATTTGACTGAATTCACACACATTAGAAAGTAAATTACAGGACTGAGTGCTGATGCGTTCATTTAAACCCAGTTTGTAAATTTCGAATAAAAAGCAGTCCATTTAAATAGTGAAGCTGTAAGTGTAAGTTCTCTTACCTGAGGGCTCAGAGTGCAGAGTGGGGAGCGTATGAAGGTGTGGTAGTGTGTCTGTGTGTGTGTGTGTGTGTGTGTGTGTGTGTGTGTGTGTGTGTGCTGATTCGACCACAGTCCATTTTTCATGGCCCCTCCTGTCTTAGCTCACGTGTTTCAAACGTTCATGTGCAGTTTTTGACAGATTCTGTTACATTTAGGAGTTATGTGCGATTTCAATGAACGTGGACGAGTTCCTCTGCTTCACACATGCACACACACTCACACACACACACACACACACACACACACACTCTCACAGTCACACACACACATACACTCTCACAGTCACACGGACCTGTGAGGAATGGAAATAATATCTTGAGCAGGTCAAATACCACACTGTTAACAACAACAACAATAATAATAATAATAATAATAAGAAGAAGAAGAAGAAGAAGAAGAATTGTTATTATTATCATTAATATTATTATTATTATTGTTATCATTGTTGTTGTTATTGTTGCTGTTGTTGTCGATGTTGTTAGCATATGTGTAGTTCCTTAAGGGTTCTACTTTAGTGTTTCTCCACTAAAAGAAAAAAAGTAATAAAAAAAGGTGATATTTTTTAAAGTTTATCTGAAGTAAGTCAACTGATATCATTTTCTTAAAAGAAAAAGAAAAAAATCACAGATTGTGAATTCACATCAACACAAAAGAGGCTCCCAGGACTGTTGAGATGTTGTGAGTTCAAATCCCAGGACTCTTGAGCCCTTGTACATTGTTTTGTGTTCTAATCTTGGGACTGTTGGACTTGACTAAGGCTGTGAGTTCAGGTCCCGGGACTGTTGTGTCCTTGTACATGTGTCTGTGTTCTAATCCCTGGACAACTGGATTCCTGTTCAAGGTTGTGAATTCCAGTACTGAGATTGTTGTACTCACGCCAGTTTGTGTTCAATCCTCTGTATTGTGCCCTTTAAGTAAGGTTATGATTTTGAATCCTCAGAATGTTGGACCTTGCATAAGGTTGTCAGTTAAAATCCCTGGACATTTATGTAAGCTTGTGAGTGCAATCTGTTCAGGAACTGTTGGATTCTTGTATAAGGTTGTGAGTGCACATCCTGCAGCTGATAATCCCTCGAGTTTGAGGATAGCAACACCTTACCTGCCAGCAGATAATAACAGCTCTTCTCTTACCTTCTCCTTGCCTGATGTATCCAGATCACTTAGAGCGGTCAACCCACGCAAAGCACCTGGTCCTGATGGAGATCATGGCCGCGTCCTCAGATCATGTGCCAACCAGCTAGCGGAGGTGCTTACAGACATCTTCAATCTCTCCATTAGACTGTCTGTGATTCCCACCTGCTTTAAGAAAACCACCATCGTCCCTGTCCCTAAGAAGTCTGTTGTCACCTGCCTGAATGATTACCGACCTGTGGCACTGACCTCTATTGTCATGAAGTGTTTTGAGCGGCTCATTAAAGACCACATCTGTTCCTTCTTGCCAGATACCATGGACCCTCTCCAGTTTGCATATAGGAGGAATAGATCGGCTGATGACACCATTGCTCTAACTGTTCACAGCCCTCACACACTTGGACAAGAAAAACACTTATGTGCGGATGCTGTTTATTGATTACAGCTCTGCGTTTAACACCTTCATCCCATCAAAACTCGTCACAAAGCTCAGAGATTTAGGACTGAACTCTCATCTGTGCAACTGGATAATGGATTTTCTGACCTGCAGACCCCAAGTGGAGAGAATCAGTAACCATTTCTCCTCCACGCTTACCCTGAGCACAGGAGCCCCACAGGGCTGTGTTCTCAGCCCCCTCATATACTCTCTGTTCACACACAACTGTGCTGCCAAACACAGTTCCAACATCATCTTTAAGTTTGCTGACAAGACATCAATCCTGGGTCTCATCACAAATGGAGATGAGGTGAGAGCACTATCACAGTGGTGCAATGACAACAGCTTCTGCCTCAACGTCAGCAAGACCAAAGAGATGATTGTGGACTACAGGAGGACACAGGAGGTCAGCCACGCCCTCTTATACATCAACGGTTCTGCAGTGGAAAGAGTTAAGAACATCAAGTTCCTTGGTGTGCGCCCCTCCAACGATCTGTCCTGGTCTCTGCACACCACATCGATAGTTAAATCTGCACACCGGTGGCTCTATTTCCTACGGAAGCTCAAAAGCTTTGGTCTCCCTCCCAATATCCTTACAATCCTTACTTCTACAGATGTACCATTGAGAGCACCCTGATGGGGTACCTTACTGTATGGTACGGCAGCTGCCCACTCACTGAAGTCATCATCGGAAACAAACTTCCATCCCTTCAGGACATCTTTCATCTGCGATGTCTGAGGAAGTCCGAAAAATCCCAACCGACCCTAGTCACCCAGCACACAGTCTGTTTATCAAACTGCCATCAGGCAGGCGATACCGGAGCATTCAGTCCAGAACCAAAAAACATTTCAATGTACATTTTCACTGACACTTGTATATATGACAAATAAACTTGAAACTTGAAACTTGAGTATGCAGTGGTTGCAGATTCAAATCTCAGGACTATAAATCAAGTTTAGCTCATTGTTAAGCTGTTTCCGTAAAAATAAAATACTCGTGCAGATTAAATACGACTAGCAGGACAACTCTGTGAAATAGAAATTTGCCCATGAAGATCCTAAGGGTTCCTCAGTGAATGTTAGTGTGAAAATAATTCTGCCACAGCGTCAGATCCGAGGGTTTAGACACAGAATATGAGGTGAATGTGTGTGTGTGCGTGTGTGTGTGTGTGTGTGTGTGTGTGCGTGCGTTTGGGATCATGTTATAATAGGAACTCCAAAGGTGAAATGGTGTCTAGTGAGAGAGAGATATTAAGATATCTTATATCTGATTATTACTGATAAGAGTTATGAACTTTTACAGCCATGTGAAAAAGCAGATGGAGGCCTTGATGACTGTGCAAATAAATTCAACACACGTGTTTAACATGTCATAAGTTTACTTTTTCTATATACTACATATTTAAATCATGTTGTCTTTAATACAATTTTAAGAGGATCATGAGTGAATTCAGTTGCTGCTTATCAATTATCAATGAGTGATAAGAAGCAGACTACGATCTCACGCTGACGCTCAGTCTCTTATCACACGGCCGTCTTCTTCATATCTACAACATGCGTACAGGAGATGAACAAACTCACCACCATTTCTTAGAACATTTTGTGAACTGGGGCAAAACTAGTCACAGGGAGTTTCTGCAGGATTGCGATTAAGGTACACCACAGCGCTGCTGAGTTCTGGATTCTGATTGGTCAGAAGGTGTTGATTAATTTTCTAGAACAGCAGCTCTGACAGTAGCGCAGGTTTATGTTAATGTCGTTTCTATAGTAACAGGTCGTTCTCATGGACGTGTACACCGGACGCTCCACATAAACAGATTTACAAAAGCGTTGATACGTTGAGGGTATGTTTATGTAACGTTTATGGAAGGAGTCTCCAGTGTCAGCGCCTGTAACAGCCAGAGGTGAAGCTGTAAATTTACGTTTTCCGACATCTTCAGGACAGAGGAGTCTTTGCCGTTTCTCGGTAACATGACGAGCTATTAACATCAAGAGAAAGAAAAAAGAGAAGAGGGTGAGAGAACAGTTTATAGCTGCTATATAAGGTAAGTCAGAACAGGAAGTAAATTGTTTCCTGGACTTTAAAGATTTATAATGAATAAAAGAATTGTAACCTGTGGCAAATTGCTGTGGTGTTAGAGGAATAAAACGTGCTGTTATTGGAAAATGATCAAGTTCGGAATGGGAATATTAACTCAGCTTCATCACACCACCCCGTCACTCCGTATTTTACTGCACACACACACACACACACACACACACACACACACACACACACACACATCAAAACATATTTAAGGTAAAAAACCAGCATTTCCTGTCTCGTGTGGGTGTGGGTTTTACTGGACATAGAACTGATAAGCAGTAGAAGATCTGTGTGTAATAATCCTAATCAGATATCAGATTAGATGTACACAGGGTGCTGGGTGTACAGGGTGTACACGGAGCTCTAAAAACTGCTGACGAGCGATTAAAGGTCGAACTGTTCACTGCCTGAAGGAATTCACACTCAGCCCCTTTTAATGAAAGTTCACGACCTCTTTACTCATCAGACCAATGAACCTGTGAGTTCATGCTGGTGAGCAGTTTCTCCTACAAGCATTTCTGGTTGATCATTACATTGTGTTTCACATCAGTAGCTGATTTTAGAATATTTGCATTTATTTATTATATATTTAGCCTGTAAAGAAGCACAGTGGTTAGGGGTGGGACTGTGCGATACGATTCACTTCACATGACTAAAGTCTAGCTTTTGTGAGAATTATTGAATAAATATTTTTAAAAACATATTTATGTTTTTCTTTGAAATACGTATCGATTGTTCGATTGTTCAGGAACTTGCATTTCAAATGCTCCCTGATGATGTCAGAAGGGGTTTCGCAGCTGACCAATCAGCAGCGTTGTAGAGCAGGCGCATAATTAATGTCGGCTGTTTGTGCGAATTTGTGCTGTACAAAAAATATTTTGTGCTGTTTCACTTACATGGGCATAAAACATTAACATACTTTTAAAAAACAATCATATTTCTGATAATTTATATGGAACAGTGATTGTTTCGAGATAGTAAGTTAATAAGATATACAGTTTACGTAAAAATGCAATTTTCGCGTAACATTTATATCAAAACAATATTTCTAATGTTAACGCAGGACAGCTTAGTTACAGCTTGTACTCGGGCACTATTTACGTTTACTGCCTAGCTAGGAAACCTTCGTTGTTATAAACCTTCATTGTATATCTTAGCATTTTATTGTAGAGTATTCTTCGTACAAATACTACACCACATATTATTTATTACGAGTCACTCTGAGGCAGTAATTAACCGGAAGTCCATAAACATCGGCGATAATCGCTCTGTAACTAGCTCATGTGCGGTGTATTCACGCTCTTTAGTTATCAATAGTTGTAAATGACTAAGCAGATGATTAATAACCATACACACACTTTGTGCTTCGATGTCTAGGGGAGTGTTTAAGACTAATAGATTATTCATTCTAGGAATGCAAGGAGCTGTAAAATATACAGGGCTGATAAGCAGTGAGGAGGTAAAGGGCAGGCGGAAATAGCAAACCAGACAAAAAGCTACGTACCAGATACACTTTTATTTACACTTTTATTATGTAACGAATAAAGCTGTGAACTCTTTTCCTGTAACAGCACATCCCCAAGTGTTTTATTCCTCTTACACCGCAGCAGCAGTGAATGAGCTGTTACTATAGAAACGAGGACATTAACATAAACCTGCCAGAGCTGCTGTTATAGAAAATTCTTCTGACCAATCAGAATCCAGAATTCAGCAGCAGAAAACAAAAGTGTCTGTCACTTCGTTCTATCTCTGCTTCTATCTCAGCACATTAAATTTCACACCAGAGCAGAGTGGATGAAGTTTGATGCTGAACTTTTGCTTTACATGCTCACTTTTCTCTTCACGCAATGCTTACTAGCATGCTAACTAGCTGGTTTGCTAATCAGCTAGCAGAGTAAAGTAGCAACATTTCAATTACCACCATGTGCAAATGGAGAAGTTAGAGTAATAAAACCTTTTTCAATTTAAACACAGCAAATGAAAATGTTATCATTTTGATATAGTTTGTCTTTAACTGCTCGTGTTTTTACACTTCAGAATATCCGAGAACATCCCACTCCTCTGAATCGTTTTTTAAATGTACCATTGCCACTTATGGAATGTTTTAGCTACCGCTGTGGTAAAGATGGTTTTATATTTCAGAGTCCTGTCCATTACATTTAGGTAAAAATAATAATGAATTAAAAGCGCTGATGATAAACGTGTAAACGTGGTGAAATGAAATGCTGTAGAAGAATAAAGCGCGGTGTTTGTGCAGGTCAGTCAGTGTGATTTATAGAATTTATTTTAAACGAGTTTATAAATGTATCATTTATAAATTTAGAATATATACATAATGACTTGCTGCTGAATATTTAATTATTTTATTTAAAAAAAATGTATTTTGTCTAAATGTCGCCACCTTGTGGTCGATTGAGGAAGTAACGACATTGGAAGAGTTTCGGGTCATTTTTAAAGTAAATATAATTTAAACATGATATTATTTTATCGTAAGACGATGCTGTAATAATTATATACATAAAATGTTCGAATATTTAGTTTTAGTTTTACACACATCTTTATCTCAAATTAGTGATTTATCCGTGAATTACGTTGAAATTTTTACAATAAAATCTAATTTACTTTAACAAAATGCTAAAATATGGATGTTATTAAATTCTACAAAGTGCTATTACGCCATAATACTTAATCTAAATAACATTTTATTGTGCTGTAATGTATTTTAACGTATGTTAATACTTTCTGGCTAATATAAGCTATTAGCAAGCCAACTAGCAGCAAAGTATTATGTCACCATGACAACAAGCCAACGAGTGGCTGAGTTCCAAATCGCGTGCTGCCTTACCAAGTACCACAGGCAAATAAATTGCTTCTACTCTTCTTTTATACTCAGTAGTGTAGAATGCGGTTTGGGACGCGGCCCGTCACGAGCGCCTAAATTGAGGCGAATGGCGGCGGTTTTGCAGGCGCGCGCAGTTATCTGATTCAACATGGCGGCTTGTGCAGTTCAGTTGGTGAGCCTGAGTCAGCGTTTGGCTCTTTAAAGTGTGATTTTTAAGTCAAGAACTCAAGACTTTTCGCATTTAGTGATTAACCTTAGACTTTAGACACACAATACGCTCAGTGTATTATGTTTTTGACTACTTCGTGTCTCACCAGACCTCAAAATATGCCCCAAAAAGTCAGAGTCGATCTAATTAGGCGTTAATTGATTTTGTTTCTTTTTACAGATTGACAAACGGCCCAGGAAATTCGTAGAGAAAAAAGAGACCTCAGTGGTGCTTGTGAGGAAAGAGCTATATGCAAAACATCCATTACAAAACCGGTTTGTTGAAATAGACCTACAAAAGTGATATTTTCACACCAATAATTTCTCACCAATCCTATGAGTTTCTCACCAATCCTATGAGTATTTCATGTATATGCACTTTGTGTGTGTGTNTTTTTTGTGTTTATTTTTCATAAAGGTGGGCCTTATGGTTCTACAAGAATGATAAGAGCAAAATGTGGCAGGATAATCTGAGACTCATCACCAAGTTTGATACTGTTGAGGATTTCTGGGGGTAAGTTTGAAGCCAGCTCCAGGCTTGAGGTTGTGTCTCAAATCCACTTTCTTCTGTAAGAAGTGCTGATATTCTGAGGTTTGTGCTGTTTCTGGGTGGAGGTGAGCTTGATGAAGCAGACCAGGAGCAGGACTCCATTTGAAGTCCATTTGAGGGATTCAAGGACACAATGAGCCCTTAATGTCAAACCGGCTAAGGGTTGGTGTAAAGCGGTTGCTCATTTGCAGAGGAAGTGTTTTATGTACAAACAAATGTTCCAAAGGCTCTTACAAGCCCTCTCAAACTGTGGTGAAATTGCATCTGAACGGAATATCCATCAGCACATGGTTATTTGTTTCCAAAACAAAGGGTTTGGTTCCAGTGCATCAGCCACAGTCTGTCCGTTTCTTTATTTCCTGTGGCTCAGTGATTGCTGAAAGCTTTGTGGATGGATGACTGATCTGATCTCCTGCTGGGTTTACACACTCACACACTCAAACATAATAAAGATGTCCATGTCTCCTAGTGAAGGAGATGTGGCCTCCAACATCTAAAAATAGCTCTTTAAAAAAACTGTAGTGGTAGTGATGGAGTTGAATCCAACTGATCAAACTATTTATTTTTTTTTTTTGTATTTAAGTCATTTTAAAAATAATTTACTAAAACCTACTAATTAACAAACAATGCTGAATCCTTACTGTATTTGCTGTGTATATTTATTAGTAGTAACATGCTTTATCACTTAATGCGTTTGTAGATGTATATTTTTATTTGTTCAAGACTTCTGTAGCTTTTTAGCCTAGCACGTTTATACGCAAGCTCTCTGTCTAGCCAAACCTCGCAGTGGTTTAAGCGCTCGGCTCTCCCTAAGGTTTATTATTCACCCAACTGCTCAGACTCTGTGAGCGAGTTCAGCGATGATCAACTCTGCAACTAGCAATGGATCTTGGATCTGGCTGATTCACTGGTATTTTTTTTGGGCTTGTAGTTGAACATGGCGGCCAACGATGACGTTTGGTTCAGAGTGAGCGGATTGTGTAGGGCCCAACGCAGAGACCGATAACACTAACACTAACACTGCATAGACCCCCACACCAGTTCTGATTCAGATGGAAGCGATTAATTAAAAAGAACCGGTTCAGAACAGTGTCTCGTTGATGAGTCAGATGTCATAATAAATGACTACTGGCATTGGGACAGCTCCTTCGAGGTGCGAGACGGATCATATCGAGTTGTTGGCTGCTTTAAATGTAGTTTTCATACATCAGGTCGTTCATCACGTGACGATCTCGCACGCTCAACTTACACATTCAACAAGAGCGAGTCCCTTCGTGCGGAGGTGGTGTAGCACCATAAGGCAGGAGTGAATTGGCACATTAACACCAGCAGTCTGGCGCCAGCGCGGGTGTTTAGAGCACTTGTTCCTGGCATTAAACGCAGTGTCAGGTTTTAGTTTACACTGTGTGGAGGAGGTAAAGAGAAAACCTTAAGGTTTTAATTCGCAGTGTGAAGCGGGTGCTGAGTTCTCAGCTTTTTTTTTTCTTCCTTTCCTGCAGGTTGTACCATAACATTCAGATGGCGAGCAAACTCTCATCAGGATGCGACTATTCGGTGTTCAAGGTGAATGATGTTTAGCAAGATGGCAAAAAACTTTTATAACATGGATCTAAAAATCATGCTAAATTTTTATCTAATTATTTCAATGGACTTTAGCTTTTCTTGCTTTTTAGATTATTATTTTTATTATTTAAAAAAAAAAATTTTTTTTTTGCTGTGATGTTTCGACTCGATGCGTTATTAGCGATTGTGCATTATAAAGTGTGTGTTTTGGATGCAGGACGGAATCGAGCCCATGTGGGAGGACAGGAGCAATAAATGTGGCGGTCGTTGGCTCATTACGCTCTCCAAACAGCAGAGACACTCGGAGCTCGACCGCTTTTGGCTGGAGACGGTCCGAGACGCACAATAAATACACACACACACACACACACACACACACACACACACACACACACACACACTTCTTAACAAATTTGGTTTGTAATTTTCATTCTGGTGTGTTTAAATATTAATTGATAACTGTAACTTGTACTTCTGCACACACAAACCAACATTAACAGTACAGCGTTGTGTGTTTGTGTCACAAAACCAGGAAACATAATTTTAACCAACCTTAACGTTTTTAATTATTCTCCCAGTGTTCATCTTCGTTATAGTCAGATTTGTTGTGTGAGCCACATAACAATCCCTCTTTAACTCGTCTTTACAGGAATAATTGTGATTTTTTTTTTTGAGGGCAAATACTTTTTAATATTTAAGCAAATGATTGATATTCAATACAATCATTTGCAAAAATACAAACGACCTTTTAAGACATTTATTTAGAGCCGTTCTCCGTCAAGTGACCTCATGCATGCACAAACTGAACTGCCTTTGTGTAAAAGTATGACATAAATGATGCACCTTCACTGCAAGTACATAATTAAAAAAAAAAAATTTTTTTTTTTTAAATTCCCACAGATTTGGGCTTAAACTTTCCCCCCAACAGTTTGACTCCAGTTTTGACACTTTTATGGTGACATTTCAGTTTAAACTGTTCCTCCTGCAGCTGTTGTGCCTCATCGGTGAGGGTTTCGGTCCCTACAGTAGAGACGTCTGCGGTGCCGTCATTAACGTTCGCGCCAAAGGAGACAAAATCGCCATCTGGACGACGAACACTGAGAATGCTGAGGCTGTGACGTACATCGGGTGAGTTGGCATCAGATTTAGTGACGTCTCATTAATGCTGCTTTTTTTAAAAAATAGAATATGCATTAATTTCTACTTACGCTAATACACGCTTTTTCTGGATTTGTGAGAATTGGATTCGAGTTTCAGCCAGATGTGTGCTGTTCACCGTTTATCATGGAAAACAGATTTGCGCTTAGCAACCTTAATGAAGCTAATTACCCATCACAGCGGAGAGTGTAGCACACCATGCACTCCAGCGCTGCTGGGATATGTGATATGGCCTTGGACTTCATGTGACATTAAAGCTGCATTGTGTAGCATTAAAAACCCCTCAGATACCCACTAATGGAAACCTTTTCCGCCACAGGACTTAAAAAATTGGGTTCAAAAAGTTTGCCGTAAGATGAATTTAAATAAATAAATGAAATTAATGATGTATTTGTGAGGCCAAAGGTATGCAGTGACCAAAGTACCATGGAATCCCATTAGGAGTGCCAAATGGACTGTGAAATTCTTGCAGCATAAAAATGAAAATCTGCCGAAGGCTCTGAGTGATTCTATTAAAGTAGTTTTCACTCATTCTCACTTCCATAGCAACGGCTTATTACAGGGTCTTGTATGGAAGGAGTCTCCAGTGTCAGTGCTTTGTAAGAATCAGAGGTAAAGCTGCAACTTAAGTTTTCTGACATCTACAGGACAGAGGAGTTTGCACTTTGTGGTGTGTTGGTAACATGACAAGCTGAGTTTTATTTGGTCTGTCTTGTCTTATTAACTTTGAGAAAGAAAAAAGAGAAGCTGGTGAGGGAACGACTCCAAGATGGCCGCCCTAACGTTTTAAACAATATGCTAGATTCTCTAATAAAATGACTGAACTCTTTTGTACTGTAGTGCAGATACTGAAATCATGATCCAAGCTTTGGGTGATCACTGGTTTTCCTTCCTTTTTTCTTCTTTGTGTGTGTGTGTGTGTGTGTGTGTGTTTGGGGTCTTTTTTTTGTTTTTTTTCTTTTTTTTTTTTTTAAGCCGGAAGTATAAAGAGAGTCTCGGCCTGCCAGCGAAGCTCGTGATTGGATATCAGGCCCACGCGGACACGGCCACCAAGAGCAACTCCATCACCAAGAACAAGTTTGTCGTCTGAACAGAAGCATCGCTGTGTCTAGCTCTCACTTTTTTTTTTCTGTTTTCTTTCGCATTCACTTGTTGGGGGGAAAACATTATTGGTACTTGTCATATTTCCATTTGTTTGTCATTTCCATTCTTCTTTTCCTTCCCATAATAAAATTTGCCCATGTTTGGTCTTGATGCACTCGTGGTCATCCTTTCACAAAGATTGACATGAGCCAATGGGATTCATAAATCTGCTGAAAAAGCCTTAAAATCTTTTGGTGCTATTGGAGGTAGAGATGGGGAGAAATTTTTAAGCAATTTAAAAAATTACATTTCTTACATATTTAGTAGTCAAGTATTAGAGATGATGATGATGATGATGATTGATATTCATCATGAAAGAAAAGTCATTAGCAATTGTAGTGAAGTGAAGTGACTTTGTGGCCAAGTGTGGTGAGCCATACTCGGAATTTGTGCTCTGCATTTAACCCATCC
>CM074971.1:956706-969974 GCA_037577455.1 Pangasius macronema
TGATCCTAAATTAGCATAAAAACCTCTGCAGCTGAATGCAAAGGAGTGTGTGTGTGTGTGTGTGTGTGTGTGTGTGTGTGTGTGTGTGTGTGTGTGTGTGTGTTTATGTGTGTGTATGTTAGAGCTGCTGTTCTAGAAATTTAACCAACACCTTCTGACCAATCAGAATCCAGAATTCAGCAGTGCAGTGGTATAAAGAGTGTTACTGTCACGCTACCGAGAGACCAGAGTGTGTGACGTGCTCCGTAACCGCGGCAGCCGGAAAGCTTAATGTCAACAGCAGAAGTAGGTGAGGCGAAGTCCTCTGCAATAAAGATCTGTTTCTCACAGACATTCCATAACATTAAATGTAACTGCAAACGATTCAAATGCACAAGGTTTTAATTAATAAGGTAAAAACTCTAACTTGTAACCAGAAGGTGAACCTGAAGGTGGTGGGTTGGAGTCTCGGGTCCGGCAGGGATTGTAGGTGGGGGAGTGANTTCACGGGTGTGTGTGTGTTCACTACTGTGTGTGTGCACTTGGATGGGTTAAATGCAGAGCACAAATTCCGAGTATGTCACCACACTTGGCCACAAAGTCACTTCACTTCACTTCACTTCACTTCACTTCACTTCACTTCACACAAAACTACTCAAAATACTCAATTTCAAAGTTTATTTTCTTTATTTGTTTGCACATGTATGCAGGTAAAGGAATTCTGAAAGTCACCCTCAGCACTCCCGCTTCTGTCGATATTTCATTCTTCTGAGTTTTAAACTCAGACGCCAGAAAAGAGCGAGCACGTCCTGCAGTGTGTGGCGTCACACACCACCTTCAGATATTTAGCCTAACTGTCTCTCACCTAGTGCTTGATTGTGCCTCTCTCTCATGGCCTCTCTCTCTCTCTCTCTCTCTCTCTCTCTCTCTCGCTCGCGCTCTCTCTCTCTCTCTCTCTCTCTCTCTCTCTCTCTCTCTCTCTCTCTCTCTCTCTTTCTCTCAAACAAAAAAACCCACAACTTGTCATTTCACTGAGAAACAGGAAGCGTAAACTCCTCTGTCCTGAAGACTTTCCCGTGCTGGGAAACTTTGCGAAGCACAGCGAGTGTCTCAAAGCCCTGACACTGGAGACTCCTTCTGTAAATGTTATATAAAATGTCTCCTAACAAAAGATTTCACGACACCGAATATACACGTTTTCCTTTCTTGAACAGCGCGCTTTTGAAACCGTTTATAATTAGTATTAAATTATGAGGCGTGTCTGCTGTACGAGTCCCTGTGTATGAGCCGTTGCTATAGAAACGATAAGGCATTCGAACGAGGGCATGTGAGAATTCAGCCGCGCTGTGGTACGAATCTATAAATGAAACCGTTGTTCCTGACTTGTTTGTTTCCTGCAGGATGCGTTTGCTGGGTCGCACGACTCAGATGTGGAGGAAGGACGGTCTGAACTCGTGTTCGTATAAAACTCTGTCAGTGGAGCGTCCTGCGCTGTACATCAACATCACGGCCGACATCGGCACGCCGACAAGCGCACACTGAGGTGTGTTTAACACGCCGTACTCTGCTCACCGACAAACTGAACACGCTCATTTAGATGAACAGGCCTTTAACAAAAGTTTTGGCACCACAACCCTAATCAGTCACGTGCCTAGTCCCAAGTTGGAGGGTTTCTGGTACCTGCTCGAGATCAGCACCGGCAGGATCAGTGTTCGCTGCTGATTGGGTGTGTGTCCCGTGTTCACAGAAACCCCGAGGTAAATGAAAAATACGAATAATAATCTGGTTCGTTGGTGCCGTTTAAACCGAACGTTTGTATTCCTCAACTTGCACCGAAGTCTCATTTCCCAAAAAAAAACATCACATCAATGAAACAGCGCTGTTACACCGAAGTCCTTCATTAACGCATTTATTAATTAATGCATTTCCTCTGTAAGTTCTTTATTTTGTTTTGTTAACCATACAAACAACCAGACATGGTTAATGCCAGTCTTCACACTTCCTCCGTATTTGACTTTTATCTGACCTTCATCTGGTGACTGTGGCACATTCACTAAATATAGTTTTATGCAAACTTAACCTGAGGCATCTTGGCAGAAGAAGCAGACGTCCTTCTCTCAATATTTTTGGATAGTTAAAGAAATGTGAACTTCTTAAAGATTGAATTTAATACACAACTTGTATGATTAGCTTTACGGAATGCTAAAAAAGGGAGAAAGGTCAAGCTAATGTGGAGATCCAGCGACTGACTGATGGGTGGCGGACGTTTTGCGCAGGGCCGAGAGACAGGAGCGAGCGTGACCGACTGGACAGAGTCTCTCGCGTGGTTTTAAAAAAGGGAACATCAGAGGACCGCTGCTGTCAAGACATTATTTCATATTGCAGTGATATTCAGTACACAAGCTCCGCCCCCTCATTGTATTCTGTAGAAAAACAGAAAAGCTGCTGCCTGGAATCCGGCTCAGAAATGGGTCCTGGTTCTGCTGGAACTGTGCCTTGAGTCTCAGCATTCCTGAAAGGGTTCCTTCAGGCGAAACACGCCTCATACCACGAAGTGATGCCGTCACGCTGGTTCAATTACTGTTACACACACATTCGCACGCACACACTGAGTTACTTGTGTATAATCCACCCAAACCTTCCTGTCCGGATTCCTGCCACAGCTCCTCTTGCTTCTTATTCCTCGCTACGCTCTGATCCTGACCTCATTTTGGCGGAAAAATAAAAATACTCGAAAGGACTTTGTAATGTTGGGCGATGTGTAAAGGGCGGAGTCGACTTTAAATAAACCGTAAGGCTAATCGATTGAACTGAACTCATCTCTAAACACACATTTAATGCCGAATAGAGTTCTTAAAAATGTGACCGCCGTCAACCAATCAGCAATCAGGAGGCATTTAGGCTTACTATTGTTCGTCTTGAACCTCGCTAATTTGTGTAACTCAGCAAGAACTGGCTTCTTGGAGCGCTATATGAAGCGTGCTTGGACCCCGCTGATCGCTGCTTGCAGTTATAATTGCTGGTTATAATCTATAATAAGAGTAAATATTAATATTACGATTATTATGAGTCAAAACAGGATGCTGCTCTCTAAGAATGTGCAGGACTGGACGGCAGGGTTTGGGTGTATTTTATATTTAGAGATATTGTAATACATAATTGCATGAAGGTTCTGGTGTAAAATGTTTTGTTTGTTGTTTTAATGTGAAGAGCACACTTTAACAAAGAAACCGAAAGAAAAGAAACTTTAACTGTCGAAATGCTGCATGCTGAAACCCGCTGTGTGTTACAGGATAGATTTGCAAATGAGCCTCAGCAGTGCACTGTTACTCTTTCAGAGAGTCTTTTAGTGAGAATGGACTGATGTAAGATTTATTTTTTCTTTTTATCTGTTTGATGGAGCAGAAGTGTAGAAATCTGAGGAACTTGAAGTATCGTAGCAGTCTGGGCATTCAGATCTCACGACTCACAGAAACATACACTACAGTTAGAAAAGATTTGTTAAGTGCGGTGGAATACTGTTTAAAGAGGTGTGTAAATCACTATACACACACACACACACACACACACACACACACACACACACACCATGATCCGCCTAAAACCATGACATTTGGCTGTATGATGATGATGTATATACTAATATAATACAAGGTTAAATTAGTGTAAAAGGTTAAAGGTCACTAGCAAACTGAAGTCAGACAAATATGAAGGTTCTTTTTAATAATAATAATAATAATAATAATAATAATAATAATTGTGTGAAAACAGAAAAATCTAATTTTATAGCTGATATTAGCGAATTTACCAGAATTTCAGCTCGCTAATCTAAATGTTTTTGCTAGATAACTCGAATTAGAATTAATTTTCTAATCAGAAGCTGAATCCATAAACAAATCTCAGTACAGCTGAAGAATCTGAGAGCATGAAGTAGCGGTGTGTGTGTGTGTGTGTGTGTGTGTGTGTGTGTGATATACAGTATACTTTATATTATTTGCTGCTGAGACGCTCTGAAGGAGAAAACATGAGATTAAATACCTTGTTGTTGTTTACAGCGTTATTTTTTTTCTCTTTTTTAAGTCTGAATTTATGATCTAGAGCCACATTTATACATTTTCATTTCATCACATTTTGCTGTCTTTTTGTGTCTTTTTGTTGAAAGTTACTCTGAGAATGTCTTTATACTTTACGTTAATATTGTGATTTAATGAAAAGCATTTTTTTTCTTTATAAAATAAAACAAACAAACAAACAGAAAAACAAAGCCGCAGTTCGTGTGACTGCTGTGATTCTGAGTGGTGGCGGGTTTTAGGAAATCAAATAAATAATTTCTTTAAAGATGAATGTGTTTGTGTGAGTTTTTCTCTCCATCACTTTCTTTTCCTCTTCCTTCTCTCGCTTTGTGATTGTGTTTTGCTCTGAATGGCAGATTTCACACAGTACATGGAGTGTATCCTATAACTGAGCTTATTTACTTTATTTCATCCAGATTTAGCCTACAATGTGATCATTTTATATAATTTCTAAAAAAAATTTTACTTTTTATTTTTTAGATTTATTTTTAAGTGTATTTTTACCTTCATGAATTGCTTTAAATTTTCTTCTTTAAATGTTTTACTCTAACTCTTAGAATTGACTTGTTCATTTATTAATTTTGCTTTTATATATTTTTTAATCATTTTAATAGGATTAATAATAATAATAATAATAATAATAATAATAATAATAATAATAATAATAATAGTTTTCAGTTGAATCACTTTAGTGTTATTTTAGTCCTAAGGTTAAAATTATTAGTAAGAATTTAATAATTGTGATTTATAATTTTTTTTTTATTGAAACATTTTGTGACTTTAGAATTTTAAATCCATTATTATTATTATTATTATTATTATTATTATTATTTTGTTGTTAATTACAGTGTGTCTCCAGCAGGTGGCGCCGCTCAGACTCGGCGTTTGCTTCAGCGTTAGCGTCGCGGCTCAGGTGCTTCAGCGCCCTCTAGCGGCGGGGAGTTAATAATGCGTTTATAACTGAAACATACGGTATAAGCATATAAACATATAAATGATCCCCGCCCTGAGTGTAGTAAAGTTTTTATTACAGTTCATTAACACTATTTTGTTCATTTCAGCGTCTGTAAAATGACTGTGAAATGGAGTGTGTGTTACACACACACACACACTGAAACGCCCCAGTACCTCAGCAGTGATAGAGACAAAGCTGAAGCTAGCTAGCTATTTATTTATTTAATAAATACTTTTTTTCTTACTTTCTTCAGCTCTGTTAAACCCATGGAGTGATTTACATTGCTGACTTTACATTGATCCCTAAAACATCCATCTTCTAGCACACTCCTCCTGCAGCTAATGCTAACGCTAATGCTAAGCCTAGCGAGCTTTCTTCTTCTTTTCTGGTGAATTCTTGCTAAAAGCTGTAGATTCTGAGTTTTTTTTTTTCTTGGGTTATTTTTTTTCTAACTGGATACTGTGTTATTATTATTATTTAAATAAAAAGTAGGTGCGTGGTTTGTGTGTAAGAGGGTTAAACTGGGAATAAAACAGCAGCCACACTTTCTTCCTTTTTTTTTATCTGAAACTACACCACCAGTTATGCCATAACAAAAACTAAAGCTGTCTGGGACTCATTTTCTCTATTGACTATGGAAAATTTGTCCACTCTTAAATTTCCTGATGGTCTGTTTACTGTCTACAATCTCATACACACGCAGCCGAGAAGTTGACACACTGGACTGACTGGAATATATATAAAACCAAAATGAATATTTATCATGTTCTTGTCAGTGTGTTATTAAGAAAAAAACATCATAAATGTTCATTAAATGAACTTTGGGGGGAAAAAAGATCTTTGCTTTTTATTTTCCAAGTCCATTTACTGTTGATGCTGTAAGCAGCCATGTTGTTTTGATCTCACTTCCTGAACTCAGAGGAACTCGGAGTTGAGACCATCCCGAGTTCCCGAGTAGGAATTCCAAGTTGAGCGGGAGTTTTCCTGATTGAAGGTTGGGAAGTACACTCCTGGACAAAAAAAAATGGGCCAAACCCAAACTATCTATCTAATGGTTCTCTAATGCAGGTTTTAAAAAGCCATGGCTGCCTCAGGAAAACAGAATAGGGAAGGTTTTATTCCGAGTGGTTCAGCAGAGTTGTGTGGAGAGATGAATCATGATTTGAGTTGTATGGTGATGCTCCAGAGAGGTGTCTCCAGAAGATCTGGTGAGAAATCCAGTAGTGAAAGCTTCTCCACCACAGTTAAGCCTGGAGGAAGAGGTGTCATGGTGCGGAAGCCTTTCGGCTGCTGCTACTGCCGAGCAACTTCACTGGGAAAAGTCCATTAATGCTCCGGAATACAGGAGAAGATTGCAGAAAGGTTGCTTTCCACAGCTGAAAAGTTGTTCTAAAGAAGAACGATCAGATGGTATTATTCAGAAAGACAATGCTCCTGGCCACACACACCAGAAACTGCTTTGGCCTGCTTAGAGTCGAAATTTGAACCCTAGAGAGAATATTTGGTTTTACATTAAACAAAACTAACCAGGAAATCTCCTCTCTTTTTCATCTCCTCTCCAACTGCAGCATTGAATGGAACAATATCGATCCTTCTTTCTGTAAAAAGCTATACACAATTTTACACACAAGGCTTAAACATTTACAGAAATCAAAGGGAAAAGCTATTCCATACTCAGTTACTTTATTTAACTGTTTAATTCTTCCAACTTTCCTGACCAATAACTTGTTGTTAAGACCATTAAAAGCTTAATATTATTCCATTTTGGGGAATTTTTATTTACCCAAGAGGGTACGAGTTCAATCACAGCTCAATCACTGGTCACATGGTTATAAAACATTAAAGGTGTATTCTGACACTTTTAAAAGTGTTTGTTGCTCGCTAATAATCACGAGTTCATTAAGTACCTTAAATCACAACATTGCTATACAATTAGTCTTAATATTTTGTTCATTTCAGGCTTCTGTTTATTTTTTTCTAGCGTAGAGCTACTGTAATTTCAGTTCAGCTCACAGCCAGCAGAGGGAGCTAAACATTACACACTGCCCCTTTAATTTTTTTTATTTTTTATTTTACCTCTCATTCTCTTATTTTATTGCTTGTGCTTGCACTTACAGCTTCACCCAATGTTTTCAAAAGGAAACTGCAGGTTCCATAAAACAGTACTGAATTACAGTTCTGATCTTCAAATAAAATAAACATTTCTGAGCACCAGAAGCAGGCGAAAGGCGAGCTCTCCGTAAAGGCAAGCGAAACCTTCACATGCTGTTTCCACGCGGTCCGTCTGTCCGTCCAGCATGACTGCCTGATGCTCCTGAATCGCCCCTTTGTTGAGCTTGTCATGTGATCATGTGACCCATGACCTTTGGCACATATCACGAGGCCTGGACGTGGAGATGGACGGTCGTTGAAGGAACCCGTTTCTCATCTCACGCTCTGTAAACACTGGTGTGTTTTTACTCCTGTGTGAAAGAGTTCTTTCTGTGTTTGTGCTCTGAGTGAGTGNGTGTGTGTGTGTGTGTGTGTGTGTGTGTGAAGACAGTTCAGACCACAAATACCTAATGTACAGTCAAAACGGTGATTAATGGAAGTGATTTATCTGAGGAATGTTTATCATTTAATGTGTTACAGCCCACATCTGATCTTATAGATTAATCTGTGACGCTATTCTGCTCTGAAATCCCACTCATAACTGCTCATAACTGCTCATAACTGTTCTCAGAGCAGTGTGGAAAAGCGGGAAATGTGCTCGTGTATGTATGACATGATGAGGTCATCCTCCATCCTGCTGTGAGCAACAACCGCTCATTGTTCAGCCCTGAGAGAGAAATCGAACCCTCACCGCTTAGCGATGCTCCGCCCCCCGGCCCTGTCGGCGCGTTTGGATTGTAAACATGATAAAGTTATGGTTTGTATGATGTATTCAGTCCTATAGCTATAATCAGTTACTGCATGCAGCATAAATAAATGAATTAATAAAGCAAAGTTTTTGCAGATGCATTTGCGTCATTATGTGAACATGTATAATTCTGTAGCGTTAACATTCTCACAAAGCGAGTGATTTAGCGCCCCCTACAGTGTGATTGGTTTTGTTTGGTTTGTTCATCTAGAGACATTTTGCTGCTTTTACTCCGACATCTTTCCATTTTCCATCTCGGAAAATCTGACTTTTCCCAGAATTCCGTCTCGGAAAGTCTGACTCTCAATAGTTGGTATTCCATAATGCCATTTCCGAATGCAAGAACATGAAATAATAAGCTCTCTATCTCTCTCTCTCTCTTTCAATCTATCACAGTTTCTCTCTGTCTTGCTCTCTTTTTCTTTCACTGTCTCTCTTTCAGTCTCTCTCAATCTCCCTTTCTCTCTCACTTTCTCCCTCTCTCTGTCCATCTCTCACTCTTTCTCTCTCTCTGTCAATGTCTTTGTCTCTTGCTGTCTTCTCTCTCTCTCTCTCTCTCTCTTTGTCTCTCTCTGTCTCTCTTTTATTGTTTTATTTTTCCCACACTTTCTTCCATGTCCAGAGAGAGATGTTCATGATAAATAATTACAGCCCTAATTAAACAACTCTTTATAAGCGTTTATAACAGACATTTGAGAGTTTTATTTATAACAAAGCACTCATTTAACGACCTCAGAAATAGAAATTCTGAAGTTCTCGGCTGTCAGGAATGTTGCATTTTTCTTTGTGATGACATTGTAAAACGTTAACAGGCTCTAAAATTAACCGATTTTATCTTTCCAGCGTTACATCAGTCAGTTTCTCCCGGGACACAATGCTGGCCTTGTATTAGCATTTGATTTACTGTTATTAAATTGGACACAATTAGCCACTACGGCTGCGAAGTTCTGTTAAAACTTTAACCAGGATTTAAATCCACCACACGGGGAAAATAAATCCGAGCATAAATCTGTTCCTCAGACACGTTAAACCCTGCATGCGTGTTTGGGAGTTTTGTGTTCATGTCTCATTTATATGATTAGTGTGCAATCCTGAGGGTGCTGGACAACTCTCACTGTGTGTGTGTGTGTGTGTGTGTGTGTGTGTCTGGTGCTGTCATGTCACAGTCCTTTTAGGCTTTAGAAGCTGTAAGTTAGGAAACGTTAGATTTATAAGTGAAGTGAAGGCGACTAACAGGAACCATGTGTGCTTCTGCCATCTGTCTCTGTCTGTCTCTCTCTCTCTCTCTCTCTCACTCTCTCTCTCTATTTTGCTCTCAGTCTGTCTCTCTTCGTATTTGCAAGTCTGCCTCTCTCTCTCTCTCTCTCTCTCTCTCTCTCTCTCTCTTTCTCTCTCAGTCTGTCCCTCTTTCTCTTTGCAAGTCTCTCTCTCTCTTTCTCTCTCTATTTCTCTGTCTGTCTGTCTGTCTCTCTTTCTCTTTGCGAGTCTCTCTCTTTCTCTCTCTCTGACACACACACACACCCCCCTCTCCACACTTCCCTTCTCTCCCCTGTGTCTGTCTGTTTTTGTTTTCCAAACAAAGAGCCCTGTACAGGAAATTGTGGACTCTGGGAGCGTTCAGGAAGGCAGAGAGCAGATTTCCTGTTCAGACCCTACCTCAAAAAAAGGAAAACCTTAAGGGAGCAGGAGAACAAGGGGACGAGAGAGGAGAGACGGGATGAGAGAGGGAGGGTCAGTAATGTGTTAAGCGGAGGAGAAAACACAGGCTGTAATTTCTCTTCCCTCCCTGGAGCTGGAAAAAAAGAAAAAAGAAAAAAAGTTTGAAGCCTTGTTTCTTGACCATGAGTCATGGACGAGCTGAGAGGAAGAGAGACGAGGCGGAGGAGAGAAAATGAGAAGCTCTCGAGGTCCAGCTGAGAAGAAAGTTTGAAGAGGAAGGCGTAGAGAGGGGAGAAAGACGAGGGTCAGGAGTGGCTGAGGAGTGAAAACCGCCTACAGGAAACCGACTCACTGAGTCTCGGAGTTACTTTTTCACTCCGCTTTTGTGTCTCTCTGGCTGAACAGAGGAGAGAAAAAAGTGTCCGATGTGGGGAGTGACGTCAGCCTGGTGCCGCTGAGCTCCAGAATTCCTCTCCCACTCCAAGACTCCGGACTCTCGGCCACCATGTGAGCCTGATGTGACTTTTTTGTTCCAGAATTTGTTTTTCTTTTTTTTTTTCCTTTTATTTTCTCCTCGGCTCTGTATTTTCTCTCGGCTTCAGCGCACGTTCTTTCTGATCTGGATAAAACCTTGAGCTCCTGATGAAGAATAAAGCTGCCAAGCAGAAGTCCAAGAGGAAAGGAAGTGAAAATGCGTTCGGCTGTGACCTGACCGAGCACCTCCAGAACTCGGGACATGATGGTAGAACTTTTATTTTGTCTCTTACTTTCTTTAGTTCTTTCTCAACTCTTATCGCACACACACACACACACACACACACATATCCTGCTTGTTCTTTTTCTCTCCTGCTTCCTCTGTGATGATTATGATGATGATGATGATGATGATGACGATGATTTCTGGGATTTATTCATTTAAAAAACACCACCTTTTATTTTTTTAACTCCTTCAGATCGATCAGATTTATGGAATTACGATTTACCGCTAAATCTTTCTCTCAGTATAATAGAAGTTTTCAATTATATCGCTAAATCGACATTTTTAAAAGATATATTTAATCGTTTTCAATTGTTTAGGAATGACAGAAACGTTACGAAGCGGCCTGGAGCAAAAAAAAAAAAAAGAGAAGGAGTTTCAGGAGTTGTCTTGCGTAAATTGGAACATTAGAGCATCAACAATGACAAATTTGCATTATTTTACTCATATTAAACTTCCTGTGTCAATACACACACACACTTATACACAAGATTCCTGCTTAGGTTCCCTAAGGAGGGTGAAAAATAAACAAAAAAGAAAATCCATGGAGGAGGAGGAGGAGGAGGAGGAGGGAGAAGCCGAGCAGTCAGACGGAGACGGAGACAGAGACGGAGTGGTGAAGTGTTTACGCTGCACCCTGATTGTCTTTTATTCTGGTTATTGGCTATTTGTGGCATCTCGGTGCGGGCGACGCCCTCGTCCCCTCCCTTCAGCTCTGCGCCGCATGTGCTGCCTTCCCTGCCCCACTGAATTGTGGGACGGCTGTCATAATTGCAGGAAAAGATGAGAGAGTCAGAGCCGCCATTTCAGGCTGATCTCAGATCAGATCTCTGTAATCATTTGATGTTTATACGAGAAACAGCCAAGGGGCAGTGAGCTGACCTGAGTGAGCAAACCGGCGTGGTCATGATTGTGGTTGTGATTGAGACTTTTTTATGTTTTTAGATCCTGTTTGCCCACACACACACACACACACACACACACACACACACACGCACACACACATGCACACACTCACACACACACACTTTGTTCGTCTTGGCAGCCTCTCAGGACTTTTTTTTATTCAGCACAGAAAGATGTGCCAAAAAATAATGCTGGTCCCTTTTTAGTCAAACTGTTACAGTAAGTACAGTTATTAACTCGAGTTCTGTCTCACCATCTGAACAAGCCTCGCATCAGTGAGACAGGGTGTGTGTTTGGTCATGTGACCTTTCAATCAACCAATAATTAAGACATTCATGTCTTTATCATGAATAGCATGTCAAACTAGTGCACAATTTCATACCATGTAGGTTGGATTTTTTTTTTTTTTTTAGAAATCTTCAGATTGTTCAGCAGCTCGCATCATCTACAGGAACAGAAAGTCAGCGCTCATAGCTCATTATGCCAGTCTTATTCAAGCTACACTGACTGTTTATTAAGTTCCACATTAACTACAAAGTCCTGCTTAAGACTTTTGAATGGTTTTAATGTTGCTGTATATTTGCAATGTAGCAGATTTCTCTCTCTGTCTGTCTTTCTCTTTCTGTCTGTCTCTCTGTTTCTGTCTGTCTTGCTCTCTCTCTGTCTCTCTCTCTCTCTTTCTCTGTCTGTCTCTCTCTCTGTCTGTCTTTCTCTCTCTCTGTCTCTGTCTGACTCTTTCTCTCTATCTGTCTCTCAGTTTCTGTCTGTCACTCTCTCTCTCTCTCTGGCGTTTTTTTGTCTGTCTGTCTCTCTCTCTCTCTGGCTGTCTCTCTCTCTCTGTCTCTCTGTCTCTGTCTGTCTTTCTCTCTCTCTCTGTCTCTCGCTCTCTATCTTTCTCTCTCTTTCTGTCTGACTCTCTCTCTCTCTCTCTCTCTCTCTCTCTCTCTCTCTGTCTATCTGTGAGGTCCTCATGTGTGTATAGTGTGGTTTGGATTTTCCAGTCACAGGACAGTGGGTCACTCTGTTTGCAGAAACACTGTGTCTCTATTTCACAAGTAAACAACCTCCACATTTTCCCGTTTCAGCATTTTTGAACTTCATTGGTTTTAAATTATTAATGAAATAATAATGTGTGAGTATACCGACACATGAATACTGATGTGAGTANGTGAGTATACTGATGTGAGTACACTGATGTGAGTATACTGATGTGAGTATGCTTGTGTGAGTATACTGATGTGAGTATACTGATATGAGTATACTGATGTGAGTATGCTTGTGTGAGTATACTGATGTGAGTATACTGATATGAGTATACTGATGTGAGTACACTGATATGAGTATACTGATGTGAGTATGCTTGTGAGTACACTGATGTGAGTATGCTTGTGTGAGTATACTGATGTGAGTACACTGATGTGAGTACACTGATGTGAGTATGCTTGTGTGAGTATACTGATGTGAGTACACTGATGTGAGTATACTGATGTGAGTACCCTTGCGTGAGTATTCTGATGTGAGTACACTGATATGAGTATACTGACGTGAGAACACTGATATGAGTATTCTGATGTGAGTACACTGATGTGAGTATTCTGATGTGAGTATTCTGATGTGAGTACACTGATGTGAGAATACTAATGTTAGTACACTGATGTGAGTACACTGATGTGAGTATACTGATGTGAGTATACTGATATGAGTATACTGATATGAATATACTGACGTGAGTACACTGATATGAGTATTCTGACGTGAGTACACTGATGTGAGAATACTGATGTTAGTACACTGATGTGAGAATACTTGTTTGAGTATACTGATGTTAGTGTACTGTTGCGAATACACTTGTGTGAGTACACTGATGTGAGTACACTGAAGTGAGTACACTGATATGAGTACACTTGTCTGAGTATACTGATGTGAGTACGCTTGTGTGAGTACACTGATGTGAGTACACTTGTGTGAGTATACTGATGTGAGTACGCTTGTGTGAGTATACTGATGTGAGTACGCTTGTGTGAGTATACTGATGTGAGT
>CM074971.1:983229-1000729 GCA_037577455.1 Pangasius macronema
TTGTATATAGTATATGCTAATTTATGTAAATGAAGCAACATGGAGTTGTTATGTATGACGGTAATGTATGGAACAGCAGTACAATGAAAATGCATCGTGTCAGACTGTAAATATTACATTTAAATATTTTGTGAACGCAGGACGCCGTGTCGGTTAAAGAGGAACATGAGCAGCTTAGGAACGTGCAGCGCGTCATCGAAGAGCTTCCCATCGCACACTTCAGGTAAAAAAAACAAACAGAAAAAACACCTGGAACACATGAGAATGAATCTTTCTACCGACGTTCATTCAGAAGCGTTACGCAACACAGCAGCGTTCGTTTCTGCACTGTAGATATTAATAATGACCTTTTTGTTCACACATTGGTGTTAGTGAGTATGTGACGTTGATGTTGACGTTGATGTTGATGTTGAAGTTGACGTTGACGTTTCCTTCTCGCTCTCTCGTGTGCTGTTAGAACTCTGGAGTACTTGGCGAAGCACCTGGCTCACCTGGCCACCCTCAGCCACCAGACCAACATGCACACACGCAACCTGGCCCTGGTCTGGGCTCCTAACCTGCTCCGGTCAGAAAAGAAAAAATATATATAGTGATTTTATTATTTTTTTCTTTATTATATATATATATTCTGTTATTATTTATATCATTTCATAATAACAATAATAATAATAATCATTAATATTATTATTATTATTATTAGTTTGACATTTAAACTGACCATTCCTTCTGAAATAATACATTTAAAATATTTCTAAATAATCATTTTTTAAAAATATATTGATATATATTTGAAATATTTTATATTTAAATTTGATTGATAAAAATATAAGTATAAGTAGCTGTAATTGTAAATGTTGTTATATTCTTTATTACTTTTTATTTTATTATTTATTATTTCTTTTTTTTATTTTATATTATATATCAGTCACACGTGTGAGTGTGTGTGTGTGTGTGTGTGTGTGTGTGTATAACACATGTAATAGCGGCTGCTGTTGCTCGGTGATGTGTGCAGCTCGAAGGAGATCGAGGTGTCGGCGTGTAACGGTGACGAGGCGTTTCTGGAGGTTCGGGTTCAGCAGTCGGTGGTGGAGTTCATCCTGAATCACACGGAGCAGATCTTTAACCCCGGAGCCGATCCTCCCAGACCCCTGAAAGAAGGTTCACTCGCGCGTTTAGAAAATTGTTTTATCACATAATTTTTTTTTTCTAATGTAAAGGTAAAAACCCCTCAGTTTAATAATTACCAGGTCAGGATTCAGGGCTTTGGGATTTAAACTTATAACCTACAGGCCAAAAAAAAAAACCCGCAGATCCTCAGAGCCTCTTCGTCTCACTCGCTGAGCCGCCGCTGTTTCTGTGATTATGCTGGTCAAAAAAGAAAAAGGGCCCTTAAGGGAGGAGATCTAAAAACAATGAAATTAGACACAGAGCCAAAAATACAGCACGAAAACACTGGGCTGAGATCCAGCAGCAGCACAAACAGGTAGCAACCGAGTCCGAGTCCGAGTCCGAGTGAATGTGAACTCATGATGGTGTGGAGATTTAAATCAACATGAACCGGACCACGCCTAGTCATATAAACTGACACACACTACATCATCATCATCATAATAATGATATCTATGTACATAGAACTTTAAAGTTTCTACAAACAGGAAGAACAGTTAATCTCAGAAGTACACAATACACTCAAGTGCAAAAGTTTACACACCCTTAAAACAAACTGAAGAAGACATTTAGTGGAGAGCAGGAAAGCCACGATCTTAACTTATTTTCTGTCCTTATGTTTGTCTCGTTGCAGCAACATACATACTTTTGTAAATAAATTGTAAGATATTGTACTTTTTTTTTTTTAAATCAAAAACCATAAGGGACACAAACTTTGGCACTCAACAGACATTTAAAATAAACATCAGGGGTGAGAAAGTAAAGCAGATACAAAGAGAAAAAGATGAAACAGTGTTAATAATAATTGCTTAGAGGAATCTGTACAAGCTCTTGTTTGTTTATTTTATTTATGAGCCATTTATGAAGTTAAGATTTTCTCCAGTTGTATTTACATACAGTGTGAATAAAAAAAAGGAGTATATATTTATTATACATATTTGTATATTTATTATGATTCCTCCAGAACGTCTTTAACTGTAAATTGGAAACGGTTCTCGGAGATCTCTGAAGGTGCTGCGCCGCGAGTTACTGATTTGTTTAATAAGGTCGGCCGAGCGGGATTCATCATTCACGACGCTTATTATTGTTTAAACCAAATAACTAAAGCATGAGTTATTTTATTACTGCAGTGTTGATACATATTTTCATACCATTCCCATTGCTTTGTTAAATATTTTGTCCCATATCCTGGAACTCGCTTCCCGTTCCTGTGCAGCGTTCCGCTCCACAATCCTGATTATATATTAATGTTATTTTTTATTACGCTGCTCTGGATGATGTTTCCGAATGTTTATCGAGTAGAGATTACACCCTACAGTTCACTTTGACACGTGTGTGTGTGTGTGTGTGTGTGTGTGTGTGTGTGTAGGTGCAGCTGTAACGTGTGTGGAGAAGTACGCTACGCTGCCGGCAGTGAGTCAGTGTCCGCCGATGAAGCTGATGAGTCTGGAGGAGGCTCAGGCTCGGTCGCTCGCTCCCAATCACCCGGCGAGGACCGAGCGACTCCGAGAGAACAGCCTTCCCGACACGAGCACCGCCGCCATGTACCACACCGTTATAGAGCTTAGTGAGAGCAAGTACGCCTCACACACACACACCCAAACACACACAGTTTTATATAGGGACCGCATTTCATTATCCTGGTATATCCCGGGAACACTGGGAGCAGACAGGAATACACCCTGGAAGGCACTTTATTTAAAAAATCATTGCACAATTGAAGGTTGAAGGTGATTTTCATGTAGAACAACATGGGGGATGCAAACCTTTGCACAACAGACAGTTTTAAGGATGTGTAGAATGATATATAAAAATAAATATAAAAGAGAAGCAAGATAAAATGTTAAGAGACAAAAATTCCTCCATTGTCCCCACTTTTCTTTCAGATGTCCCCAGTTTTCAATTCTGGACCTCAGTGGTGGTTAATAATCTGCACAGTGTTACGAGCATCATGTTCATCATAGAGTTTACTGAAAGCAGATATGCTATATAACGTCAGAACATTTACACACACACACACACACACACACACACACACACACACACACACACGTAAACAAACTGGTATCGTGTTCATTATAAGTGCACTAATAATTTAGCTTTCAATGTCAATGTTATTTTAAACCTTTTGTTACACCCATGTATACACACACACACACACACACACACACACACACACACCTGTCACACAACATACACACACTCACTATATACACAAAGCTGCAGGTTTACCTGCCACATAGGTCACTTTGTAGGTGTAAAATTACTGACTGTGGCCCATTCGTTGCGCTGCACAAAGTATTGGCCCCCTCTTTACCCTGACAGTTAATGGAAAGCCATCACCATCTAACCCAGGTCTGTTCGGTGGTGTGCTGAACCGGTATTTATATCGCCATCTATTCCATTTTGAGAACAAAATCTCGAGGTGCTTAATGTATAAACAGTCAAAAGGCACAAAGCACTTTATGGAACAATTTACAAATAAGGAATCAATGAAAAAATATATATCAAAGAAGATTGTAAAAAAAATCCCTAATGTTCTCTGGAACGCTATTCCTGAGTTTTTAATATTTCACATTTACATTCAACAATAAAAGTAATCTCAGCTTGTGTGCGAATTAAATTCTGCAAAACGGATGAATGACAATATTTCTCAAGAGATCTTTGACTATTTTCCTCTCTTCCACTCTGCTTATCGTGACAGGAGTAAGAAAAATGTCTGCCTTTAAGGTTTCTTTCCCATCATGTGGGGTGAAGTGGCTTGTATCTGCGATAGATTAACAATTCTGATTTTTCACACCTCACTGGAGCTCCATGTCTCCATCTGCCCACCTGAACAGAAGAGAACAGAACAGAAGCCTCAGAATGTTTGACGTGTGAGCTTGAAGCCTAGGTTGTCTTTCGGAGGTGTAATGATGTGTTTGTCTCCATAACAGGAGGAAATTCTCTGGAAAGTCGAAGAAGTGGAAGTCCATCTTCAGTCTGGGTCGATCCGTCGCTGACGGCAAGGGGAAGCTGAGTCGCAATGGGAGCGTGTTCATGAGAGCGCAGAACGTCTCAGGTATGGTGTGTGTGTGTGTGTGTGAAAGTGACAGGAATTTTAAGGGAAAAAAGTCCCACAGAAAAATGTCTTGCCATGTCGTCTCAGGGAGTTTCTCCTCTCCACTGTCGCCTCAGGGTTGTTCACTTCAGGGATCTAAATATACACCCGGATTTCTGTAAAGCTGCTGTCTATTGTTAAAAGTGCTGTATGAGTGAAAATTAAATTGAAATGAATGTGAAAGAAGAAGAAAATGGAGGCAGCTGATTGGTCATTTTAGCTTATACATGTATAAGAGAAAAATGAATGTGATGGGGAATAAAATACTTGCGTTCATCACTATAGGCTCCAGCAGGTACGCTGCTGAGAGATATCTAAAGCTAAAGCGGAGCGCGTAATGGAGCGGATTATTGAATTTCACTCTGATATTTGATTAATACCCAAAGATAAAGCGTTCAGGTTCAATACCCAAGTGATGTCGGGTGAATTACTGAGGAAATGTGATCCGGTACAACTAAAGGCATAAATGTAATGTAAAGGTAATGTAATCTTTTATATTACTTAAGACACTAAACGCATCGGATCATTGGACTACTTCTGATCTAATCTAACTGCTTTAATTAATTTCATTATACTTCTGAGTAGAACAATCTCATAGCCTCGTAGCCTGCTGTTTATTAAAAAAACAATGTACAAAAGGAAAGAGACACATACTCAAGTGCATGTTAAAAGGAAGAAATTAATCAAAGTGGAATGTTAAAATATGTGTATGAGATGATTCATATTATCTTGTTAAGATTAAATAAAATCTCACGTTAGGGACACGCCCTTTATATGGCTTAATCTTAAGCGTGTGTTTGGACAGAGTGGTCTTTCTTACATTACACTTTAGTTGGCAATAAATTTGGAGCCATGTGTCTAATACGTTACACATGTTCGTCAATGTTCGTCAATGTTTAATACTCATCTCATTTAGCTGGCGTGAGTATTTCTGCAAAAATAAATAAATAAATAAAACACACTTAGAGCTGGTATATGATTTATGGCTATAATAAGAAAATTACAATGCAAGAAAATGAAGAAAAAGTAAGCAATCTGGTTGAATTTTTACACTGGACACTATATAAGGATTTATGGATTTGAGTATTTAATGGAAAAGACTCGCTTTTGAATGTTTAGACGTTTCAGATTACACGTGATGCATTCGGATGTTTTACGGAACGCAGAAACCTTTTTTTTATCCGCTGCTTCCTTTTCCTTTTGGCTCTGTATCAGAGAGCTTCAGGAGAGAATTTGACTTTCATTACTCAACGTTAATGGCGTCTAAAAATCTAATAAGATGTGCGGTCACACATCATTATCGGATTCATAATGTGTAATTTCACACGGCGTTAAACAGATTTGCTTTCGAAACATAAAACGGAGACGTTTCTTTTCCTTCCTTCCGCAGAAAAGACTGGGATACGGCCGTCCAAGAGCATGGACTCGCTCTGCTCTCAGCCAACAGGTGGAGCTACAACACAACACCATGAGCACGAAATAGCCCACACACTCCATTGTGTATATGTTTAAATACTGGATTCTGTACAAGTGGGGGAAAAAAAACATTAAGTGCAGAGTGTCCTGTTAGCGTTTGTACGTGTGAAGTGGTACAGAAACAATCAACTGAGCATCGGGTGTCCTGTGAAAAGCCTGATTTACACACATCACACCTGAGCTCTAAGTATTTTCTAGTATTCCGAACTGAAATAGTGCCATATTTTTAATTGTATAGTACCAAGATTTTTGTCTGTACACACTTCAGGTCTAATCAGGATGTTATTCACTCATACCTTTTACTTAATGCAACAAAAAACATTTTAAATCCTCAAAATCTGTATGATATCTCGCATATAACGGCAAAATTGTAACCCAATTATCCTAATCCCACTCAGATGATGATAAAGCCGTGTCAACAGGAGGAAAAAATGGATTCTTCGCTCCTGCGGTGAAATCCCGAACCCTGGGTTCGGATATCAACTACGATGCTAATGAGCAGGATCCTAACTGGGAATTTGAATTACGAAAAGCCAGCGGCGAACCCGGGAACAGTCCGAGCGTGAAGACGGTCCGAGGTACTCAAAACACCTCGCCGTTGTCTTCTCAGTCTTCATCGTCTTCCGCTTCATCTCCTTCACAGCATGCTCTTCCTGAGCAGCTGAAGGTGTTCAAAGGGGACGAGTTGTCCACGTGCCGGCCCACATCCCCGAAAAACCGCCGGATGTTGTATTCCGGTTCATCGCACAACGGTCCGTCGAGGCCGTCTTTTCCAGGCAGCTTGTTCCCGTTGGAATCGTCGCCGAGGCATCAACGTAAGGCGCTCAACATCTCGGAGCCGTTTGCGGTGTCCGTGCCGTTGCGCGTGTCAGCGGTCATCAGTTCCAACAGCACCCCCTGCAGGGTGGCAGGGAAAGAGCGGGAACGCAGTTTGGGAAGCTTGGGAAGTGCTAGCTTTAGAGAGCCACACCCCAGCAACAGTGGGAGCTTTGATTTCCGAGACAGGGAGAGACTATTTGGGGGCAGAGAGAACCCGCTCGGCAACAGCGGAGGATACGGTATCTATAGCAACAGCAGCTCCGTCCCCACAGAGGAGAGTCAAATGAATGAGAGGAGCACCAGGGTGGTCCCCTCCGAAACAGCAGCACAGAGTAAGATAAGATTGTGTGTGTGCGTGTCTGTGCATGCAAATGTGCATATGAATGTGGCTCAAATAATCCTAGATTTACAGATAATGTATTTAATGTAATGAGCTGCTTTTAAATATTAATAAAACATTTTTTGGGAGCAGTAATAGCAAAGAATCTTTAGTGTCTCTGTAAGAACAAATCATTTTGACCTGGAAAGAATGCAAATCACCTTCTAATGAAAACGTTCTTCTCTGTTCACTCTTTCAGGCAGTGATGTGGAGGTAAAGCCTCATGTAGAAATGTCAGAGAACTTAATGCCATCTCAGTCTAAAGCAACAGAAAACCATAAAGAAATATCTCAATCCTCTGGGAAAGAACTGGATGCCTCATCAGTGCAGCTCACTGAGCCAAAAAAACTGGACCAACTGGTAAGAGTGATAATATCATTATTTGTACTCAGGAATCTATTATTCCTTAGGTCCTTATTTGCCTGGTTTGAGTCAGGGTGAAATTGATATTGCATAGTTTATTGGACCATTTACTAGTACTGATGTACACGTTATTTCCTCGTCCTTTTTAAGAATATAACACTGTTACAATCACTGTCTGTTTTAATTCGTTTTCTGTGATACTTGCCTTTTTCCTATATTCATTACCATAACTATCAGGGAGGGATTCGTAAAAATCCTGCACCCCTGCATCCTGCTCTCTTCTCCATCCCGCTACTCATGAACTAATGCACAGAGCCCTGATCGCAACCCATCACATGCAAACCACTACATCACACATCCATTATGAGTGTTCTTTTTTTACTTTTCACCACGCAGACTCCTCCACTAAATCGTCAAAATCCAGCTCTTTAACAAGCTCCGGCTAAACGGCCAGCAGTGAACACATGACAAGTCTTCTTTGTCCCATTTAAATTCGCAGTTAGTTTTTAATCTAACTTGTTAAGGAAAATTTATATTCTCTGACTTCTCTTTCTTTTTTTTTTTTGGTCTTCTTTTCATCGACACACTTCGTGTGGGTTTACATTTATCCATGTTTTTTTTTATCCGCTTATCTCCACCTATAACATTTCCAACTACATATTCCCAGTCTTTAATTCACTTCATTAGGATTAGGATAATTTTTTAGGATTAAGATCATTTTTAATTCATCCTTGGAACATGCCCAATAGTTGTGGTCAGTAATCTATCCCTGAACTACTGTATTATCTAAAACAATCAATAAATGAATTATAGCTATTTTAAAAAGTCTAGAATCTAGTATCTAAATCCCAATGTAGACACCATTTTTATTGTCTCGTACAGGACGCCGAGACGATCCATCCAGAGCTGTGGTCTGATCATGAGCTCAGGATCACCGAGTCCGAAACAAACGTTTCGAATGACCAATTGAAAACCAGTGGCTCTATGAGCAAAATCACTGGACATGATGGTGCTCTGAATCTTACTGCTCAAGCTAAAAGAAGAAGCAGTTTACCTACTCACCCAGTGTCTTCGAAGGGACACTTCAAAGACATCATAAATGGTCTCATGATGGACCATTCAGGTGCTACACTTTTTAACACCACGTCAAGGCTTTCGCCGGAAACGCCATCCAAACACGACTTTGACTGGAATTACTTAGACACTGATAAAAAGGATCACAAGAGCTTGGATTCGTGTGAGTCACTGGACATTCTGGCAAACAAGCTGCAGCTCTCACCCTTCCTTCAGTTGAAGGAGACAGATATCCTCCAAGATGCTGATCCCTGGCCTTCAGTTTCTTCGCCTGAAGATCCTTCAGCCAAGGAAAAGAATGACGCCATTGCTTATGGTAGTAGTCTTGATAACAAACCATGTGGCAAAATTCCTGGTGTGTCTACAGACAAGAATGTAGATTTACCAAAGGACCATGATGACAGTAAAAATGACAAGAAGAAAACTAACAGTATTAGCATTAATTTAACAACCAAAGTAAAGAGTAACATTGAAAGGCTTTCGAAATGCTTGGACGAAAGACGCCTCACTATAGAAATCCCAAGTCAAGATGATGACGATATTTGGGGGAGTCATTTGGCAGGACTGGATCAAGTGGAGCCCTGGGAAGACTTGAGCACCGCCAAAGAGTGGGTCACAAGCCCACTCCACTCAACAAAACTGGAAGATCTTTTCCCTTTGTTTAAAACACCAGTGCCAGCTTCAGGAGCTGAAATCAAAACATCTACCCAGTTGAGCGTCAATCACTTGCAAAAAGACAAGAAGACTGCAGATGAAGAACCTCTATCAGGGAAAGTACCAGAAAATACAGCCATAACCTGTGAACCTGGTCTCTCTTCCAAAGTCAAAAAGGCAGATGAATCAGGTTGTGAAAATATAACTGAGCTCTTACTTGGTAATAACTTTGAAGATTCTGGAGCGAAAGCAGAGATGAAACAGGACCTTCCACAGCCTGCACAAGCCAAGACTACCATCCACCAAGAGGAGACTAACAGAGTCCCAAAGAGAAACAGTGGTGCTTCAAAACCAAAGACTTCTGGCTTTTCCCAAAGATTTCACCGACAGGTGTCTCAGGAGCCCTGCATCGCAGAGAGGAACGAGGAAAACATTGCTCCAAAACACAGACCATACTCCCTTAACCTGGATTTGGGGAACCGGTGCATCAGGGACATCTCAAATCAGCAGAACCTTGATATTGCAGATCATTCCTCTTTGCAGAGGGGGGCAATAACCCCTTCTGGAACAAAGCATGATGGTTTGTCTCTGGAACTGGAGATGTTCCTAAGGGACCGTCAAGCACCTATGCGACGCAACTCTGCGCCGGTTAGTGTGTCTTCAGTGCGCACTGCGTTCATGATCAAAACTTGTCAGGCCAAAGCGGTGCCTGTTATACCTCCGAAAGTCCAGTACAGCCACATACCACATCCAGTTCATCCGGAGAAGGGCAGCCATGAGCAAGACAAGAGGGAAAGTGGACCTGAGAAGATCAAAGTAGAGAAAGCAGATTCTTTACCTCCTCTCCAGGCAATAAAAGATTCCAAAGAGGAAAGAGAAAACTGCAAACCGGTCGCAAGGATCCAAAGGCAGGCATCCATGGAAAAAACGCCAGAGATGTGCAAAGCGGCGCTTGCCCCTGAGTTTCCAGTACTGAGGAGGAAGCGGTCTGCCAATGGAGACTCCTTTATGGACTGTCCCAGACCAGAAAGATCTACTTTACTTCAAAGGTCTTCCTTCCGGAATCGTCCAAGGCCTCAGAGCCTGATTCTCTTTAGTCCTCCCTTTCCTATCATGGACTATCACCCAGCAGGGGATGACGGAAAACTTGTCCTGTCACCCATCAAGAGTCCTGCTGAAACATCTCCTCTTGATGTCCTCACTAAGGAGCTCACAGAGAACCTTAAAACCCCTGATGGGGTCACCCTACGAAACAAGATGACTTTGCCCAAGAGTGGACAGAGATTGGAAACCTCTACAAGCTGCTTTTACCAGCCCCAGAGGAGGTCTATGATTTTCGACAACAGGAGCGGTCGGCAGATTGAGTGAGCCGTCTGTTTGACTTCTGAATGTTCACATCATAGCTAGAGAACAGTTGCTGAATGTAATAAATTTCTGTTTATTTTCTGCACCATATTCTTCTTGCTGACCAAACAATCTCAACTAACAAGGTGCCATTTAATTCTACAGGCGATAAATGTAGAACTTTTTTGTGTTGTAAAATGCTGCTGCTAAGAAACTTTATCACATCAAGGAGCCCTTGAAGATAAACAAAAAGCATTTTTTAGTGAAGTAGCATTAAATATGTTTAGTGCTAACTGCTGTACATTTCGAAATAGTGAAGATGGTGAAGATGAAGTTCCACTGAATTACAAAGAAGTGTTACACGGATCAAGTAATCAAATAATTCAGGGGATTTTTGTTGTTCGGGTCAGGGTTCTAAATAGTATTAAATCCTGCGACGTGTTTATTTAATTCTTCCTTTTATGCCCATTTCAGGGATTACGGGATGGAAGCCAAAATCCGATTGGATAACTGATAACTGAAATTAAATGTAATGATTAAAAAAAGAATTCTGCTTATAGTGTTATGTCATGTCGGTGTTTTAAGAGAGAAAAACAGGGAGAGAAAGAATTTTTATTTGCCGTGTAGTAAATATGGGATGTGGCAATACATCACATAAGCAGTGTTGTAACAATGGTGCAATTAATATCTATGGTGTCAATGTACAGATTTACAAACAGCCTTAAAACCTTGAAGTCTTGATTCATAATCGTTATTTTATATTTTATTTTTGTTTATTGTTCGCTACTTCATCTAGCATCTTCATCTTGGAATATTCGACTTGTACAGTCTAGCTTTAACTGACACAAATGGCTTGTCATCATGACACCATCAAGGACAGCTTATAAATGTTGGATGCCCACATAAAATATGCACAATGTGATAAATGCCTTTTCACAGAGGTTACGTAACCAGAAAAGAACCTTGGGGGCACCGTTTTGATGCATATTTTTAAGAATCCATGAAAAACAAAAAAACATAAAATAAAATGCAAATGCTGCCCAAAAACAATGCTGGCTACCTTAACCACCTCCTTCCAAATGGAGCACAGGAGTCGGGACGAGGTTCTGAAGTTCCCACGACAACAATATTGTGTGTGCTTATTGTTACCGTATATTGTGTGATATAATGTAATACTGGGACATGAAGTGTCGCCATTTAAAACTAAATATCTATAAGAAAACTGTTATTGATTGTACAAAAAAGAATTGCCTGAAAATTCATCAAGTGTGTATTTATTTATGCAATTTGGGTCTCATGACATTCAGTTTATGTTGAGAATATCACTGTTGTATAAAACGACTTGTTACAGCTGCAAATGTAGATCCTGGGGTGAGTGCTAGTAGAGTTGTCTGAAGGACACCCATTTAGCTTTGTGTAGATTAGTGTATAAAGATAAGATTTTTGCTGGGATAAAGCTTGCTTTGAATTAGTTGGTTGGTATCTGGAAGTAGACGTTTTTTGTTTTTTTTTGAGAGAAACAGAATGATGAAAAGCTGAAGAATGTGAAGGTTCTGAAACTGATTTGAACGCGCTCTCATCTGCTTCGCGGCTTAATGCTGCAATCCATTGTACTCGGAGTTATGGTCTAAACACGTTCCAGTGCTTTCGACTCACGGATTCCCAGAGCATAATCATATTTGTGTATTTGTATGTCTAGTCTCTGAATCTGAAGAACATCTGTCACTATGATCGCGTTACGCTGAAGTAAACAGAATTGCGTTGCAATCTTACTGTCTATTTTACAATCTTGCAATCTGTTCTAATCTTACAAAGCTGTTAAAACATCTTTTCACAACACAAACGCTACCTATCTGATGCAGAAGGAAATCCGTACGCCGTTGACTGTGTGTGCTGCCATGTTGTTGTGACGTCAGGTGTGTTAATGTCGGAGAACTCGGGCTAGGTGGATGTAGTCCGAGTTCCTGACTGGGAATTCCAAGTCCAGTGACTGCTCCGGTGTACTTTTCTGTGTCGGAGGTCAGGTTTTTCTGCGTACAATGGATTGTGGCATAAGGGTCGTTAAATTACTCCGTCAGCTGGAGTGAAGTTTGTTGAGATGAGATTTCAGGAAATGATGGTGTGTTTAATCTGTACGTACGTGTCAACATGGGAATACTGAACCTTATGGAATTAGCTAATTAGCACAGAGAGGCAAGGAAAATGCTGAGGCCGAGTTTAAAAATCTGCTCTTGTGCTGTAAGCCGATGAGGGCGTGTTAAGAATACAATTTTACACATATTGGATGTTTCAGAGAAAGAGATGAAGCACAATTGTACATTCTGTATGTTGGAATGTATGGAGACAAAAAGAAAGAAATTTTATGTTGTCAATAACTGTAACCAAAGAACACTAACTTTGTAATGTTTTTTTATTGCTTAAACTGGATTAATTATATGTATCCACTGTAAACAACACAATAAATATACTTAATATTTACTGTATGAAATGTGCATGTGTTCCATGCTGTATGTTTTAAGTGCAATTCAAAAGCAGTTGCATGAGTAAGTATTGTTGTAGTGGACGTCTATGCACGATATTTTAAAACATGTATTATGACATAAAAATGCAGATAAACAGATTGAAATGGTGTTCTACGTGTAGGCATGTGCAGATATTAAACGTAACTTCCATCCTGCTTTACGATATAATTACTGTACTGTATTTAAAATTTGTCAATTTATCCCACAACACTGCTGATTGCTTTTGGGATTGGTTTGTGTTGATTAATTTCCTATAACAGCAGCTCTGACAGTTGTGCAGCTGCAAATCACAGGTTTATATTAACGCGCTCGTTATACCTTATTGTTTCTATAGTAACAGCTCGTCCACAGGGACAGGCTGTACAGTGGTCGTTTCAGGTAAACGGATAAAAAAAAAAAGTGTGTAATTGCTGATATGGTGATGTTTTCTGTAAGGAAAGCTTCATTTAACAGTTACAGAAGGAGTCTCCAGTGTCAGAGCTCGGAGTTAAAGCCGTAGCTTTAAGTTTTCCGACATCTTTAGGACAGAGGAGTTTACGCTTTGCGGTTTCTCTGCAACATGACAAGATGAATTTTTTTTTTTGTCTCATTAATTTAAAGAGAGAAAGAGAGAGAGAGAGAGAGAGAGAGAAAAGAGAGGCTGGTGAGGGAATGACTGTTTATAGCTGCTAAGTGATAACATGAACTAACTTGTTTCACAACATTATGTGTAACTACAAATGGATAAAAAATATGATGTATCGTTCTTTCATCAGTAGAAAACTGCAGTTGTTGGAAAACTCTTAGTGTTGTGGTATAAGGGGAATAAAACACTTCAGGACGTGCTGTTAAAGGGCAACAATCAACGTCGGGGTGCTGACAGTAACTTCACCGCTGATTATTTTCCTCTAGCAGCATGACATGGATGATGGTGTTTTGTTCCTTACTTCCTAAACTCCTGATTATCAGCACATGGCTGCGTAGAAGCAAACTTACAAATCCGAATCGATGAAATGTAAAACAGTAATTGCATATTAATTTCACGATTCCGTTGATCCACGAACAGCTTTGATAAGATCGTTATGAAGTTCGGACGATTCCTATCACCTGATCGATGAAGGATGACTGTCAGGCTTTATTAAGATTCATGATGTTCCTGAATAACAGCACGCTGCCAGATGTGCTTATTCTGAGATATATATATATATATATATATATATAAAAAAAGAAAACAGTCTGTTCTAACCTTACGCACTGAAATCCGATTCTAATTCGTGCTTAATCCACCAGGACGGAGAGACGTCTCTTGTTTTTCAGCCCTGCGCTTCTGGCTCCCCTTAAATCACAGAGAAAGGATGTACTTAACAGGGCTTTATGTGGCGCAGCTGAAACAGCAGATGCGGCTTCAAAGCGCAGGATGATGACCAGAGCGATACACTGAAAGGTAAACCTACTACAAACAAAGACTTCCTTTACTCCTACAGCCAAAATACCCTCATGCAAATCTGAATACAGCGTGTGAGCCAGTGTTTGTTTTCGCTGCAAACCTAAAGCCAGTTTCTTAGCACAAATCTACTTTCATCATACTCTTAGGATGGATCGATTTTTCCTCATCACCTGGAGGACTTTACCAATTTACTGATCTTGCTCTTATAAAGCACGAAAACATGTTTTTTTGTTGTTAGTTTTTTTTTTATCATGTTTTCCCTCTCAGGAAATTCTCTTCACCCTGCTCGCTGAGTTTTCACACGATGTTGCTTTGGAGCCGTGTCTGTTGGAACAAGTCTCTTTGATGCGAATACAAATAATAGCTCATAAAAGAAACCAAACAGGATTGTCAAAGCGAAATAGGAAATAAATCTGTTTTTTTTTTTTTTTTACACAATAGGAGCTGCGATTATGACTGCATCTGAGGAAAATAATGCCAGTATGCAAATATGTGGCTAACATACTTTTCATTGTATGCTGCACAATCCCATTTCTGAGCAAACTATTCAGCTTTTGCAGCTTCGCTTGACCCCTCGCGCGCTCGGATCTTCTTCTGCAACTAAACACACAGTAAAAAAAAAAACAGAGAGTAAAAATATAATTGTGTAAAAGAAAAAAATCCAGTCTCAGAATTATAATGCAAAAGCAATGCAAGAAATGTATTAAAAAAAAACATAATTGGGTTTAAAGGGATAGTCTGTTGAAAAAAAAAAATCTGTGTAGTTGGACAGTCGAGATGTTTGGTGTCTGAAATCTTCTTCTTCATTCAAATATGACCTTGCTCTGGGCATGCATGTTTTGTTTTGTTTTGTTTTTGTTTTATTTTGTACTGGAGCTATGAGATGAATGTTGCTAACAAATAATAGAAATTAGTTTAATGTTATGAAAAGAAAATCCTAGCAGGCTGAGGGGGAAAAAAAAGAATTTTGGCACAAAAACCCTTGAAGAAAACAGAAAAAATGTACAGTCTTGTCTTCTTGTTTTCTACTGGCTCATAAAATGAGGCTTGTGAATTTACAGGTCAAAGTTCAGTGACGTGAAGTAAAATGAACTGCTACTCGAGGCAAACGGGTCGTGCGTCCTTTCCCCTCCACTGACTCGGCTTTTTCTCAGTGCAAAATTTTACCTCTGTTTCTTTAACTGACTGCTGCTTTATCTGAGAAAGCAGAGAGGCATAGTTTTTAGGTGTCTCCTGTATCGCCATAGCAACAGGCCAAAAATCTTAAAATGCCACAGCTGGTACTTCTGGCGTTAATATCCGCCTCAAACCACATCCAGTTCTCCAGATGTGCTGATGTGGTTTAGGACACAGTGGGACTTCCTGTCATCTATAAACATCAACCAAACTTCAGCATGTAGCTGAACGATGTAACGTTATTTACGGGGCGGCCATCTTCCTTTTTTATCTATCGCTAATCTTCTGTAATTTATTTATCCTGTCTATCCCGGGATCATCCGCGAGTGTGAGGTGGGAATACACCCTGGATGAGACAGCAGTCTATTGCAGGACACAACACACACATTCACACCTGGAGGTGATTTAGCGTCACCAATCCACCTACTTAGGAGCTGAGAGGAAACTGGAAAAGCCCCGGATGAAACCCACATGGGCAGTAACCCGAGTTCACGATTGAACTGGGGACTCTGTAGCTGTGAGGCGGCATGGCTAGCTTTCCCAGAATTGATTTTTTATTTAGCACTAGGGCTGTGCGATACGACAGAAATATCATACCACGATACCTGAAAGCACTTTTACGATACACTATAGGTATCATGACATATAGGTTTGGTCACCAACTGCCAGCACAGCAGTTTATTTAATAACTAAATAAAACCCTTTTACAGTATATTGTCAATAATTTATTTCTTAAAAAAATGCAATCACGATCCCTTGATATCTCGGTGTATAAGTGTAAGTGTACTGTGATATCATTTATGATGAGATCTTATTATATCGCCCAGCCCTATATAGCGCCCTATATTTAGTATCACCTCGCGTCTATAAGCCAGGCCTCCAACTCTTGTAGTCTGGATGGATCACTCACTTTGAACTTCATTTAGTTTATTTAAAAATAAGATCACGAAGCTTAACAATATCCCTTGATGGAGGTATGGGAAGATTTGTGGAGGAATTTGTATATTATGGTTAGGATACACGTCTAGTACTTCTTAGATTCACAAATCTAAGTTCTGGACGTGTAAGATTCATGAATCATGAGGCTCCAGTGCAAAACTAAACAAGCAAACATCAGACACCAAACATGTCTGAACATTTCTGCGGAACTATTTCTTGAAAGTTCAGGCTATTAATCACTAACTGTGTTTCTAAAGATCCACCTTCACCTTCAGGCAGAATTCAGATTCTGATGAAACAGAGCTGATCGGCCAAAACAGGAAGTGTTGCACTGGGGTTGTGTTGTGGATTTTTGGCAAATAAAGCTGCTTTTTGTGAGCAATTATGAAGTAAATTATGGGCTAAATCACTGGGTCGGTGGGCATCCATCACTGCAAATGCTTTTTGATGTAGAAATATCTGAGCTGCCTGGGGAACTCATAACACATCCATGTGTACCTGCTCTAACATAAACTGCAGGGGGTCATCAGGTCTGTCATAAACCAGGCTCTCTGTGATTTCCTGATAAGAGAAAAAAAAAGAGAAAATGAGAAAATGAGATGAGTAATAACTCGGGCTCGCTTGGCGTAGAGCAGACCTGCAAATGATCTCGCTGATGATTTCTGGCTGTGATGTGACTAGGCCGCCTCACGTTTGCTGAAACAAAATTCAATTTTTTGTTTTAAATTTTAATTTAGAACACACTTAAAGTCCTTCTGAAAAGGCTTGAGAGCTGTGATTTGATTCAGTATATCCTGGTGTGTTTCCTTTTGAAACAGAAAGTCAGGGTGATGGCATGTTGAAGTGCTCGATTGATTTACACAACAGCCAATAGTGTTTGAGTTATGGCACAGCCCCGCCCAGTCTAAACACACTTGAGGTAGCTTTATGAACTAGCTAAATTTGGGGAAGAGTTTATCCAGAGTCTTTTCTCAGCTGTGGAGAATTTGTCACCGCTGCTTTCATTTTAACCAGGACAATATCCTAGACCAGGGGTTCTGAATCTTTTGTCAGACAGAGAC